>PVJL010000776.1:212204-342163 GCA_004026885.1 Lyroderma lyra | reverse complement strand
ATTCCTTGTCTTGTTGATAATAGCCATTCTCACAGGTGTGAGGTGGGATCTCATTGTGGTTTTGATTTGCATTTCCCTGATAGCTAATGAGGATGAGCATTTTTTCATATGTCTGCTGGCCATTTGTATTTCTTCATGGGAGAAGTGTCTGTTTAGTTCTTCTGCCCACTTTTCAATTGGATTGTTTTTTTGTTGTTAAGTCTTATTAGTTCTTTATATATTTTAGATATTAGACCCTTATCTGATGTGTTATTTGCAAATATTTTCTCCCATTCAGTTGACTGCCTCTTTGCCTTGTTGATGGTTTCTTTTGCTGTGCAGAAGCTTTTTAGTTTGATATAGTCCCATTCATTTATTTTTGCTTTTACTTCCCTTGCCTTTGAGGTCAAGTTCATGAGGTCTTCCTTGAGTCCTAGGTCTACAAGTTTAGTACCAATGTCTTCTTCTATACAGTTTATTGTTGCAGGTCTGATATGAAGGTCTTTAATCCATTTTGATTTTTGTATATGGAGAAAGTTCACAGCTCGGGTTCACCTTTTATTTTTCTTAATTGACAATAGAAAATAGTTTATCTTACGTGTAGAAATAGACATATGATCATATATAAGAGAAATGAAGGGTTGTAATAGAAAAAGAGAGGAAGGAGCAAATATATAAAGACAAATATTTTTCTTTTTGTTGATTGCTATATTCCCAGCTCCAAAAGCTATCCCTAAAACATAAAAAAAAACAATGACTTTTATAGTGAATAAATAAATAATTTGCATTTTGGGAAAAAACATAGTACTTTTGTCATTTCTCCAGAAATATGCACTTACAGAGGCTGTTTGGTTATATAAATAAATTCATACATCTATGTATATATTACATGCAAACATATTTCTGATAAGATTAATAAAAACAACCCTACCTGATGAAACTCACCTCTTTACTCTTTTCTCACACCCGTGTAGCATTATGCAGTTGAGAAAACAAAAACATCGTCTTGTATGCTGCCTTAGTGCGTGTCTCCAAAAGCAGAGTCTAAAACTGTATAATCAGTGAAGCTTCTGTGACTCCTCAGCCGAAATCCTTCCGACGGCTTCCTGGCACTCTCAGGAAGGTCCACAGTCTTGATTGCATTACCTTATTTCCTACCTCTCTGCTCTGCTTTTACTAATAAATACTTCCTCTGAAGGCACACTGACCACCCAGATGTTCTTCCAGGACGGCAAGCTCCTTCCAGGGCCGCTGCCTTCCACTTGCATCCCCAGGCCCAGATACTTTTTGCTCCGGATATTTTTCTGGCTCCCTCCTTCACTTCATTTAGATCCTGCTCCAGTGGCCCTTTGCAGAAGAGCCTTTCCTGATCGCTCAGCCAAACACGGTATCATCTTCCCCATTGCTTCTAGCCTTGTGTTTGTTTTCTGTTTCCTGGCACTTAACGTTACCTGACATTTCATTACCTATTAGTTCTTTGTCCCTGTACTAGAGTGTAAGCACCATCAGGCAAGGATCTTCTTGGGTCTTCTGTTGTTGTTCTTTGCCACTTTATTCCCAGAATGTATTTAAAAAGGTACCTGGCATGTAGGAAGCTCTCAATGATTGTTCACTACATGCAAAGTTTTCATTCTAATACCCCTGGTATCATTACAATCTTTTGTTTCCCCTTTAACAGAGATTTCAGGTATAACTATATATTTATAGCCTGTAAAACACATTGGGTCTGTGGCATCAATAAGTACCTATTTTTGTAATTTTTAGAAAGTAAAGTCATCTCCAAAACTAACAACTAAAAGATGGTGAGCCAACCTCATACAGACTTTGCAAATTCCCTTCAGTATCTTTTTATTCCAGGTATCTCTCTCTCTTTAACTTGAGCTCAGATGAAGCCCCAAACAGTCTGTAAGTGATAGTCAATCAACAATCTCTTTCAGGGAACGAAAGTAGACAAAGCAAATTAAATGGAGCTTTTTTGGTTTCTTAGTCATTGTCTTTCCAAGATTATAAAACAAATGTTTCTGCATGAGACTATTAGGTTATTCTACTAAACACTTTGATGTCCTAACATGGAAGGAAAATAATTAGAACACATGTTTTCTCATATACTTGGTTCTTGCTTTGCTTTTCCTATTCCCTTCATTTCCTCCTCCTCCCTATTTCTCCTCTCCCTCCTCCCCCTCGTCCCTCTATCCCAGATGCCCTCGCTCTCTCTGGTTACCTGAGCAAGTACACATTTCCTGTACCTAGCCTTAATTAGCTGCCAGACAGGAGAGGGTTAGGATGAAAATCGTGGGGGCCTAGCGATGAACTGCCCGGTGTGAATATGCATTACAAACCTTACCAATTTTTTGTTTTATTTAACTTGTTTTCCCCTGGGAATACTGCTGAGCCCATCTAGAGGTTCCTATAAAATGAAAACGTTTGTTGTACGTACTTGGAGGGATATACAAGAAATAAATGGTTTAGTATTCTACTCAAAATGCTGTTATCAGACCCCACATCTGAAATCCTGGGAGCTTGCTAGCAAGGAGTCAACAATTTTCTCCTGATGACTCTATTTATGTACCCTTTATCATGGAAAATGAAAGAAAAAAAGCATCCACTTTGACATTAAACTCTATGGAAACACTGCTCACTCCGGTGATAACATTGGTTAATACCATTTTCAAATTAAGGCACGGGAGGACTGATAATCATTTTCTATTTTCCCACCAGCACCAAGATGTAAATATAGCTCATGGTGGCCTCCTAAATACAATTATTAATCAGTTTTATAGCAACTGGTTATTGGTGCCCACATGTATGCAGATATTCAGGTTTCTCTTTGTCCAGATGGTGTTCATTAAGTTAAAATAATCAATATAAGCTGAAGCAATGGCTTTACCATGTCATCCCTCTCTTCCCAAGAAGGCAAAGCAAAGCAAAATGTGTGTCAAACAGGCCTGAATTGCTTAAAGTCCTTGATGAACTAGAAATTATAAGAAAATGTCAAAAAACAGAGATATCTGAAATTTCAAAAGATAGGTTGCGAAATAAAATTACCATACTGTAATATTATTAATGCAATAAAATTGCATTCCATCTGAATAACCTGATTTAAAAACTTATACTACTAGTGATAAGCAGTCATACTTGGATATTGCAGATATAAAATTATGGGGTTTTTTTCATCTTTTAGTTGAATTTTCTTTGGAATCAAATTAATTTAAAATAATTTTGAGTTTCTTTGTTGCTTTCAGCTTTGTGTCCCACAAATGAGTGAAATCTTATGGTTTTTGTTTTGTTCTTTCTGGCTTATTTCACTTTGCATTGATAGTCTCAAGATCCATTCATGTTGTCATAAATTACCATTTATATATGAGAGAGAAATTCATCTTGTCATAAATATTTTAGATGAAATGTAAAACAAAGATCTGGAAGACTGACAGTAATAAAATAACTCAGGTTTTGCTAATAAATGAACATTAACTTTCGTATACCGGAGAATGTCCTATGGAGATAAGTTTTGTTTTCCTGTGGTCATCTCTTTACCTCCATTTCAAACAGAACCGGAGCCAAAAATATTTGAAAATTTTATTAAGGACAAACAAAAAATAGCATATTTTGAAGTGTGTATGTATATGTAGGTATGAGTTCATTGTGTGTTTTATAACTAAAACTTAGAAAAACTTCTGAATCTCTGAATCCTATTAAAAGTTTTATGCACTTTGCTTAAATTATATAGGTTTAAACTATTTTACTCATGAGAGGAAAAAGCCACACTTTTATAATGCTTTTAATAAGCTCCATGAAAAGAGTAATTATTAGTCATTTATTCTTTTTTTTTCTTCCATTTTTTTTTTCTTTTTTAGGGGGTTGGGGTGAGGGAGTGGGGGTTAGTGGTGGGGGAGAGAGAGAGAAAGAGAAAGGGAAGAGAGGGAGAGAGAGAGATTCTGTTAAACCTTCAATAACAGTGAATAAAGGTAATTATTTAGTGATAATTAATATGAATTCCATCTCTTAACTCCTATAACACCACCATAAGAAAGGTACTATTATTGTTTCTTTTTCAAAATTTTATTTTTTGTTGCAATAACTTAAACAGAAAAGGTAAATCAGTTGATGAAGTTAAAAGACTAACAGAAGGGAATGGAATTTTAAACCAAAGCTTTTCAACAGTAGAACCAATCCTCTGATCAATGTACTAAAGCTATTCACTTCCTTGGTTCTGAATATATAGTTAATAAATAAACTAATTTGTATCCATTTTAGCTGTAGGGTGTTCCTATAAGTGATTTTTGTGTGTGTCACAGATGAGGAAATTAATGCACACCAATGGCATAAATAAAAACATACCTTAAGGAAGTCAATAACCTACCATTAGGTTAAGATTTATGGCCAAGTTTGCCTTTTACTTCATCAACAATATTAGTTTTATTATATATAAAAATATCTTGAAGTTTTTTGTTAGTTTGGGTTACGACTCTCTATAATATAATATGCTTGCTACTAATTTTAAACTTTGAAGTGTCCATTTTTATAAACCCAGACTGTGACCAAGTGACTAAAATGAAATTAATTTGGAAGTACGAATTATTTAGCTGAATCAGAAGTGTAATAGCAACGTGCAAAGCCTTTGACCTTTGCTTTTATCATAGAGTATCCTTTACTTTTCTAAGTAATTTAAAGAATAATAAAAAAAAAAGTTAATAATTCTATAGCCTTCCTTTCTGCCAGGCACTGGTCTAAAAGCTTACATATGTTATTGCATTTAATTTTCACAGTAACACTTTGCATTACATTATATTATTATTCTCATTTCATAGATGAATGAAGAAATAAGAATGTTTTATTGGATTAGAAATCAGTCAGGTAAGGTATCTAAATATTTAGGGTCTAGAAACTCTTACAAGTTCATTACCTTTGATAGCTTTCCCAGACCCTTACTTCCAAATACTGATCATAGAATGAAAATAGCCACTTCTGAATTTTCATTATAAAAATAGGACTTTTAAGAAATATGTCATAATACATTTAGTTTATCAAATTGGCTGTGTTCCATGTTCTTCTCTTCTTTAGTCTGTAGGAGTGCAGGTTTTTGGCTTATCTAGAAAATTCCTGGATCAATACAAATATTTGTTTGATGAATTTGCCCAAACAAGTTGTCATTTGCTATGTAAGTGATGAAAATTAAATTGGTCCCACAACATCTGGGAAAGACAGAACCCATGTAAGTTCTACATGCTTTGTAAATTGCTATTCCTAATGGGAGCTAGATGCCTCTTTGGGTACTTGGTTATGTAAATTACTTCAGTGATCATAAACTGTCACACTTAGCACACAGCTCTCTTCTTAGTTTGCTAGGGATCTCAGCAACGGGCACAAGGAGGTCATCTGTAACTGAGGAAGTCTTTTCTACTTCCTTTGGCTTGAAAATTTTACATGTTCCTTGGAGATGGAAAGTAAATGAAATCTACTTTCAAGCTACTATTTCCTGCATTTCCGAAAGCCTTTTGTTTATTCCTCAGTCAGCCATCAGCCACTCACAGCTCCATCTCTCCCTTCCTTGGGGTTGTGAACACTGGGAGGGCAGGAACTCTGTCTTATTCGTGTTTGTATTTCAGTAGTTGTTATAGTAACTGATACACAATCAACTTCAGTGTTGAAAAACTAAATACACTAATGAATAGTAAATGACTCAGAAATATAAAAGATACATGAATATAACTGATGAATGCAAGCTGAACTAAACATACGATTTCAACTATTAAATGATACAGGTCTATCTGTGAGCACATTATAAATGACACAAATAAGTTCATAATTTTTTTCTAGCTATTAAATCTGTTTTGATTAGACTATTTTTTCCTGCACTTCACTTTTCTATGGTGTACTCAGATTACATTTATATTTTCTGAGTCCCAATATTCAAGTACAACATTTTCAGACCTTATTGGGAAAGATTCTGTATTTCATTTGAATAGCCTCCTCTTAGTCATTTCAAATATTTGTTCATTGAATTCCCTCTAATGAGTTAAGTTCTTTTTGGTTTTATTTTGTGGTTTGGTTACACATCTGTCCTTAAGTTTAAACTTTTCCTTGACAATGTATTTCCCTAAAAGATACGTCTCAGGTTTTGCATCTTATGTAGAGTTCCACTACAGTACCATGGCCAAAAATAGTGATTTCACTCGGTGACGTCCTTCTGGCATGGACTTGTTAAGTGATATGATTGCATTGTCCACTTCTCTTCCACTGGCCAGAACAGGTGGCGGTAATGCTCACCCTCATGTTGTGCTGAACAGTTTTCTAGTCTAGACTACACACACCTCTCTGAGTCTCACTTTTAATCTCTTCTGATCACTAGCTCACTACATTGTATTTTCTCCAAGTACATTATCCTTGTGATCTACAATTGCAAATAGAAGACTACTACCAAGAAGATAAATATCTGAGAAAATATTATTTGCTTTATTCTAATATTCAGTTTCTTTTGTTGTCTTATTGTTCTATCATTGCTAAATCTGGCTGAAACTTTATTAGTGCAGTGGATTGAATTGTGCTCCCCTCACCCATTAATATGTTCAAGTCGTAATCTTAGCACCTTAAACCATGACCTTATTTGCAAACGGGATCATTGCAGATGTAATCAGTTAAGATAACATCATATAAAAATAGAACGAGTTCTTAATCCAATATGACTGGAAAAGGGGGGAAATTGGGCCAGACACATACACAGGGAAAATACCTTGTGAAGATAAAGGTGCAGAGATCAGGGTGATTAGCAGAAGCCAGGAAATGGCGAACATTCAGAACAAACCACCATGAGGGGGGCGAGAGGCATGAAACAGATTTCTCTCCCCCAGCTCTCAAAAGCAACCAACAACATTTTGATACCTTGATCTCAGGCTTCTACCTTCCAGAACTGTAAGAAATTAAATTGTTTTTGAAGCCACCTAGTTGTGGTACTCTTGTTATGGCAGCTCTAGCCAACTAATATAACCATGAGCACATATAAAGCTGTTCAAGCCTTAAAAAAAGACTCATCAACTTTAATAATAGTCCACCTCGTTTTTTACCTCACTATATGTAACACAAATTTTTATAAGGCTAAACAAAATAATAAGTCTCACTATGCTTGATATTTCAGTAATTATTAGATAAATTGTTACATTGTTTCAGGTAAAATATAGAATCTTCAAAAAAGTACATAATTTATGACCTTATAAATTTCAATACTGTTACATAATAAGTGTTCAAGAAATATTTTGCTTTGTTTCCCTTTTTTTAAATTTAGACTATTTTTTGCCTGTAGAATTTATTGCTTTATCTTAAACTATATAATTCTATTAACATTAATTTTATGAATTGTATCTCCATATTTCATATTTTTTCTTTTTTGACTATAATGTTTTGATTTTACACAAATACTTTAAAAAATTTTAAACACAGAATGTACAAAAGTATAAACTTCCTGCCATATTATTTTAGAAATTTGGTTCAGTGGATTTTCTTCAGTTATCCATCTCTCTCTACCTAGCTATATAACTGATTTTTACATTCAAAATTAAGCATGGGTCATATTACAAAGTGAGGTCATATACTGGGTCCAGCACCAATAATGCCCCTCTTTTATAAGCTGGTCATCTATACCAAACCTTTTATTATAAAAATCATAAGCATGTAATTCTATAACATAACAATATCACACTGAAGCACACTATATGACATTTTTGGTGAAAAGTTCAAATTGCTGTCCATCTCATGCAAACATTCATGTACGTTGGACCCTGTATTTCAAAATCTGTTGTATTGCTTGATTTCTGTTTTTATTTCCTTTCATGCATGCATGTGTGTGTATACACACACACACACACACACACACACACACACACACACAATGTATGTATACACCAGACTGCATTCTAACCAGGCGTTACTCAATGATAGTTAATCAGGGCGCTTGGTAGAAAGGGTTATTTGGCTAAAGTAAGCAGAAATGAGTGCTTCACAAACTAAATTACTATCAAAATATTTGTTTCCTTACATGTATTTGCATTAACATTTATACTAATTATGTTAAATTTTGTTTTCTCTGAATTGATAATATATATCAAAATTCTAGGAGTCTATGACATTACATATTAGAACAAGTAAAAATAATAACACATTTGAAAATGTGACTTGTTATATTAATAGTTAAACTAAATTCAAATTTGGGCATCTCTTTTGTGAAATCATCAGAAAGACTTACTTTACTTCACGATGGTTCGTTACTGTGGCTGGTGGTAAGTAAAGGACAAGAAAGGCACATACGTGGGCTGTCTGGAAAAATCCATCCATAAGTGCCTTTATTTCTCATATTATATGGCTGGATACTTTCTGGACTGCCCTCCTATTACTTTTCTCTAGAAATTGTGATGCTGAGAATAGGTATTAGCATACCATGTTTTTAGTTTTCATCCCACAATCCTAGAGTCCAAAACATGTATTGAAGAGTCAGTGTAGCAGTTCTTAAACAGTATTCCAAAGAGCCTTAGAGATTCTGAAAAGTCCAATACAGGAGTCACAAGTTCAGGTGGGTGTAAGAGATCTGCAGTGCCCTAGCACCTTCAATAGGAGCAGCTCAACTTCTGTTTTGTTTTTGTTTTGTTCTGCTCTGTATTAAAATTGCCTTTGAAAGATGGTATCTGATGCTAAAATACTTAAAAAATCAATGATCTGGTTATTTACAATGTATAACCTAGTATAAAAGACAAGTTTACAAACAATACATGGAAGCATACTTTTTCTTAATTTTCACATTAATTTATAAAGTTTTAGAGGTAAGTAGGATCATGGGATTATTAACACCAGAAACAAATACCTATCAGAGGAGAAAATAGAAGACCCAAAATATTAGCTGTCCTGTTCAGGGATATAGTTCATGACAAACTAAGGATTAGGACCCAAATTTTATGATCACGTTCTTTTCTAAATGCAATAATGCTTCCCTCTATAGGAACTACAGTTTTTTACACAATGAATTGGTTTTTGTTCAATACTAGTTTTATGACTTTCCATGTTTACTTTTACAGAAAAAAAAATCTTTTCATATGTAAACATTTGGGACTGAGCTTCTTTACTTCGACTTCACAGGAGAAAATGTTGTTTGGGATGGTTTTCTGTGGTACACCTTCAACAGAAACATGCCCTCTAGTCTTATATCAAATATATTCCATTTGTGTATGTTCTCAGTTATCAAAGTCTTTATAAATGTGTCAGTTCCCTCCTGCTAGGGTGTATTATTTTAAATTGGGTACTTATTTAAATTTCTAAATTAATTTATCATTTTTATTTGGCAGAGTTAAAAACTGACCTTACATAGAAATTCCAGAAAAAATTTGATGTTCTTCAGTTGCCAAATTCCTTAACAAAATAAACTTAAAACCAAATACTTGAAATCACTTGAAGTCAAAAGGTAGATACTATGAAATGATCCAGAGCTTAACTCAATAAATATTCCAGCATTTATTCTCTGGGGAAAGGGATGAAATAAGTTGGTTATGTGGCAATCACAGTGAATTTAAAGGAAAATAACTTGGGGAATTAGAAAAAAATGATTTCATGTATAGAAATTATATAATATAAAAAGTCAGATGATTTTTAAAGAACTTTTTGTCTGAGCTATACATCCTGCTTAGTATTTAAATAATCTAAGCCAAATATAACAATGGCCCATTGAGCACAGCCCTCAGCATTTTAGAATTTGGTTTCCTGAGTGTAACATACAACCTTTTAGCCATCTGGCATTTCATTTGGGATCATAGCCTTTGCTTCAAGAGGAGCAATATTGCAAGCTAAAATTATAGTTAATATGGGGTAAACTGTAGTAACATCTGTGCACATGACAACTTATATTTAGTTGCATCAAAACTTCTTTGGAATTCTAATGACCAATTTGAAATTTTACTAGTTTGTGGGCTAAAATAACATTTATTCTCCAAGCAAATTGGTTTTCTCATTTATAGTCTCCAGTTTCAATAAAGTATATGAGCAATCAGCTACACATTGAGTTTGAAAATTTTCTTTAAATATTGCCCATTCTTTATAATCTTGAATGTGGGAATTGTTTTTAAATAAATGGCTATCTGCGTTCATGCGCATTACCGAATACTCTGAGTGTTTTTACATGAAACTGGTCCAAACATCTCTTACTGACTCACTACTTCTCAATTTACATATTATGCTAGTTCAGGTCACCTTTTTATTTATTCATGTAGAATAAATGAATAAACACACAAAAAACACATAAATCTACACCTTGACACGTTTTCACAGAGTAAATATGCTAATGTAATCATTACCTATATTCATAAATAAAACTTCAGTTGTACTCCATCTCAGTTACTACTCTTCTCTTTTCCAAAATTTACTGCTATCCAGACTTAATAATTAATTTGTTGCCATTGTCATTTTTCTAATCCACAGAAGCAAGGAAACCTGATTAAAATAATGGCAAGGAAGTAGGCTGATAGGCTACCTAATAATTATATTGATTCTTGGTGTGGTTTTCAAAAAAACAAAAATCAACCTCTTAAAATTTTGGAATTGTAAAATAGGCATCATTTTGTATCTGGCTACTTACACTCAATGTTATATTTGTGAAATGCATACACATTATTGTGTACAGTGCTAATTAATTTTGTACAGTCTTCCATGGCATGAATGTAAAACAATTTATCTTTTTAATGTACATTTTGATTGCTCCCAGACTGGCCTATTATGAAAGAGATGGATAAAACTATCTCTTGTATTTGGTTAACTTATATACACTTCCTGCTCGTTGTATACCTAGGAGTGGAGTTTTTCATAGTTTCTACATTTGCTCAGTGATTGATTTTCCAAATTGCTTGACAGAATTCCAACATGCATTCAAATATGGTAGCACTGATTTCCTCTGCCACCAGTGGCAGGTGGCAGTGCCAGTGGATTCGCATCCGCCCCGACACTGGACCGCAGTCTCGTAAACGCCACTCTTTCTGGCGAATGTGCCCTGACATCACTGTGGAAATAACCTCACTGCAGAGCGTGTTCTCTTAATGGCTGTGCTCTGATTAATTTTCTCATGTTCGACATGTATCAGGATCTTCCATCGTTGCCATTGTCATTTTTCTAATCCACAGAAGCAAGGAAACCTGATTAAAATAATGGCAAGGGAGTAGGCTGATAGGCTACCTAATAATTATATTGATTCTTGGTGTGGTTTTCAAAAAAACAAAAATCAACCTCTTAAAATTTTGGATGCCATTTTACAACATGTCCATGAACCCCTACCTGTCACCCTATGGCCATGTTGAAGTATCACTTAATAACAAACAAGAAGGTGCTATTTTATCTGTTTCTCCCTTTTTACAATTCTGTGTGCTGTGTTTTGCTGTGTATAATGTACTCCCATGTGTAATGCACACCCAAATTTTTGGCCGAAACTTTCAGGGGAAAAAAAAACCCTTTACATAAATATTTTTTTCTAGAAGATGGTATTTTTTTATTGTTGAATTTTTTGAGTGACATTGGTTAGTAAAGATTACATAGGCTTCAGGTACACAATTGAATTCAAATTTTAATTTGTTTATATTTAGGTACTTTTTGTGTTATAAAGGAATTTTAGTATTTTTTAACATATTATGGTATAAGAAATTTTATGTAGCATAATTATAAAACATAAGGACAGATACAAGGAACAAAAAATTTTATGTATAAAATTTTTTAATATTAAAAAACTGATTATCATATTCCAGGGTATTATTTTGCCTACAGATATGGTTAGTGATTTCTAGAATTACACTTTTGACTCATAAACATAAATAGAAGAACTAAAAACATTTTTATAGATATGGAAGTAGTAGTACTCATGTATAATGAGCATCCTTATTTTCTCCTTGCAAATTTGGGCCAAGAAGTGCACATTATATACAACAAAATTTATTTTTATTCACCATATATCTTACAAGTAAAATTCTTCTCTTCCTGAACATCCATCCATTCTGTAACACAGTGTAATCTTGTTTATGTCACTGTCACCTTCCCACCAGTTCAATTATGACATAAATGGTTGTGGTAGGTAGAACCATGGCATATCCTAACCCTGAAAATTTGTCAATATGTTACGTGGCAAGAGGGCATTAAGGTTGCAGTGGAATTAAGATTCTGACCAGAAAATAAAGAGGTCACCGTGGATTATATGGGCAGAGCCAGTGTAATCACAGGGATACCCAGCGGGGGACAGGGGAAGAGGGTTAGAACCAGGGAGGTGGTATCTTGGGAAGACTTGGTTAGCCATTGCTGGTTTTGTACATGGAAGGAGGCCAAAGCCAAGGAATGCAGGCAATCTCTAAGAACTGGCTAAAGGCAAGAAATTAAAATCTTTTCTCCAGCCTCCAGAAAGGAATGCTGACCTATCAATACCTCGATATTAGTCTACTGAAACTCATTTTGGATTTCTGACCTCCATATTGTAAGATAATAAATTTGTGTTGTTTTAAGTGACTCTACATGGAAGAAATTGTAATTGGAGGAATGGGAAAGTAATATAAATCTTGGTTTCAGAAACTAGGAAGCTGCTGTGATAAGTACCTAAAAATGTGGAAATCACTTTTGAATTGGGCATTTGGCTCTCTACTTTTGAGGAATATGATAGAAAAAAGTCAATATTGCCTTGAACAGAACATTAGAAAACATATGGATCTTAAGGACTATGCCAGTGATTACTCAAAAAGAAGTGATGGTATTTCACATTATTGTCCTATTTTCTATGTCAGAATTTGGGATATTGAGCATTCTTATTCCTGAAAATCTTTATTCCCTTAATATCTTTACATGTTTTGTTATATTTCTTCTTCAAATATAACTGTACCTGTCAGTTTTCCCTTTTTCGTTCAATTCTGTATATACTAGGGACAGCTTCGTCTTTTGTATCTTGATGTAGTTTCCCTAGGTAGTAGCATCTGCAGTGAATGACTTTGTCTGCTCCTATACAGAAATGACTCACAAATATTTATGTTCGATACAGACCTCCTCATTGAACTCCTAATTAAAAATTCAATTGCCTAATGAACAAACTTAATAAGATGTCCCTTAGGTAATTTGGTAATTCAAAAATCAACATGTTAAACATTGAATTCATTATTATCCTTCAAATATGCCTCCCCTTTCAAATGCTAAATTGGTGCAGCTATCATCAGTCCAATTAACTAAACAAGAAATAGGTCTTCCTCAATTCATTCTTCAGTGTCTGTCTTTATATTTCTCAAATTGGTATATTCTGCTTTTTAATTTTTTTTGTAACACAGTAGACTCTCAGTTAACTGCCACACATGGGGGTTGATAGATGTCAGATAAATATAAGTAGACTCTATTAACCAGAACTCAAGCAACCAGCAAAAGTGTCCAGCAATGGGCAAAAAGCATCCCAAAAGGTGTATTGCATCAAACAGAGAATACTTTGAAGGTGACTGAAATTTAAACATGTAAGAATAAACACAATTTTTTTTATAAATAAATCTTGTTTTGCTGAGGGGTCCCCCCTCATTTTTGCTTAGTTCAATTTCAGGAGTAGTTTGAAGGGTCTCTAAGTTTCTCCTATTCAGGTATTAATTTTAGGAACTAAACACTTGTAAATAAATTGACTTTGTTTTCACAAACAAGAACAATGCCTTCTGTTATTCTCGATTTCTAAAATACTTAGCATTGTTTGAATGTATGCAACAATGATGAAGAAAGCCATACTACTGAGCATTACTGCTACATTTCCCTAGTTCCTCTTTGCAAAAATGCCCATTTAAAATCCCCTCTCTTCTCCTCATGCTTCTTTTACTCTTAAGTCACAAGTAAAGCAGGTAGACATGAACTCCCTGATCCTCCCTGTACAGAATCTACCATCATAGCAGTATCGGAACGCCTACTCCTTACCTACCTGTCTGTCTGTTGCCATGGAGGTAATTAACATTCACAGAAGCTCTGCTTTCTCTCTTCTCTTCCATCTCTTGTCCTTAGAACTCTGATCTGTCTCTGCTTTGTGGATTTCTCCTCCTCTAATGTCTATTCTTATCAGCTTATGAACATGCTCTAGATAGGACTTACTTCCTTGACGTCTATGACTTAAATCTTTCCCTTTCATAGTAAAATTTTTTGGAAGAACTGTTGTTACCATTTCCACTTCCTAACTTTACATTCTCTCTTTAATTACATACTGTAGAGTTTTGTTTCCACCATACTGAGGAAGTGTTCTTGTCATGGACATCATAGTACTCTTCTTACCTTATTGCTAAATGCAAATAATACCCATAATTTATCTTACTTGGCCAAATTCACTACACATATTTGGTTGCTCAATATTACCTCTTTTTAAAACTATATATTTCAATTTAATTACTACTATTCAATAAGATATTCAAAATTTTTCAGAAAAGTGATGCAAAACTATGATTGCACATCTTAATACACGATAAAAAAATTTAATACACTTACGTCTTCACCCAAGTGAAGAAATAGAATACAACCAGCAACACAGAATTTCACTCATGCCCAATCACTAAATACTACTTTTCCTTAAAAGTGATCAACTAGTCTGGCTTCTAAAATCATAAATTAATTTTGGCTGTTTTTGTACTTTCTTTGTGTCATTACACTGTAAGTAGCTTTTGGCAGCTTTTACCCAACATTTTATTTGGAGATTATTTTATGTTGTGTAATATATGGTTCATTCATTTTCATTATGTGTAATATGACATAAAATACACCACAATTTGTCCAGTCTATTGATGGGAAGTTTGGTTGTTTCAAGGAGAGAGGAAGTGTGGATAACAGTGTTACAGATACCTTGTTGGCACGTAAGTGCACATTTGTGTTGAGAATGCAAATGGGAGTAAGATTTTTGGGTCATAGAATATAAATAGTGGCTGGATTAAACAGCTTTCCAAAATATTTACATAAATACACTCTTTCACCAGCAGTATATCATTCTAATTCCTCCACACCCTGGCCAAAACTTTGTGGGTGGTATTTTTTTGTTGTTTGTTTGTTTTTTTAAACTTTAGTTAATCTAGTGTGTTTTACAGTACAATTTAACTTCTTGCCTCTACTGTGTTGATCCAATTCTGGTTTCTTTGCTTGCTTGTTTTTTGTCACTATATGGTATGTTTCATTACTTCTCATGAGTTAATATGCTTTTTAAACTCTTCTATTTATGAGAATTTTGGCAGGAGGTAGAGGTAAGCGTATGGGTACTATCCACTGTCTTCAACTAGAAGTCCATGTAAACCATTTTCAGTTAAAAAATTCAATAAAAATGCTCTTACCTAAAAACAAATATCATTGTCAAATGAAATACTTCACATTAAATATCATTTTCTTTCTTTTCTCTAGCGAAGTTCATTATATTAGGTAGAAGTAATTTAACTTACTGTATTTTAGGTGGTCTATTATTTTAAACTTTTATTTTGGTATGTGGGTTTTCCCCCCATAGGTTCATCAAAATTATTAACAATAATATTTTAAATTTAGGAACTCTAGGACTTGATAATATTCTTGTTGCTAATTTTAACATACCTACAGTTTATTATTAAATATAATTAAATTATTCAGATTCGCTTACTAATCAAATAAACACAATAATGTTGAGTCAATAACTTAAAATAACCCAAAACAGTGTTTTGATCTGTCAAATTCCAGTTTAATCAGGTCTGATTTCAGAGCCTACTTTTAAAGACAACACTATGAGGGCTGTCCAGAAAGTATCCAGCCATGTAACCATTCTCATTATGTTAACAATGGCTGGGTTTTTTCTGAACAGCCCTCATAGATGACTCTTGTTTTTAAAATGTATGATCTTAATGTGACAAAATGTGCTGGTGAGTGAACAAAGCAATCAGGTAATTGTCCACACAAAAAATTTTTGATATTTTAATTAAAAAGCTCAATTTTAAATACATTCAAGTTACGTGTTTTAAAGATAACCCCAATTCTATCTAGCTATGCAGTTTTCTTCATTCGTGAGCACATGAAAAATAGCTGTGCTTTTACATGAGGCCTTCTTTAGCAGTTAATTTTAATGGGAAATATGATACTTTTAGGGAGTAGAGGTAGGGTTTTGAAGCCCAGATCCTGCTCCTCCTTTCCTTTCTTCCAAATTTCTCTGAGTCCATGAACAAATAAAGCCAATAAGGTTATACGTTTGTAAATCTCCAAGTAATTCCCAAGAATTCAATATTCTAAGTGCAGAATTTCCCTGATATCGGCTGGTATCAGAGAACACAAACCCAGGAAGAGGCCTAAACAGGATTCCCTCACTTTTACTGTTTTAAAATGAGAATAAATGAATCCAAGACAGACTTGAGTTCACTTTTTGGAGCAGCAGCATTAAGAAGGTATGGCCAGGCCTCTCCAAGGAATAGGACGTGTGGGCTTATTCGGGGGGTGGGGGGGTGGGAAGAGAACACAGAATGCATGAATACTGGCTTTGATTAGAGTGATACGACTTACTAGTAAAACACAAAATGATGAGTATACTAAAATTTAGGACAAAATACTTTATTTTCTGGGGGGGTAGCACAAAATAGAACATCAAAAGATCTTTCCATTATTTCCTCCAAGTAGGAAGATATATTAATGTACTAGGGCTGTCATAACAAAATACCACAGACTAGGTGGCTAAAACAACATGTGTGTGTTGTGTTGTGTTTTTCATTTGTTTTTGTTTCTGACAGTTCTGGAAGCTGGAAGTCCAAGACCAAGGTTTGGGCAGGGTTAGTTTCTCCTGAGGCCTTCTCCTTGGCTTGCAGATAGGTGCCTCCTGTCTGTTTTCACCTGGCCTTTTCTCTGAGGAGCATGCCTAGCATCTCTTAATCTTTTTGTAAAGACACCGGTTATATTGGATTAAGGCCCATTCATCTGACCTAATTTAATCTTAATTACCTCTTTAAGGCCCTGTCTCCAAATACAGTCCCATTTTAAGGGACTGGGGTTAGGACTTTCAAATATGAATTCGGGGCAAGGGGAACACATTTCAGTCTATACCAAAGGGGCAGAATTTTGAATAGATATTTTCTGTTTATGAAAGACAGGAATGCCAATTCTCCCTGCTGCTTAACACATATGACACTAATTTGAATACATGCCTCAGTTACATGGATTTAATGCATGTAATTTGATGCAATTTGTTGTTTTCTTTTTATCAATAAATCACTTTAAAAGGAAAGCAAAGTATAATCTATCAAAATTCCTTCCAATAATTTTAAACTGTAGAGTGAAAAAAGATTAGGAACATGATTTTTGTGGAGTAGAAGTGTGTGAATATTTTTAACACAAATATACACAGTAAATACTAACAATTATTTTGTGGTTGGTGATAATGAAATGGTGAAAGGGTAGAAAAACCCAGTTATAGTACAAATCTTATTTATTTTATTTAAAATCTGTACCAAATATTCCATATGTACTTCAAACTCATCAGTCTCCACCTATACCATGGTTACTCCTAAATTCAGCTTCCTGGGCAGTGGCATGACAATTCCTTCCGTCATGACTGGAAGAAACTTAGGAGTAATTATTAACTCCTTACACTCACAATTCTAGTCACCAGTCCTTTAAATTCTACCTCAAACAAACAAACAAGACGAAATTGTGGTACGTATGTCCCTTTATTACTATGCCCATGCCCAAGGTCAGTGTTTACCGGGGGGTGAGGGGTGTACGTGTGTGTATTTTAACTTGGACTATTGCCCAGCTGTTATACCAACCTCTACTCCTTTTATACCAATTTTCCAGTCTGTTTCCAGTCATATCTTTATAAAATAAAAATCTCATTAACACTAATAATTAACATAAAATTTTCCTGTCCTCATCATCTACAGAATGCAGGTAAAACTCCTCTTGAGGACATACATATTTTGTCACCCTGCTTCCTGTCTACATTTATGACCCTTGTCATGGCCAAACATCTACCATGCTTATATTTAAGTTATACTAAAATACTTTATAGATTGTATCCTTAGATTTCATAGTAACCTCTCTGTCAGGAAATATACCTATTCTTGTTTTCTGTCTTGGCTACCCCTTTCTTGTCCTTCAAAATTAAATAGTTTCCTCCATGTAAGAGATTATCCTCATGACTCCCCCTCCCCTTAAGACTTAAGTATGTGCCTACATGACTCCTATGACAATAGCTCTACAGTATTAACACAGTACCAAATAATTTGCTCATTTGTCTGAATCTCCATGTAGAATGCATATTTCTTGGATTCTGGTTTAATATTTGCTGTTTTTATGTTTCCTTACATTGCTGTTTATCTTTCTCTCTTCTTTTTTTAAATAAAAACTAATAAGAGCAATAAATATTTGACAGAGAATACTTGAAAATCTTGCTTCCTCTAACAAAACAAATCTTCTATTACATGATGTAAGTTAAAATTCAAGTTTAATATTCCTAGGCAAAGAGTATAAAAAATATTTCCTTCATTCTAAGTGTAAAATAAACAGATCTTTTGAGATGGAATATATAAACAGATCTTTAGAAGTGAAATTTTGAATGAGATGAGGAATACTCATGAATTAGAAGCCGGCTTGAATTGAACATAAATGCATTATACATAAATGTATTATTCATAAATGCATAGTTAATGAAACCCTTTTGGATTCTTATTAACTATTTCAGTTACTCATTCATTGATGTGTCACTTAAAATAAAAATTTCCATTTATTATTTGTCACAATTCTCTGGGGTCGACTGGGCTTGGCTGGAAGAGTTGTGTTTGTTCATATAGTACTACCTGGGCTATTTTAATCTAGTGGCCTCACCAGGGCTGGGACATTGAAGATGACTTACATAAGTCAAAATCAGTGCAGGTTTTTGGCTGGGGGTTTAGGTTTGGGTTCTTTCAGAAAGCTTTGACTTGTACAGAAAGGTATTATAAATGAAAAATCTGATTGGAAGAATTGGCTTGTGGAGAGCTTGAGTGTCTTGTTCTGAATTTTGACTTCTAATAATCATTGGAGGTGATGAAATATATTGTGCAAAAGAAAATCTGACTTTAAATTCTTGTATTTTGTATAGAAATAATTTTAGTGACTGGGTAAGAGATGTTTGGGGGTAGAAAAAAACCACTTAGGATGCTGTTGTCATGAGCTAGTCAGGAGTTTACGAATGACAAATATAAAAACAATAAAAGTTGGAGAAAGAAAAAATATTTGAAAGACATTTATCACATAAAATTGATAGAATTTGATTGGTTGCCTTGGTGGGAAATGAGAAGATCATGTTGGAGCAGAGTTTGAAGCTTTAAGCTGGGATAGTAGATGGGTTTGATCCCATCTGTGGAGACAGGAAAAGACAAAGGCATAAACTTTCAGGATTGGGTAATGAGTTCAATTTAGTTTTTACTAAATCTGAAGTGACCTTGAGACATCCAGGTACTTTAAAATATGGCTGTCAGCGTGAAAGAGAAAATGGAGATAGAAATATAGGTTTTGCAGTTATCAATAACATGCTTTGGAAAATAGCATCACTCAGGATGAGACTGGCACTGTCATGTACTTCCATAGGGCTGTCATTTAATTCAACTGTATTGTCAAGGTAACTGAATAGCACGAGCAATGCTCCTACTAGAATTGGTAGGGGGAAATATTACTCACTGACTAGTATGTCGTC
The DNA here is from genome assembly GCA_004026885.1 of Lyroderma lyra. NCBI lineage: Eukaryota > Metazoa > Chordata > Mammalia > Chiroptera > Megadermatidae > Lyroderma > Lyroderma lyra. Next base: position 322,518 of record PVJL010000776.1, on the reverse strand, counting down.
AACAGTTGTCCTTTAGTTCATTGGAGGCCAAGGTTGCATGTGGCCCTCCTCCTCCTTACTGCCTCCTTTCGAACTGAATCACGTAACATTGGCGCAGCGTGGACAATGAAAATTTGCTTGCTTGACTAAACGTACAGTCCTTCAGGTGTACTTCTCCTGTTGCTTTTTGTAGTAACTAAAAATGTGGATTTTTGAAAGATCTAATGCAGGTGTAACAACAGTGTTTTTATCTCAAGCTTCCAAGGAAAATACTTGGCCTTTGAGTCCTTCTTTTTTTGGAACTAGACATTTGATGATCAATTCAAGGGTTAGTAATAAGAGATCCAGACACCATTTGCAGAAAAACTTAAAGCACTGCTTCCTCAAGAATGTCAATACAATTGCCTGGTCTATTTATAGCAGAAGGCAGAAAACCTTTTTAGTTGTTCCATATAATGCCTGTCTTGAAGTCAGATTTTGGTTAGAACGCCAAGACCAAATCTCAAGCTGGAAAAGCTAGGACTCAATAATACATAGATAGAAAATGTGAAAATAAATAGAATGAATAATAAAGATGATACTATAAAAATTTGCCAAAAATATTGTATAAGAGACATATTTCAATGTTAAGTGTGACACGTACATGTTAAATGTTTTTTATTAATCTAACACCTATTTCTTTTATCATTATATGAATAACTAATATTTTTTACCAAAAACTGAAATTATAGAAAAGCCTAATGAATGAAATTATTGATCATCCCAATATTTAAATGAAAGCCCTATGCATATTTAGGTATATAACTATATATCCATATGTCATACTATATGCAATATATTTGTGTATGTGTGTGTGTGTATATATACCCCCACATACATACACACACAAAATTTGCATTTTATAACTTAAAAAGTTACCAGTGAACTATGAACATTTTTCTGTTAACTAAAAAATCCATTTATCTTCATAGGTATCCATTTTATGTCTATCATAATTTATTTCTTAATCTTGGAAAAATACAATTAAAAAATTATTGGATGGCGGTAGGCCGTGACATAGTAGCATATGAAGCACTTATCAGGGAAATAATCTCCAGAACTAAACAATGACACTAAAACCAAAATGAAAATAAAATGACTGTAGAACACTTGTATGCAGCAGTAATTAGCTAAGGCTGATGAGACGAGATAGGTGGGGAGAGTTATTAATAGATAAGGAAGGATTTTGAAAGCCACACTTGAGTTCAGATTTTATCCTGAGGGCATGTTTGTGTACAGAGGCATACTTTAATAAAATAAATGTTTTTGAAAGTTTAATCAAGTGGCCATATGTTTCAGGACTGGAGTGAGGAGAGACCAAAGAGAAGCAGACCTTGTAAAGAGGTTACTGTATTCATCTCAGCAAGAGATGAAAGAGATGGCATAGAGAATGGAAAGAGGCAGATTAAGAGAAATATTCTGAATAGCAATGTCACAGAACTGCATCACTCTGATCAGAGAGGAAAAATAAATATTACATTGGTTTTGAACAGGAAATTCGAAGCTATGGTAATGTCCCCAACTCAAAATTGTGATGGTTATTTGGAGTATAACACAAGATTATGTGTTGCAGTTCAGAATAAGTATCAAGTAAATTTAACTAAACAAAAGTCACCTGCAACCGTGGAGCCTTGAGAAAGACTAAGCTCTCTAAGGATGAAAGCATAGAAGGGAATTAGCAAAAGTTTGAGAACTACCTCAAGGGAATGTTCACAGTTAGGAAGACAAAAGGAGGAAAATCACCAGGGTGAGAAGAAAAAAAAGCAACAGCCAGTGGATTTGGACAACAGTATCAAATTATAGAAAGCAAATCAGCTCATATTTATTTATCTTTAATAAAGAAAACAATGTCATTGGAAATTAATTATTTCTCTTTTTTTTTTTTTTCATCACTATATGTTTGACTCCCCCTCTGTCCCCTCCCTACCCTTAACTTCAGGTATTAACTGTGTCCATGAGTTTTTGTTCTTTGTTGCTTTCAGTTTTATATTCCACATATGAGTGTGAGGTCATATGGTCCTTGGTTTTTTCTATTTCACTTAGTATGATGATCTCAAGGTTCATCCACCTTGTCACAAACGGTAGTATTTCATCTTTTCTAATAACTGAGGAATATTACACTGTGTATGTGTAGCACAGCTGCTTATATCCAGGCATTTTTCGAAGTGCACTTCAGTTGTTTCCATGACTTAGCCACCATGAACAGCACTGCAATGAACATTGGGGTATGTAAGTCATTGCAGACTAACATTTTCAAATTTGGGGAGTAGATACCCAGAAGGTGGAGTGCCAGGTCATATAGTAACTTGATTCCCAATTTTCTGAGGCACCTCTGCACTACACTCTCCTCCATAGCGTTTGTACCAATTTACATACCCATCAGCAGTGTGCGAGGGTTCCTTTTTCTCCACAGCCTCTCCAACACTTGGAAAAAGGTAATAAGAGAGAGACTGTTAGAGCTACTGGGAGATTTCAAGAAGGCAATTTCAGGCAACATGTGGGGAATTGGTATCAGGATTGCAGATTAAAGAGAATAATGAAATCCAGTAGTTGTCTTCACGCAGCCTAAAAGAGTGATTATTTCAAGGAATGAAAAAAGAGAAGGTCTGTATGAATTAAGAGTCAGTTATTTTATTTTTTAAGGGAAATAATAGTATGCCCAAATATCCCTATCCCGTATCTCCAAGTCTGTTACTTTCCTACTAGTACCTCTGCATGGTTTCACAATTAATGCTGCAAATATATCACCCCTACAATCCAGGTAAACTTCATCTTTAGCTACATTTTCTCTTCTATTATAATATTGCTGGAACTAGGTGCTCCTTAAAGTTTCCATGAAGGCTTTCTGTTTCTACACATGTTCTTATTTTAAGATTGTAGATCTGAGTTCTCTTTTTCCCTATGTAAACTCTCTAGAGGCATAGAAAACAGTCAGCTGACTCCACAGTTCTTATAACTCTTGTTGGTACCAACAGGGCCTTGTTCTCCTAACCCTCTTTCTTTAACCTACATTCAACCCATGCCACAACAGATAGTAATTTACACCTGATGCCACTGCCTGACATTGATGACCCATGGCCCTTTTCTCTACCCCAACCTCCACTAGCAATAAATTTATCTCCCATCCAAATGAACCAATCCATCCCAGAATACCAGTATAAGTGTTTGTTTTGGAGGGTCAATCCATGTACCAATTACTCTACTAATTAGAGCCTCAATAGGAGATAGTTTTCACACTCAAGACCAGGATAATTTAAGGATTGTTTATTTACAAAGGGATTATTTATAAAAGTCTACATGTACTCGTAGTAGCACAATGATGGCTAGGGCTGGGCTTGGTAGCATCAGACCTCTTAATATTGCTAGTCACAATGACGAAAAGGAAAGGGGGTGGGGTAACAGGCACCTGGACGAAAATAATTCTGTGGAGTTAGCATGGACCTTCAAAGAAAATAGTCAGCTCAAGGCTCCTGCCAGGAAAGGACTCAGGGAAAACTACTGGTCATTTTGTTCTTTCTCCCTTTGTTCTGCTATTAGGATTTCCTCTTAGCCAAATCCAACCCGAAACCCAAAGGCATAAAAACTTCTTAGCATGGTTTCTACAAATCTACCTCATAGAATTGAGAGTAGGGTTTAAAAGAGTGAATACCAGCTTGTATAAAGGCTAAGATACGCTGTATATTATCAATTTAGAATGACTGCTTGGAATTTATACCTCTCTATGGCTAAAAAAAAATAATTTTTATAAGGAATGACTTGTCCATATTTTAATGACAGAATTAATTTTGAAGACATTTAATCAAGATTTTACTACTTAGATTTTATTACATATAACAAAGCTACGTTATATTGAGTGTGTTCTATATGTCAAGGAGATTTGAAATTATTTCATTTATTACCTAATTTGATTGTTGAACAATTCTATGGCTATGTATCCAGTGTTAGGTACTATTATGCCAGTTTTGTAGCTCTGGAACGGAACCTGAAGAGATTAACTTGTTTTTAGTCATATAGGTTGTAAATGGGAATTTGGGATATGACACTTGCTCTGTTTCATTCCGAAGTCAAATCTCTACATTAGTAGGAATAATTTCGAGGAAATTTTTTAGCAATTATCTCTTCTTATAGACATCTTAGTTATTCACTGAGCATCCGCTATTAGGCAGATGATTTATCAAAATCACGGTAGATATGAAGAAGCATATAACACAGACTTTTTTCCAAATAAATACAGTGTACTAGACAGTGTTACTGGCACCACGGAAGACATACAGGTATACCACCGCACTCCTAGAAGATGGTTTCACTCTAACACGGTTTGAGAATTGGGGAAAACCCTTGTACAACATGGCACCCTAGAACATGGTTTCGCTCTAACACAGTTTGAGAATTAGAGAAATCCCTGTGTAGAAGAGACTTTTTAAGAGCAAAAAATATCTCATTCAAAATTAGGGAAATCCCTAAACACAGAATGTAATAAGAGTAAGAGCAAAATATATTTAATACATATTATTGTTATACTTCTGGTGGAAATTGCTTTAATACAGATATTTCTCTTAATTATATAAATATGAGAGTATGCTATTTAAAATTTTTGGAAACTAACCCCCTTTTTTGTACTAGTTGTTTCATATAACGCTGATTCACATAATATGGCATTTTAGGAATCTAACAGCTGTGCTAATATGGGGGTTACCTGTATGTGCATAAGAGCGTGGATGGGGATGGTATGTTCATGGTGTGACCCGCAACATCAGTGACCAAGGAAACAATTCTAGCTTCCAGGAGTGAAGATAGCCTCAGAAAACCAGGTAGGGTTTAAAGATAGGATTCTAGCCAATTGGATAGATAAAATAAAACACTAACTCTATGCACTTGAAGGTTGAATATGGTTGGAGCTTACTAACAGACAATTTTAAATTTTAAGAAAACTGGAAGTCCAAAATGATCTAATATTTGAAGAAATTTCAGGGAGTATACTGACTTCACCAAGGAAGTGTATCCAATCTTGGTCACTTGTTTTCTCGCCTCTCACCTTCATGACTCCGAGGTCACCCTGACCTAACCTAATGAACAGAAATATAAAATGAATGTACCCATAATTTTAGATGTAGTTCTTCTTTCTTAAGTAACCTCAGATCTTCACAAACAGAGCTCTGTATTTACCATAAAGTATCACTGCTATTGGAAAATATTTGAAAGGATAAATCTCAGATACCAATATATATTTGAAAAAAAAACTAGGTGTGTTTTCTTTCTCACTACATGGTATAGATTAGCTACTTGTAGATTTTGAAGAAAAAAAAAGTTGCAAGTCTTTTGCCATATCCATTAATCATTTAAAGAAAACTATGGGTCTCAGTGATATAAATTCAATAAGCAATAAAAGTAAACTTTTTTATGTTAATTCTCCTAAATTACCTCACAAAATTACTAACTATATGTCACTGTAGTGTGTTCTTACTGAATTTCCTATTATACATTTAATTCCCAATTATTAATCAAAACCCATTCTAGCATTACTATTTTATTGGCAATGACTACGCATGATCCAACCAGGTTAGACACATGATACAACCCTGACCAATGAAAAATAAGAAGAAATCTACTAAAGGCTTCTAGAAAAGGTTTACATGCTTCTGAAAAGGAGAAGTAAAAGTGATATGCACATATTCTTCATATTGACACTGACAAATACAGATGTTGAGCTTGGAGGTTCCATGGCCATCTACCGACTTGATAAAGTGGCAACACACAAAGAGAAGTGCAGGCCAAAAGGAACCCTGAGAAGTGCACCAGCAGACGCTGCCTAGAGCTTCATCAGGTCTCATTTCTTTTATACAGTAGATTCTCTGTTAACAGGAACTCAAGCAACTGGCAGGCTCAAAAAAAAAGGAAGAAAGAATACAGTAGACTCTGAGTGAACCAACACCCATGCCAGATAAATGTACTATTATTTCTTTGTTTCTTCCTTGTTTGTTTGTATTTTGCCAGTTGCTTGAGAGTGCAGGTTGCTTGAGTTCTGGTTAATGGAGAGTCTACTGTACTACGTTTACCTGGCATGGGTGCTGGTTCTCTGAGAGTCAACTGTATTGGGGTTTATACATTTCCTTATTGCTTGTGCCCATTTTAGGCAGGATTTTCTGCTACCAGAAAACATACCCATCTAAAGTTGCAGTCATAAACTAAGGATGTCTTGAGTGAGAGTTTTTACAGATACACACTACGGAAAATAATTCCAACATGTACTGTGTTCAATGATCATATATATGGGCATGCCTGTACTCACCTCGGCCAGTCTTGGGTCCCCACATGTTTTGTCATCCCTAGTGCTACTCAAGAATATTATCTTGCTTTTTGCATGACCTTTATTTACGACACAGTCTGTCCTGTAAAATCTCCCACAAAACTGCATCACATGAAGTTCTTCAGGGAATGTGTGCTATTCTGCCTTGTAACAACTACTTTTATTTGGAGAATGCACATAGTAGCATTTGCCCATCATCCTTTAAAAAATACATGGCACATAGAGCTATTAGAAGACAGGGACACCACTAATGTTCTGTGGGAGAGCTGGACATATCAGTGAGAGATGAAGGAAGGAAAAATATGTGAACTGCAATAAATAATTTGCCCATATATGTGTGTGTGTGTAAATAGGTAAATAATGTTTTCCAAAAAAACATTGCCAAGAATTACAAACTATGCACTGGGAAAAAATAAAATAACAATCCTAAACTCAGAGTTACTTTTTCAATCACAATGGATTAATTTCTACTAAAATAGCTCCTAAGCCCTTGCATAGAAGTTCTTTTAATGATAGCAAACATCATTATTATTTTATGGGCACTACTATTTTATATTATAAAACCATCTGTGTTACAGATTTCTACTATGATTAAAAATTGAGTGGCTATCATTTATCTTTAGTCTATGATTGAATTACTTTGGGAATTATTATAATGTTATATGGATTAAAGCCATGATTCAGTTTATAGCATTCTAACATAAGTAGTAAACAGAGATGAGTTTTTATAATGTTGAATGTATAACAAAAGAGGCTATTTTCCTTCCTTTATGGTTTTACTTCATCACATTCAAATGGCTAATTATGCCTTTGCTATTAATAAAGTCCATTTTGAAGACATTTTGCAATCTGTTAAATAGTATAAACTTGCTCAGGACAATTTGGTTTTAGTTTTTGTTTATAATAAAGTTAGGAAAAACTTCAATTTTGAAAGAGGTTCTAAAAAATTACTCATTATTTAAATAGTATAAGGATAACATTCTAGTAAAAACAGACATATTGAACAACTCTGAGTGGTTCTTCATAAAGCACAACTAAGAACACACTCAGAATAGACATGTAGACATTACTAAGGACATCAATGCAATAGATGGATTTTACTAGATGAATTTGGGTTTCTTCCAACTCTGATTCCCTGTCACTTTATTAAACTCAGAATTATGTTGTATTCCCTTAGAATCAATCATTATTTTTAGTTTCTACCTTTTGAAAATTGAGTATTCTTAGAATAACATCAAATTGAAGTATTTATTTAAGATTCACTTTTTGAGAGTAAAATATAGTATAAGGGGAATCTTGGATTCTGACTCTGGTTTCTGTTGGTTACATAACAACTATTTTGGAAATATTTATTAAAATCACTCACCACCACCCACCACGCACACTCCAAACACAGTAAGAAACCATTCCTCTAACAATACAGACTCAGTTGGAGGCCAGGGCAACCATGGCAGACATAGTAAGCATTACGGGAGAATCTTAATGCAGACTGAATTAGTCAGGAAAAGGTTCATTAAGGAAGTGACTTTGAAGATAAAATCAGGAGGATATATTAGAATTAATCAGAAAAATCACATGTGGTCAGCAGCATAGGGAATGCTGGGTACAAATTGTATAGGTCTCCAAGGATTCAAATCCAGACGAAGAACAGAGAGCATGGGGATGGGAGTGGAATGGAGGGCAATGGTTATAAAGCTGCTACGGAAGCCCTGACGTCTTCCTAGCAATGTTTTCCTAAGGATTTCAAGGTGGAGTGAAAAGATTCAAAATGGGGAAACAACCTGTTCAGATGTGTTTTAGAAAATTAACATGGATGAAATAATGCAGGTAAAGTGGAAAGATTAAATATAAATAATATTTGGGGAAATATACCTGGCAAGAAGAATGTATAATTGTATTAAGAGTTGTGATACTGAGAGAAGAGGATGGATTGTAGCAAAATTAAAGAAATATTAAGGACAGGAGATAGTGATTGATTTCCTGAGAGAGGTGGGAGTTAGGATGGCTTGGGGGCAATAAAAGCAGTACTAAGGTTAGAGGGTAGGGATAATGGATCTGTGATCATGACAATGCAGACAGTACAGCCAATGAAATACAAGTTAGCATTTAAAGGGTCTTCCAAGATTAAGCACTGAAATTATCCAATTAAACAAAACTCGATGTGGAATCTGCATCTCTGAAACCTGGTATTTCCCTGAACATTTATGAGGTACTGCCTTCTAATAAAAAGCCACATGCGCTTAGATTATATGTCCTAAAAATGACACATCATTTCCTGTGTTGGAAGCAAATCTGGTTATGGTGCAGACCTGGATGTCTGAAGAAGCTTGTAAACCTCCCAAGGCCATGGCATGGCACCCTTTCTGCTTTGGGATGCTGTCTGCCATGCGCAGCATTTCACCTTTGCAGCCTTAGTACATAGGAAGCACATTCTCATAAATGATCCACCACTCCTTTCTACTTTCTCTTTGATGTTACAGCAAAAAATAGCTTTCAGCTAAAGCTTTTTATAATGTGAGCTTTTGGAGCCATAGTAAATGCACCAATATTGAGGTTGGGGAAGAGAAGGGAAAGACAGGGAGGGACTACATCAGGTGCTTGTAAATTATGTTTTCTCTTTTAAACAAAATTCAAAGACCTTCCATGTGCATCATCTCTCTTGGATGTCTTTGGTGGACTGACTGCAACACCAGCACAAATTTTCCAACCCTCATTTTATCCATACATTTTGCTGTGTGACTTGGCAGTTGCTTTCCTTCCCTAGTCTCTGAATTTGGGCTGTGACTTGTTTGGGCCAACAGAATGTGGCAGTATGCCAGACGGGAGCCTAAGACTCAAGAGTCCTTGCACACTATTGTTCTCCCTCGCTCTTCTACCTTGTCTGTGGGAAAAGTCCAGACCAACTTACTGGAAGATGAGAGAACAACATGTGGATGGCAGCTGATTTGCCATACTCAATGGTACACTGACTCCAAACGTGTAAGTCCTGATAAAATGAGCACAGTTGCAAATCTGACTAACACAACTCACTACAGATGCATGAAAAAGCCCAGCTAAGACCAAAAGAACTGCCAGCCATGGGGTAGACTTGTAAGCAATAAGGCACAAACATCACTTGAAGCCACCAAGTTTGGGGATGGTTTGTACCATAGCAATAGCTGACAGATGAAGTTCTTTATATACCATAAGTTATAGAGGTACCATCTTAGTACTGTCACTAACGTGCATGAGAGTACTGACTTTATAGGTTGGTTGTACTCTGAACAGTGTTTCAGATTCCATGAAGCACAGCTTCATGGTTTATTTGGTCACTCCTAATTACAATATGCTCACATTCTGTTCCTGATAGGTTATGGCTAACAATCCAAGACAATTTATAAATGCTATAATGATGTCCTTTGCCTCCAGCCTCAGTGGGACATCATTAAATGTGTTTACACATACATATTTTTATTGCAATTCTTACATCTCTGCCACTGAGAAAAAAGAGAGGCACATACTTTTGGTAAAATATTCTTGGAGTAATAGGCTCATTCATCCCCTTTCTGAAAAAAATACTATTTCTAAATTCTACCCCAGTTTTTCTATTTAATGAAAGAAAATATCTTAACTGATATTAAGGCCAAAGTATTGTATAGAACATCAAAATATCCATACCTTGTTAGAAATTTCATTTATCTTCCTTAACAAAGCAATTTCCTTTGTAAACTAAAGCCTTCTCAACTCTAATTCAACGCATTGGTTTCTCATTTCAAAAGCTGTGTGTGTGTGTGTTCAAAATATGCCTGAACATATGAAATAATAAGAACTTTTTACCTAGATAAACCCTACTAGAATGTCTTTTTATATTTCACAATGTTTTATGTACTGTTGTTTAAAAACCCTATCAGTCTTCAATCTACTTATTTTATGAAAAAGACTAACAGTTCATTAACTGACATAAACCAGAAATCCTTTCTTTATAGCATGAAAAAATTTACCTCCCAATTTTTCCTGTTGAACTTACTAACAGAGTTAGTTTTTCTAACTACCAAGTAGACATAATCAAGCAAAATACAAGGAAGGCAGAAGCAATGTTTTGATGTGAGTGGAAGAAAGAGAGAGAGAGTAAGAGGGAGAGAACTCTCCAGAACTGTCTAAAATGTTACACTGAGGCAATTCAATGAGGGAAATCTTCCAAACTGCTGGCTTCCCAGATGAATCTTGTCTACAGATGTGTTTTGTTTGGCACACACAGTGTTTAAAACAAACTTGAATTAATTGCCACATTTAAAAATTGGAGAATTTCTCTAAAATTAAATCCATTTTTTATTGAAAAATCAGAAAATATATCCACGTTGGCCCACATGCCCGGATGAGAAAAGTCTGCCTCAAGCAACTAGCAGCTGCCCCTTCTGATGCAGGATGAACCCTTCCAATCTGTCAATGTCAAGTGTTCCATTGCATAAAGCACTTGGCTAAGACAAAAGAAAGTTTAGAAATCCCTTTTTAAAAACAGTAATATTTTTATTCTGTTGTAGAAACAACAGAGTTTTGAGCATTTAGGGAAATAAGGGAGTAAGGGGTTGACAGCTATTTACTTGGCTTGCTTAACCCATGTGTTTGCCTGCCTCCTCTAGGTCGTTCAATTTCAGTCCCTGATTTAAGGTTCCAGAAAGCTTGGTGTTTTCTGTCTGGCTTATTTTGCTTCACTTGATGATCTCGAGGTCCATCCATTTTGTTGCAAGTGGTGGTATTTCATCTTTTCTTATAGCTGAGTAATATTCCATTGTATATATGTACTACAGCTGCTTTCTTTTCTTTTTATTGTTAAATTTTGGGGGTGACATTAGTAAAAATTACATACGTTCCTGATGTACAAGTCTACAATACTAAGAACCATATGAATTCACTCACATGTGGAATATAAAACACAGCAACAAAGAAAAAAAAATCTCATGGACACAGTCAATTTAGTGGTTACCTGGGAGAAGGGGGTGTGGGGGTGTGAGAAGAGGGAGGGAATAGGAGAGGAGGGAGGGGGAACCAAGTATGTGGTCATATAAAGAGAACTCACACTGGGTAGTGAGCACATAATGCAACACATAGATGATGCACTGTAGAATTGTACACCTGGGACCTATGTAATTCCTGTTAACCAATGTCACCCCAATAAGTCTAACAATTTAAGAAAATGGAAATTTGAAAAGAGAAGGAAAAAAACGATTTTAGAAGGCTTGAGATAGTCAATACTTTTCGGCCACAGGTGGCAGAAACAAACTCAAGATACTTAAAAAGTCAAATGTTATTGGCTTATATTATTTGTTCCAGAGGTACAAATTAATATAATCAGAAATGTGTATCTTTTGTTCTCTGTTTCTTGATGTTGTCTTGCTCCCTCCCTGTTGGTCACATTCTCAGGCTAGTTGTAGCTGTGAGATGACAAAGGCCACTGGTCCCTCCAGGCTTACGTAGTCTTTCAAACCCATAATTCTAGATGGAGAGTGTCATTTTTAACAATTCCAATATAACTCCTTGGAGGGCTTTTATTGTCCTGTGCCAGACCACATACCCAACCTAACCATCACAGTTACCATGAGTAGGGGGGTGGTGTCACTCTTATTGACCAGGTCAAGGTTCTAGATTATCTGGTGGGAGCAAGAAGAGTTAATTTTATCTGAAACTCATGAAATAATGTGTTCATAGTGAGGAAGAATTCTGTAAATGCAAGAAGGGGAAAGAGTGTTAGGTCAGACAAAATGACAGTTGTCCCAAACAATTACAAGTTAAAATAAAACACTAGGGAACTCTGTGGTTATTCAGGAATGCATATTTGAGTTACTAAATGAGTCAATATTAATAAAATAATAATGTCACACACATGTGTTTTCCAAGCATTCTATGAAGTATGTATAACATATCATATATCTTTGTACAAATGAGCCACTGATGACTATGGAGAATGAGATGTGATTAAGGTGGTTAAGTAAATCATATTGTAAAAGAAAAAATAACATAGTAAGAGCCAGATATTAGAGCTATTATTACTAGCTGTGTTACTTTAACTATGCCATTTATTCTTTCAGGATGTTAACTTGTACATTTTTTAAATTGTAAATATATAATACATAGAGTGTATAAACACACACACATACTTGAAAGAAAAATAATAAAACAAGGATCCTTGTTACCGCCACTCAGTTTAACAATGACAACATATCTCCATCCACTTAGAACCACCTCAGGTTCTCCTTTTGTGGCTTTCCATCCCTTTATCTTGAGGAAAATCACCACCCTACGTTTTGTTACTCATTTCTTAACTTTTTCTACATACATACTTGTCCATAAAGCAGTATCATTTAGTTTTGCCTGTTCTTTAGTTTATAAAAATAGAATCAGTGTAAGTTTATTGTTATGCCTTTTTTGCTCATATATATGAGTCATTAACGCTGATGATACTCATAGCTGTTATTAGGGTGCATAGAAATTTTACACTGCAGTATCTTTGTCACAAATTGAATTTTTATTAGTTATATAATAAAAGTCATGTTTGTTAATGCCTTTCCTTAACTTCTATTTTTCTCAGTAAATCATATGTCAACCCCAATTCCTTTGGTTAGAATTTTTTTGGCTCATTTATCTGTTTACTTTCTGTATATATTGATTCTCAAATTCAGAATGAAATATTCTTTAGCTAGAGAATTTAGTCCTGTTGATTTTAGTAGTCTTTTTTCCCTTTTTTATCCCTTTTTTTTTTCTTTTTTGGAATTAATTTTCTCTCATGATACATTCTTCCTGCTACTAGTTGTGAAATACACCCTTTTCTAATGCTATAGGGGTTACCATGAAAATTATAATATACATGTTTTCAATATTGAACTCTAAATTTAATCAGCATCATTACTTAGTTCCAAGACAATATACAACCTACAGAATACTTCAATATACCTTTTTCTTGACAAGTTATTTGTTTTGTACTTTGACTCTACATGTTTAACCCCATTAAATATTACATTATCAGTTTGTTTCCATGTTTAAATTTACGCATGTGTTTATGACTTTATGTGCTTTTCTTTTCATTTATTTCAGTTACTTCATCTGGGATCTCTTTCTGTTTGAACAGTGTGTATCTTGTAGGCTTCAGGGCAATTGTACCTGTAATAAACTCTCTTAGTTTTCTTTCCTTCATTTTTGAAAAGATAGTTTTCTTTCAATATAATTTCTAAGGTTATTTGTTTTCTTTCAATCTATTAAAGTTTTTATTCCACTGCACTCTGGATTCTGTTACTGCTTTTGAGAAGTGAGCTTTTTCTTTTTTTTTTTCTTTTGTTTTCTTGTTTTGCTATTGATTTTCTGCAAATTCACTATAATGCATCTAGGTGTGGCAGTCTTTTGTATTACTCCTACATTGGATTATTTGGACTTGATATCCCCTATCAATTTTAGAATATTCTTTGAGGTTATATTTTTGTATAACCTATACCCCCTTCTCTCTCCTATCCTACTGGAGCTCTCATTAGACTTTTTTTGATTCCACTGTTTATTTCTTTGTATCTCTACATATTGGCTAATTTGTTCTGACATTTCTTTATTCACTGTTGTATTTTTTTTCTTATTTATGTCTAATGTAATCCATTGCATTCTTAAATTCTCTTATTTTGGAAAGTTCTTGAAGTTTTCATATTTGAATAATTTTTGTAGTTTCTCATTTGCTGCAGATGTCAATCTTGTCTTTTAATTCTTTAAACATTATAATAGCATCATTAATTTACAATCTGTACTTCAGAATTTCAACTCAACTCATTGTGGGTCAGTTTTTGCCTTCTGTTGTATAAGTTGGATCTTAAGCAGGGTGTCTTATTTCTTTTTATGCTCAGTTTGTTGTGACTGGTTTTTTGTTTTTGTTTTTTTTCAATGGTGGGAATTCTCTAATTAGGGTGAAATTAAAACTTTGCAGAGAAGTTGTCTTTGCTTCTGTCAAGACACTGGGTGCAACTGAAATTCATAGCTTAATATCTGTTGACTACTTAGGTGACGTGAACTTGAGCCAAGAGGGTTGAAATGTGGTTTCAACTTCTAAAGGATGGTTTTTACCCCAACTTGCTAAGCTATAGTGGAAGTAAGTAAGAGAAGGACCTACGATCCTGTAATAAACTACACTGCATTCACCCTACTATTTTTAGCAAAATAATGTGTGATCAACCAGAGGTAGTTTTTTCAAATTACTTGTATTTATTTTGAAATTAGTCAACACAGCAAAACATCCGATATAAAAATGTCATTCATTTAAACTAACTCTTCCTGTTAATGCATACGTATATTTCGTTGGGTAGGTGGAAAATACCTTATCCAGGTGGGTATTCCTATTGGCCCATTATTCACTTAGTACATATAAAGTCTCATTCATTCTCTTTCCTTCCCCTTCCCGCCCGCCCTCCCTCCCTCCCTCCCTCTCTCCCTCCCTCTCTCCCTCCCTCCCTCCTTTTCTCACTCACCACCTCCTCTCTCCCTCCCTCTCCTATACTTTTTTCTCCAAATCCCTTTGTCTTCCCCACCTTACCCCACTTCCCTACCTGTAATTCATCACTTGGGTGTTGACTTTTTAAAACTTCTCTCATCATAGGGAAGCTTACATTCTGGCTCAAGATGTGAACCCCCACTTTTGAGAAAGTAGAGAAATCCTTGCAGTGGGAACATGCATTGAGCTATGAAGATTTGGGGTTTATATACCTAGTGAACCATGATAACATGGTCCTAATTATGATGAGTACACATGCTTGTTGTTAATCACACCCAACTGGTTGTGAGATCCACCTGCGTGTAAATCATGACACAGTAAAGTGTTGATCATTGATGTGATTTATGTGCTCTGATCCCCCAGTCATCTAGCTTCAGTTCTACATATATGCAAATCAGGGCAGCTTTCTATGGTAGTATTGATTAGATGTGATGTCTTTCCCTATTAGCAGTCAGCACTTCTGTGTTTGTGCCTGTAGTGTTGTGGCCACAACTGAGACTTGATTTCTCTCACTCTCTCCCTCCCTCCCTACGCTTACAACTCTATTGGCTATTGCCAAATTACTTTTCCTAAACTCCCTTAAAAATGAGGGAGTGAAGATGGGTTTATTCTTGATTCACTCTTACATTGAGAGTAGCTTTTGGAGTCCTAGCTTTCCTGATAGAGGATGTAGATAGTCTCCTACTAGGTAAGTCTAGGGCTTTGGATTTTGTTTCTATACCTTAAAAAGACTGAAAAAGCATCAGTACAATATTGCCATGGTTGGCAAATGTCATTAGAGAAAAAGTAGAGTTTTATGCACTGCTTGCTCTTCTGGGCAATTCCATACTAAGGTTTTGACACTTTAATTCCAAAGACAGAGTGACAAGTTTTCACATTGTCAGCATCTGGGAGTAGAGTGGATTGGTAGGGCTCTAGCTCTGTAACTCTGTGACTCAGTGATGGGGTTGAATCCAAACTCTTCTTCTTCACTGCTCTTAGTGCCACTAAAGAGATCACAGAATTTCTGAGGCAGTCTCTTCTCTCGTTCTAGAAGTAACAAGCAAAAATTATGTTGACAACCTTGCTATGTCGCTTAGAAATTTCCCATAATCACTTATTAGAGGAATTCCTATACTTTGGAGACTGTTTTCTATACAAATAAAATTATATGAGAGAACACGGTAGTATTTGACTAATGAAAATTAACTTCAAAATTATGTTCCCAAAATGAGAAATGTCTTCCAGTAAGTAAAATCGAAAGGCTATTCTATTTTCGTGGGTTTTAAATTTTACATTCTGCATTATAGTTTAACAGTATTTAAATCTCATTCTGTTGTTCCTCAAAAGGTATTATACATGTTAGCTACAGGATAGGTATTTGCTGATTATTAATTGTAGAAGTTTGCATGGTGCAATATATACCATGAACACATGGTGTATGCGTTGATATTGTATATTGGGTTGATGGCAGTGAACATTGAACCAACTTCAAATCAAGGTCATTTGGTCTATTTTATGAACATGTCTCCGATACTGAATATATGAATCACATTTATATACTAATATGCAATTTTATGATGTTTCACATTAATAGCCCATACTATAACAATATTAGACTCTATTTGACAGCTTTTGCTACAAAACGGCTCTGTAACAAATAACCTTTGACTTCCAGTCACTTATGTAACTGAATTTATTTTTCAGAATTTATGTTAGGGCCTGTGGGTTAGATGTTGACACTTGTCAAAAGTTTAATGTTAGATGTTGGCCTGCTCTAGCGTGTCCTCTTATTCCAAGACCAGCAGATGCACTACCCCATCTACAATGTGATGTTTTCATGGGAAAACACAGAAACACAAGAGCAAGACAGATACCTGACACACCTCTCACAGCCTTTACTCAAAACTGACATCCTATCACTTCTGTCCATATTCCACTGACCAAAGCAGACCTTATGACCAAGTGACACATCACTGAATACGAAGAATATTCTTCCCCTGTAGTGTGTGTGGCAAGGGGAGAGTGAAGATTTACAACAACAAAAAAAGTCTACCTCAAAGGCACTTTAGTTATTGTTTCTGTTTATTTTTTAATTGAAGAATACCCCTAACACATACAGTTACAGAAAACAACATAAAAACCTGCATACTGAGTTTCAGCAAATCTAATTATTTTTCCATATCTGCTAGAAATTTTTTTTTTCATCAACACAGACAACAGTTTAGTGGTGTCTAAAGGGTCAGTGGGGGGATAGTAAAAGAGGGTAAATGGGGTCAAATATATGGTGACAAAATGAGAATTGACTAAGGGTGATGAATACACAATGCAATAATATATAGATGATGTATTATAGTCATGTACACTTGAAACCCTTATAATTTTATTAACCAATGTCACCCCAATAAATCAAACAAAAGAAAGTTGCTAGGATTAGATGAATTAATAAAGGTAAAACTTATATAACAGTGCCTGATTGATAGAAATATTCAATTAGCATTATGTGTTTTTTATTAGTTTAAGTCATTTTGTCCCTCTGAGAGCTGATAAAATCTTTTACCTGGATTATCAACACCGAAGAACAAATTTAGAATATCTGGAGATGCTTCAAAAATTCTGCTACATTGTGAAAGTCAATCTCCAGACTCCTCTTCACAGCTCTCCAGGCAGATATTATTTTTTAAATAAATCAAATATTCCAGAGAGAGTTGAAGTCCCATGTTTAACTTTTTACCATTTATTGAATTGTCATCTCTTTTTTCCCAGGGTTAATTATTATCATAAAATTAATTTTTCATTTTTATGTATGTGTACACATTGACTACATATGAGTATATACTTAAGAATATTACAGATGTGAAATTTTTCATCTTTATAGAAATGACATAGCATTCTATAAATTGTTTTTATCATAAAATATATTTCCACATTAACATACATAATTTTAGTTTCATTTATTTTTGCTGCTCGATAGTATTCTATTGTGTAAATAAGCTACAATTACTTAATTCATGCTATTAAACTTGTTAAAATTTTCATTTTAAAAAATAATTGATTTTGCCTGATTCACTTTACCTTTGCTATTATAAATGATTTGATGAACATTTTTGTGTATGTCTCATGGTACAACTATGTGTTATTAAATATTATACCTCAAGTGAATTTGTTATGTCAAAGGTATGTAATCTATAAATTTGATATTTAGGTAGGTATTACATACCAAACATGATCCTCTCCTTAAAGAACTTTGGCTGTTGTTGAAAAAGAAAATTGAATAGAGTTGGAAGAGTATGTCACAAAAAGAAGGGGAACTAACGTTTTTAGAAAAATGAAAGGTCTACCTACATCCCCAAGTTTGGAGAAAAGGCAGTGAAGGCAGCTACCGATGTAGGTACAGCTGTAGAGGACAGCAATTTAAGTGAATTCAGTAGGGCAGCCATGATTGTCCTGATGTAGAGCGTAACAAATTGTAAGATGTGTGGCAGCACAGAGAATATGTGGAGATGACAAATCTTTTATCTAGAGCAGGTATATCCAACCTGCAGTCCAGGATGGTTTTGAATGCAGCCCAAAACAAATTCTTAAAACATTATGAGATTTATTTTTAAGCTCATGAGCCATCGTTAGTGTCCGTGTATTTTATGTGTGGCCTAAGATAATGCTGCTGCTTCTAATGTGGCCCAGGGAAACCCAAAAGATTGGATACCTGTGATTTAGAGTCATAATATCTGTGTGTTTAAAAAAAAACAAATTTTTTTTAAGTGAATGCCAACTGGCTAATGACGATACTTGAAATCAAGGCTTGAGAAGTGCCTGGGTTTTGCAAATATCAGAGAATTCGTTATTGGCATATCTGTAACCTCTAGGATGTATTTAATTGTACATGTCAGCCCAGATTTTGGAGCAAAGAACATGGGGTCACCTAAATTAGAAAGTGCAGGGTTTTGTGAGATACAAAGGCAAGAAGACCAGGATATAGAATGTTCACGAAGAGTGGCTATAGTGTTGCATTTTATTGTCTAGGGAAGACAATGAAACCATGGGAAGGGTAGAGAAGAAAAATTGTTCGTCAATTTTATTACTGTGTCCTATGCTCTATTTTGAGTGCTTTCATATTAAAGTTTATATTTCTTTTGGCTATATATCCACAGTATTTTCTCTGACATACAGTATTATTTAAAAAGTGGCTATTGAGTTGAATTTAATGTGTACTTTAAAGATAATTTGATAGGAAAAAGTTCAGAATTAAAAATTCCATGATTCATTAAAAAGTATCTCTTTGAAGATGAGTTTAAACTATACTATCCAGATTATCTTTCATAACCAGATATCAGTGAGGTAGTGGAAATTGTTTTTTGAAATGAGTCACAATGATTTCTATTTCTGGGCAGAAGTCCACTGACAGCCTAGAATTTCTCACCTGGATCTCTTCAAAACCATGTATTTTAATCTGTTTTTGGAGATATTTGAATAAAGACATCAGAAGTAGAATCATACAAAAATAACTAACATACAAAAGAGTGCCATGATATATTGTGTTACTCCTTTTCATGTGTGAAATGTAATAGAGGTAGGGAGAAAAAATAGTCATTAACATTTAAAGAAAACCAAGTGAGAAACCTCAGTGTGGGTCCATTCAAAATTCCTAAATATAAATGCAAAGTAATGACCCATCATGAAGTTAAGTTGTTCTTTGTTCTGCTTCTGTTTTTAATGCAGCAAGTGACATGTTGTTCTGCAATTACATGAGGCTTAAAGGAAATCCAGCGTTTGAAGCAAAGCTTTAAGCTTTGACTAATCACCGCGTAGATCTCTGTGTTTGCTACGATGGTTATTTCTGGGCCTATTTTAAAGATGTTTCACAATACAGTTTAAGTTAATGTTTCCCTAATATACTAAAGAAATCAATGGATCTATCAAAAGGCAACTCTTTTTTAGCATTAATAGAGTATTTGGTAATGAAAGATATTGAACTGTATTGTTCCATTTCCGTTCTAGTCTAGTGATTATAATGTTAAAAGAATGCAAGTATTTTTTATCTGATTAACTTTAAAAGCTCAAATTTATTGTCAGAATTTTAAAAATGGATAGGTGTCAAGTATAGGTAGATCTCTGCATTCAGGATTATAATGGTCTGAAAAAAATTTAGAACATATTTTTCTCTCCAAATTATCTTATTCTTATTTCTCAGGTAGCAAATTTTGTTTTTGTTTCAAAATGGGCTTTTAAAATAATTTATAATCAATGCACTGTGGAATTGTATGCCTGAAACCTATGTAATCCTTGTTAACAGATGTCACCCCAATAAGTCTAACAATAAAAATGAATTAAAATTAAAAAAAAAAAAGAAAAAAAATAAAATAATTTATAAGAAATTAGTAACATATTCATTATATACATTTTATTTAAATGTAGACTCTGTAGAATCACTGAGTAGTAAATACAAAAGTTTCTAGAGATCATGTCTTTATAGCTAATGAAACAGACTCAGAGTAACCATCCCCCAAAACAGATTTATTTTTAAAATATTAAAATTTTCTGCCTATGCATGCAAATGGCAGTTGATATCAATTACTTTCTGCAATTAAAATGGTTCTAAAATAATGACACACACCACATTGAAAAATTAATTCAGAATAATGACCTCCTGTCCATGTAACACAAGATTGAATCTGAGCAATCTGTTCAACAACAAATGGCTCAGAAATCTTCCTTTCCTTTCCAACAAGTTGTGTCTGCTTCACAACGTTGACTCGAATCCCAAATAGGAATTCCATCGAGCACTATTGGATTAGTCCTCACTTTTTAGTCATTTTGTAAAAATTCTGTGAAATCATCCCTGGATTAGCACTCATGTTTTAGTAATTTAAAAAAAAAATTCTAATTTAATTAAGGCAGGCAGTAATAATTATAACAGGACTTGGTTTTAAGCATCGCTTTTCCCCTTAGGTGACATGTGATTTTTAGGAAGTCACTTTATTTAAATCTAACTATGTAATTCTGTAAAGGAATGTATCTCATGACGTGTGGGAGATTACTGATCATGTCAATAGCCGCTTCCCCCCCTACTTTCCTTTGTTTTCATAGTAGTGGGATTTTTTTAAATTTGAATTTTCAAGAGAAAAGGTGTTATCAAGAGAGGGATTGCTCTGGAGAGAAGAGGAGAAGGACACAATCTTGTATAATAGTTACCCACCACCGGGTTGCTTATACTGGTTTTCATAACAGGGCAAGTGGGCATGAGATAGGTTTAGAAGCAGAACCAATAGAACAATCAAAGCTTTTTGTTACATCTGGGCCGACAGAAGCTTGAGGACCATGGTGAAACGGGCATGGAAGAGACCTTCTCCCTCTAATTTTGCATATAAACCAGCACTAATTTGGCACCTGGAAGAATAGAAATTCGGGGACCTTTGATCCCCAAAACCATAGACTAGATGCCAGCTTTCTCCTGATAGGTCCTGATGATAACGAAGCTTCTGTAGCAAGCCTCTCAGACAGCAGATCTGAACAAGGGAGGCCATTTCAGGGCAAAATCTGAATTACGACATTAGGTGCAAGGGAGGTGTGTAGACCCAAGTGTGGCATCCACTGGGGACTTGCAGAAGTCATTTTTGTCCCTCAGACCCAGAGGAATCTCTCTTTGCTTCGAGTCCTGACTGCATGTATGGTCGAAAGCCTGCCTTTGAGCACATAATATATGCTAATACTCTCCGTTCAACAAAAGTGTTAGCATCTGGAGAGCAGATTAGTTTCTGAAACTTTTATGTCTCTTAATGTCTAGGAAAAAAGAGACAAAAGTTATGTAACTGACATAAATATAAGTACGGATAGAGTTACGGCGACAACAATGAGATAATTTATTTTCACAGAACGGATACAGTGGCAAAAGCCATACTGTAGGCATTAGGTCGTGATTATTAACCGGAGGAGAAAGTTCAAGGAGGGGAATATAGAAAGGTGTCTGTGAAGAGAACAGTAACATTTGTGCCTCCTTCTAAAGTCTAAAAATAATGACATGCCTGCTCAATCTGGCTGAGAATGTCTGCTCCTCCTGAATTTATCTTGGCAATAGTGTGAGAGAAAAAGAAAGACCCTGAAAGACAGATGTTGGAGATGGTAATGGAAATATTTCTGAATTAAGGGAGTTGATTTAGTCACAATTTCAGCTCTTCACTTACTGTTCTCAGATCCTTGACAATTTGCTTTCTCACTTCATGTAAGATTTTCTGGGCATTTGCATTCTTCATTTGAATAATGAGTTTGACATAGATTGGGGGCAATGAGTGGTTGATGGACCAATGAGATTTCAGGGTTCTTATTTTTACTGTGGTCTAAGCTTTCTACTTGATCTTAGACTAACTCAGAAAACTCTTGGTTTCTCCAATTGCTAAGTGAACAAACCATGTCTGAGCGAAGTTATGAAAAAAATGGTAACATATGACCAAAAATAGTAAACAGAGATAACAGCATGATTTTAAAATGCTCATGGTCTAACAAATAACAAAAATATGACTCCCTATTTGTAAGGTTTTTCTGAGTTAAAAATTAGCAAAAAGCAAAATGAATTGATGTGATGCAAATTCTTCCCAGTTGTTCCCTGTCAGGTACTTGGAATTATATTTTTGTTCACCTTCCTTCATTTCTAATTTTTGAAAATATAAATGGAAAACATAGTGGCATAGGGGCACTTCTTTTTAACTTTCTATCCCAATACTTTTTAGACAGTGAAGAGGAATAACGTTCAAGTTTGTTACAGTTTCCTCCCCAGTGTCTAGCATTGTGCTTGGCATTGACTTGTACTTTAGAATGAAGGAGTAAATGTTTGAAGGCAGACGAAAGAGGAGATTCAGATATGGTGTGTAGTCATCATATCAGGCAACAGCAGCCATCTTTTTAAATTTAAGCAAGTCTTGGTGTCCCTGACCCAATATATTTAGAAAGTGTAATTATCATTAGTTAATTTTCGTGGTAGATTTTGAGCCTGTTTCAATGCTGAGATAAACAATAGAATCATTCTGTTCGAACGTTAGGCAGAACCTGGGATCGTCTGGCCTAGCTATGTCATTGCAGCTGAAGCTAGAAGCCAGCACCATGATGTAACTTAGCCACGATCACACTGCAAATCGCAGTGCAGAAAATGAGAATTTGCTGTCCCAGCCCAGCGGTCCTCTCACTAACCAGCACTATAGACAAATCTAGAAAGTTCTCATTTTTGCTTTGATTCTAACATATTTTCGTTGTCCTGTTTCTTTTTCCATGTAAGCCAGAATAACTTAAATATTTTTTAAATAATCTTCAACTAATGGGCATTTAACTAAAGGTAGGTTAGCTGAAGGAGTTCTTGTGGAAAATCTTAAGTGAAATGCACATAACAATCATTTTTACTATTGAGCACTTATTGTGGGCAGACCCACTTCAGAGAGACTTTACCCTTGTTTAACCTTCTCACTCCAACCCCCCAAAATTTGTTTCATATTATCACCTTTTTTTTTGTTTAAGCTGAAAAAAATAAAATGAGAGTGGCTTAGGGTCAAGTTCAGTGTGGCTTGTCCAAAGTCATAGTTAGTAAATGGTAAGACTAGGAGATGGTTAGTAGAGCCAGCTACTTCCAGAAAAGTCTGAGAAGTTCCCCTTGTGTGACTAGGTTAGTCCTCAAGCCTGGGGCCAGATGCTTCCATTCGCTTGATACCGACTGGCGCCTCTGACTGTGTTCAGGCTCCACCTCACACAGCTTGGGTGCTAGCTAACCATCCTATTACTGAGACCTATTTGGTTATTGTTATTCAACACGTAGCTTTGACACAGTTTGAATAAGAGTATTATAGAATATTACATTTTAAGAAAATTAACAAATTTTTATTAATTTTAATGGAATTTGCTCACCTGGTTCAATGTAAAAAAACAAACAAACAATTAAAACACTTTATAAACTGGTTATTGACTTCTCAGACCTCACTGAGCTCTTACAAAACACCATGTCAATAAACCAGTGTAAATATACTAGAAACATATGAATTAAATTTCCCTTGAAATGTGCTGGGTTTAAAAATTGGGAGGAACAGTGCTTCGCCAAGGCATTTTATGTTTTGCCAAACCCCAGATGTTTGAAAAAAAGCGTTTTAAAACATTTTATTGAATCAAAATGCTACCGCATATACACATACCTTAAAAACCTGTGTTTACTTATTGACTCCTAAGCCATGTTACATTGACACAAATTAAGTGATTACGGGGCAATGTGTCAGAGTGTTATTGTAAATTGTGTGATAATTTAGCTGTGGTTAAGGACTGACAGATCTACAGCAGGTTTAACTCCACTCAAGCTAATAACCATAGAACAGCATAGGCATAGAATTGGTTTTTTACACCCAGGGAAATAGCATAGGTAATTATTTTAAAAAACAAATTTTAATGACTCTACTAATTGTAAAAATAGCTTGAATTGACTAACAGGGAAAGGAAACGATTTTAAGAATGTGACCTGGTCACAGCATAACATTGATCATTGTGTGTATGTGTATGTGTTGAATTTACTCAACTTAGTGCCAAACACACTTATTTATATAAATAATCAGCAGTTCTCTACTTCCTTCAATGTATAATTCTCTATAATTCTCAATTTTATATGGACCTTGATGGGGAAAGATTTATCCAACTGGCTTCTGTAATGGTGGGTGGGCACGACGGACCCAACTCACTCTCAGTTGATCCATTAGAGCTTTGCTCCTTTGCGTCATAATGGGCTTATGGTTTTCTTATGTCCACTTTTAAAACAGAAATACCCCGTGTTAGGTCACTGCTATCTAGTTCCTTAGCAAGAATCATTTGAAACTACTGGTGGTTGAGTTGATAGCTTGCTGGCAACAAGGCTCTGTGGGAATGGGCTATAGCTTCAGCATCAGTTGGAAAATGTCTGGGACATCTAAAAACTCCCAGTGTGAATGGTGTGCAGGATGCAAAACTCTGCCTGGCTTTTAGTCACAAATCCATCAAAAAGTTCTCCATGTGCAACTCTTGGCTTGTTAGGGGAAAGAGTACTTTCCCATGACTGCATCCGCATGAAAATGCTCTCTTCCCCACTCTGCTCTCAGCCAGCAACCTCATTCCTCGTTCACTTCTCAGATTAAATTCTACCTCCCAAGAAAATAGTTGGGAGTAGTCTGTGTAAAATAGACCTTCCGTGGTTAAATTTTCTTCTATTTTAGCTTATTTTTTCCCTTCTGTAACATTTACTAGAATTTTGAATTATTATATAAATATATTGCTTAAGAATTTTAAATTTACCTCCTCCACCAAAGAATATCTGTAGAGAGGGGTAATAATGTCGGTCAAGTTCACAATCGCGTCCCTAATACCTAGCATTGTGCTTGGGCTTGAACAAACTCTTTTGAATGAATGAGTAAATGTTTGATGGCAGCAAGATGGGCAGGCTTGTATGTGGTCTATATTCATTTTATCTAGCAATAGCAGACATCTTGCTAAAATTGAAGCAAATTATGGTTTTCCTAACCACGCGGAAAATTAGCAAATTAACTATAGATGAACTGAGCCAATGGTGGCTGATGTTCTATTTTTTCACTCAGAGTATGAGCTTGTACCAATCTATCTCCTGGGAAGAGTTTCCAAAAGGCTGGGAGGTTTTCCAATGTATTTTTTTATTGCAAGAATTACAGTCCTGATCACCTAATACCTGGACAGAAGAAGTGGACTGGGGCAGAGGCTGAACTGAAGTTCTAAGACCCTGGGCATAAGGACAACGCCTCTAGCCTTCCATGTGGCCAAGCAGGGAAGAAGAGAAGGGACTGACTTGGGTAATGGGAAAGTACAGGGGAATACAGTAGCTAAAATTTCCGGCGCGTTGGTCTACTTCTGAAATCGGCTCATTTTCCAGGCAAAGGTTCCATACAAAACAGTAGCCACAAAGAAGGCTTCTTGATGAAGCCCTCTTTCCAGAACAAGTGCTGGTTATTCTCTAGACACAGAAAGTCTATTTGGACATTCAAGCAACTGAGAAATTAATTTCCCGGTTTCATTTCTCTAGCTACCATGATCAAGCTCTGTCTTCTGATTCTACCTTCTTCAGTGTTTCATCACAATTTCATGCCAGTGTCTTATTTCCTCTCTGTCTCATGCATATTATGTTAGCATGTACCATGTGTCCTGAAATTGGGTATGCAGTAGTAAATAAGACGCGTTTTCTTCTCTCATGAAGTGTATTCCCTTTCCTGTGGGCCTCCACAACCTACCAACCTATTCATGGGTGGGAAAATTATGGTGGTCAGCCAGTCTGTTTTATGTCACTGGCTTGGAGGTTGATTCTTGTACTTGCTACGTTTAAAGGGTTAAATGCAAAGAAGGGATCTGGGAGATGGTCAAATTCCTGTACTGTGTTCTGTGTCAATTTTCTGTTGCCATAATAGAACACAGTAGCCCCAGTGGGTGATGAGTAAATGTGCAAAGGACCTTGTCAGTGACTGTGAAGTGTAGAGAGGTACCTCTAAGAACTGGTTGGCAAAACCAAAACTCCTTGACTGTTAGATTGCTGAGACTGCCTTGAGTTTTGTGCTTTTCACATTTCTACCCTTTATTATTTTCTAATTTCTGATATTTGAAGTCCATTTTTCTTGTTTTTTTGATATTTAGAGTCCCTTCTAATGAGTTAGAAACCCAAATTTTGATCGTTTCTATTCAAAAATATTGTAATTTCTGATTGGACTAAAACTGGCCCATAGTTCTCTCCATAGAGCATCAATACAGTGTCCGTAGTATGTTTTGAGATGTTCTAAATTACTTAAGTAAGCGAAAGTAGAGGTCAAAGATCTAAAGAAGAGGCTAGAACTCCCAGTGGCTTCTTTTTATAGCACATCTTACAGTGAAAACTCAAACCATTAAACATAGGAAATATTAGTTGGGACAATAGGAGTGCCTGTATATTAGAGGAATTTACCAGACATGTGGTACTTTGGATTGAAATGCAATTTATAAACCATGTTAGATTAATTTTAATATTGAAGTTAACCCATATCAAAATGACAAAAGGTGATAAACATACATTTTTTTCCATTGGTGTTAGTGGGGTGTGAAATTCCCCTATTATGATTGTGTTCTTGTCGATGTCTGTCTTTATGTCAGTCAGTATCTGCTTTATGTGTTTAGGTACTCCTATGTTGGGCGCATAGGTGTTTCCAAGACTGATGTCCTCTTGTTGGACTGACCTCTTTATAATTATGTAATGTCCTTCTTTGCCTCTTGTTATATAGTCTTTGTTTTAAAGTTTATTTTGTCTGATATGAGTATTGTTACTCCAGTTTTTTTTTTTTTTCATTTCCATTTGTATGAAATATCCTTTTCCATCCCTTTACTTTCAGTCTCTGTATCTTTCCTTCTGGGGTGAGTCTTGTTTTCTTACCCATTCGGCTACCCAATGTCTTTTGATTGGAGCATTTAGTTCATTTACATTTGAAATCATTATTGATAAGTACATAGTCAATACCATGTTATTCGTGTTTTTTTATTTTCTTTTCTCCTTTCTTCTGCTTAAAGAAGTCCCTTTAGCATTTCTTGTAATGCCGGCTTGGTGGAGTATATTCCTTTAGCTTCTTATCTGGGAAGTTCTTTATCTCTCCTTCAATTTTAAATAATAGTCTTGCTGGGTCCAGTAGTCTTAGTTGTAGGCCCTTGTTTTTCATCAGTTTGAGTATTCCCTGCCATTCTCTTCTGGCCTACGAAGTTTCTATTGAGAAATCCACTGATACCTACAAGGGAGCTCCCATAGAGCTAAGTTGTCTTTCTTTCATTGATTTTAGGATTCTCTCTTTGTCTTTAATCTTTGTCATTTTAATTATGATGTGTTTTGGTATGGGTCTATTTGGGTTCATCTTGATTGGTATTCTCTGTGCTTCTTGGGTTTGTGTGTCTATTTCTTTTGCCATGTTAGGGAAGTTTTCAGTCATTAGATTTTTAAACCAGTTCTTGATCCCTTGCTCCCTCTCTCCTCCTTCTGGTACCCCTATGATCCGAATGTTGTTACACTTGGATGGATATAGTCACCCCTTATTTAACATTATCACCCCGTTATTTAAAGTTGCTTCACACCTCACCTTTTTTCAGTTTTTTTTTATTGTCCCACTGTTCTTACAGTTTCACAACTCGTAAAGTGAGAAATCATTGTTGACAACTTCCTATTCCTCATTCTCCATATCCAGTCTCTCTCTTAACGTATCATCATATGTGTCTTCCGTATTTCTTCACTTTTCAGTTGTGATCATCCTCAAAGTAGCATCACTGCAGATGTTACCAATGGCGATTTAATGTGGGTGTTATTACAAATTAATGTGCAAGTATTTAAGTAATTTATAAGTTAATTTCAGCAAATATAAAGAGATAAGTATGCAGGAGACAGATAATTTTGGTCATATATCATCAATATGATTTGAGGCAGGAAACTTTTGTTTCACTTTTCTAGAGTAAAGAGTACTATTGGTCATAAGCAACAAATAATTTAACCTTCTAGAGACCTCTTAGGTCAATATCCTGTAATAAGTTTACCTAGATGAAGATCTTTGGTTATATATGAACATGTAATTGACAATAACACTAAAGAACTCAATTATTATATTTTATTTATTATTATTATTAAACTTCCTTCTCTATGCATGACATTCCTTGGAGGACTTGGTAATTTGCAAACAATGTGTTCTGGGAGAGATTACAGAAGGAGATTAATAAGTAATGAGGAAGAGTTTGGCATTTGAATTAGATCAGAATTTAAATCTTATCTTTGGTCACTTTTTTAGAAACTTGCATGGCTTATTTCATTGGTTTTGACCTCAGTTTTCTCATCTGTTAAAGGGTAATAATTATATCATCTCTTTGGTTATGAGGAATATAAACTAACACATAATTCAACAGACACGCTATGAGGCTTTCAGCATAGCCTCGCATTCTTCAACACTAAAACTGTATGTTATAGAAACATGTCAATTTTTAATTTTTTTCAAATTTCATTGTACACAAAGATTAGGACCTAAATTCTAAATAATCTGAATTCCATTAACAAATGTATTGTATACTTCTGGTGTATAGTTTGCTTTATTAATGCATGCTTATTAAAACTTATTAAATATACAAGGGCTGTCCATAAAAAAATCTAGCCATAAATGCCTCTATTTTTCATATTACATGGCTGGATACTTTCTGCACAGCCCTTGTATTCCTTTTATTTTAAGCTGCTTTAAATTTTTATAGCAGCTATTTAGTGCATCAATCATAAACTAATGAATTAGATAAAATCTTGCACCTGTTTTTTGTATCATTATAAATCTGTTATAGCCATCTTATAAGTTACCTTAGAAAGTGCACCTCGAGTTATTTGCAAATATTTTCTCCCATTCAGTTGGCTCTTTGCTTTGTTGATGGTTTCTTCTGCTGTGCAGATCTTTTTAGGTTTATATAGTCGCATTCATTTATTTTTGCTTTTACTACTTTTGCCTTTGAGGTCAGGTTCCTGAAGTCCTCCTTGAGTCCAAGGTCTATAAGTAACACATGC
Source organism: Lyroderma lyra (assembly GCA_004026885.1). NCBI lineage: Eukaryota > Metazoa > Chordata > Mammalia > Chiroptera > Megadermatidae > Lyroderma > Lyroderma lyra. Next base: position 293,166 of record PVJL010000776.1, on the reverse strand, counting down.
TTATCTTTATAAACCATAAGTAAAAGACCAATTTTGTAATATTTATTAAATTTTTATCACTTGAATTTTTAATTTGGAAATATAAATTCTAAAGAAACAAATATAATTTCCCTCTTCAGATGGAAAAATCATGCAAGTGTTCCCATTTTTTTCTAAGTAGACAGTTTTGTGCTCAATTTTCTCCATTCAACAGATTTTATAAAAAGCATATGGCATAGCTTTTTACATCTTCCACCAGGCATGTGGAGGTTGGTGAGAAAATAGATCATAAGAAAACATTAAAAAATACATGAAATATATTCAAGATGTATAAGTAAGGAAAACCAAATGTAGATTTTTCGTGGCCTGGCATATTTAAGAGTGAGAAAAGCATTGTATTCAAAGCCATGATCTCACTTTTGCTCAGATTACTAAATATGAATAAATAGCTAAGCAATATTTATTTTTATATTCTATAATTTTTATGATGCAAATATCTATTCAGTTAACATTTAAGTTTGGTTATTGACTATATTTTTTAAAATCTGATAATATTTAAATTGGAGGCAAATCCAATTCCTCTGGAGCAACAGCTGTGTAACAATCACATATTATTATAGATTAGAAATGTATGACTTATAGTCATTGACATCCACACAAATAAGAAAACTGGGAGAAATAGAGGACATGCAGGGGAAGTAAATTAGGGTCTTTTTCATGATCCTTTAGCATAGTGTCTTAATATGTTAAATAATGTTTAATTGTACACTTTTAAAAAAATTACAAGATTGAGATTTTTATGGTATCCTAAATTCAAAGCACTGCCCTCAAGTTTATTTTTTTATTAACGTTTATGTTTTATTAATATTTAATAAAATTTTAATTTATATTTTAACACTTTTTTGCTGTATTATTCAATTTACTGGGGTGACATTGGTCAGCAAAAATCACATGGGTTAACATTTCAAAAGAATGTCAGCTTATAAGGGCAGGGGATTTTCTGCTCTGTCCATTAGGTATCCCAAGTTATTTGTAGTGCCTGGATCCTATTAAGCACTAAGTAATTACTGAATAAATGACTGAGTTGTTGAATGAGTATGAAGGAAATAGTAGACTTTGACATCAGATATACCTGGGTTCATTATATCCTTCACCTACTAACTTTTATAGTAGTTCTAAGGATTAAAAATGTGAATTATAAATTTCTCTGTAGTTATTCACAAAATGTAACAAATCTTACAACTGATAAACACATACAAAAGTTGTTGATCCATATCATGAGAAAATTGTAAACCCCAATGCCTTATAGAAACAGTGAAGTACTAAGTCAAAGAGACACTGTAGTGAACTGACATTGAGCTTCATAGACTGACTTCATTGTATTTCTGGCTCCTGATTTCCTGCCTCTCATTTAAGCATATTATTTGTCTTTCCTATAAAGGTTAGAAAATAATTCTTACCTTACTGGGGATTAAAGACCTGGAGATTGACTAACATAATGGCAGGCAGTAGCAGGGATTCCGTATCTGGTATCAAAGTAATGATTATTGTGGATCGGAACAGTCAAGGGAGACTTTTTCATAGAAACAAGAATAAATTAAACAACAAAAAACAAAACAAAACAGGAACGTACTCAAATAGAAAATGGGGGCACATAATAAATTTAAAATATCTGTATGAAAAAGCTAAAATGTTTATGTTGCTTCAAAATTTATATATATATATATATATATATGTATAGATATGTATATATATGTATAGATATGTATATATATGTATATATATGTATATAAGCAGCCCCAGTATTATCCAGCAGAGTAACTATGGCTGATTCACAGCCACAGCTAACTTCATAAAAATAACAACCAATAATACGCATATATTAATTATTCCATGATCAGTACATTTAATGAGTTATTTGCTTAAGCCCTTTTAAAGTTAATGATAGTAGTGTTCTTATTATTATATATCTTTAGTGGATTAGGAAAGTGAGGTTTTAGAGAGGTTAAATAGTTCGACCAAGCTCATACATCTATTACATGAATTTTCCGAATGTATTTATCTACCAACGAGCTATTATTTCTCCAAGTGCATGTCATGGATACACATACATTAGTACTTCGGGTGTTTTTAAAGTGCATATTTCTGGGCTTTGCCTCAGATACACTACATTCCTGGGCCAGGAATCCACATTTTTAATAATCTCAGAAAATCTTATATATATATTCCAGTGTGAACATCATTGCATTATATCCATACCATAAGAATCCAGATGCCAGCCCAGTTTTTTAACATGGTGTTATGTAAGTTAACTAGGGTTTCCTTCAGTTTCTTCATCTGCAAAGTGGGGAAAATAATATATCTCCTGCATATAATTATTTTGAGTATTAAACTAATAAGCATGTATAAAGCCCTTAGAACAGAATATAGCAAGTTGTTAGTATTCAATAAAGATAGTTACGATTATCATTTAGTCACTTCCTTCTAGACTTCCTTGAGCTAGAATGGGTCTCAGAGACCCAGTTATTCATATTAATCATTATTCTCTTCACATTCCTTTCCTCAGACTGAAGAATCCTAATTTTCTGTTTTTCCATCAAGGCATTCCATCATCTTGACCATTTAAATTACCTCTTCCTGAGCTTTTTCCAACTACATTATATCTTTCATTTTACTAGCAATCACACTACAGAATACTGCAGATGGGGCCTCAAAATAATTTCACAGTAGGATAAGCTTATGTTTTGTGTTATTAATAGTTTCCTACCCTTCCTAATGCTGCCCAGCATTTTTCATCATCTTGTGCACATTAAGAGGGGGGAAGAGCCAAATCAATTCAGCTTCCCTTTCCTGGGTTGGAACTAAGAGCTCAGAGCCCATTACCTTAAAAAAAAAAAGAGTGCTTAAATGGGTTTTCTCTAAATACATTACCCTAATTAAAATAATAACATTTTACATTCTTACGATGCTTTATGAGTCAGAAAACCCATCTGATCAGAAGCCATAAAGATACCATTTCATTATATATTTTTACTGTCCTATAGCATTTCTTACAAGCGCATACATACACCCACACAGATGTAAAGCCAAATCAAATAATTTTCTCCCCTCATTCCCAATCTTCTTCCACAACTAACATGAATTAAAGTTTAGTAATGATGCCTGCAATATGTGCAAGTATGTATATACTGTGTATATAAAAATAATACTTTGGAGGTAGTTTAAAAGATTAAAAATAGAGAAAAGTATCATCAATAATTTGCTGGGACTAAACCAAAGTCTCCTGATTTCCAACTCAATTTTTAGTAGTAAAGCCACAGAAATACACCTGGACACTTCAGCTCACAAGGGTGGGCCAGCCACATCCTCTCAGCCCCGTCACCAAAATAGCCCAATTTCAAGTGTTATTATCTGGCATAAAATTTTACTTTAAGTAAAGATGTCATGGCTAAAACAGGATCGGATACTATTGAACTAGGTAATAGACAATCTTTTTTTAATTCCTATTGTCAGACATCAGATAAAAAATATTTAATAATGCCAGGTGACAGGCAACCCTATGAACTCAGGGGCTTAAAATCATGCTCTATACATTCCGCAGAGAGCTGTGCTTTGTTTTGTCCATATTTAGAGACCATCACATCTCTGTTTACTTGGACAGGAAAAAAAAAGATGGCACATCTTCACTGTCCCTTAAAGTGTTCTTCCCAAGGGTGACACTGGTGGGTGCATCTACTGACATTTTGTCATCCAAATAAATCACAGAGTCAGGCTTAACTTCAGGAGGCAGTTTACTCCTACTCTATTCCACGGTGGGGGAAAACCGGGAATGTCAGGAAACAGAAGCAATAACCACCACAAAAGCTAATTTTGTGTTAGTATGCTGAATAACACCGGATACAAACATCTCAGTTCCTGACCTCATGGATCTTAGAGGGGTAAGTGGATGCTGTTGGAACAGGATGGATAGATAAATCAGGTGCATTTTCATCATAATATGCACATATAGAAGCAGAACCTGCCGGAATATAAAAATGGAATATTATGAAAAATGAGACCTTAAAGATCATGGATTGTGTATGCTATTGTAAAAACTTCAACCTGTTTCCCAATCTTTTAGGTATACATTATAGTTAAAGTTAATATGACAGATAGGACTATGTTTATGACAATTTCAACTTTCAGAGAGAAAACATTTTTGAAAAACATGTGCTCAAATATTTTACAAAATATCAAGTAAAATATGCTTTTGGTTTTTTAAAACGAGTGTTTAATTAGCTTTTAAAAAGCCACATTATTAATTTAACGGTTTGTGTCTTAAGAAAGAAAATAACTGGCCCTTCTTTAATCATGTACTCTTGGCAAGCCTGTGATCAATGCCTCATTATGATTTGCATTTATTAATTACACAGACCTGAACCAAATGGATACATTTTGATATCTAATTCAAGAAAAATTGTAAGAGTCATGCATACATCAAAAGTTCTTCCAACATTCCTCCAATAGCCCGTCTTGAGGCAATGAAGTGTGATAAAATTGAGCTGTGATAAAATATTTTCTTACAAACAAATATCTCAGGTGAAGTTATAACCAAGTTTTAAGGAAGGGAAGGTCGGGATGGTCAGATGGTGGAGGAAGGTTATTTCCATAGTTAGCAAGAAGGTTCAGCAAAATTTGAAGGCTCAACTTTTTTCAGATTCATTTGTCTTCTCAGCTTTCCTCGTGTAATTTTAGGTTTCCATTCCTTCCAAGCCAACGCCCAAATCCTAATATTAAGAAAAACAAAAAGGCTATGTTATGCATTTGAGTTCTGTTTTAATTCTTTCATCAGCCTAATTAGATTTTGGGTGAGACCTCTAGCTATGCCTGTCTTACAGCTACAAAACTAAAAACTACACAAAACAAAAAACAACAATAGCAACAACAACAAACACTTAGTTGAGGTCGCAAAGAAAACTCCTTTATTCTCTGATTTCTGAAGTTGAAAGTTTAAAAATCTGAGTGTATCTTTGTCTTTTTAAAAGCTCTTCATAATTATTAGGAGCATCTGACAAATACTTGACACCTCAAACTTAAATTGACATTTCATCTCAAACCACTGAAAGTAATAATATGTACTATGAATAAACCTGATACATCTGCATGCCATAGATTACTAGCATCACAACAAAAGCTATTATGGGATCAGTCTCCAAGAGGAGAACCACCCAATTTCAGAACCCTACGTTGAAAGTTAGAGTGTGTGTGTGTGTAACCACTCCTGATACTAGAACTGCATTAACTAGGGTTTAATTAGCTGAAGTCCATCTAGGTAGTTCAATGGAGTGAATTAATTTACGAAGAGATCAAAAAGCTGGAAAGCCAAACAAGGAGTGGTGAGCCAACTAAAAAATACAAGCAGTGGGAGAGCTCAATTGTCTTTGGATTTGAAAAAACCAAAGAGGGAGATAGTGTGACCAGAGTCAGTTCCAACCAAGGAAAATTGGACTCACCATGGAGGCTGCCTGAAACGAATTAGAAAAATGGAGTAGAAACAGAAAGTGCTGGTTGCTTCTGTTTCTCAAATTTCCCAAACTCTTTCTAGTTGGGTTTAGCCAAAAGAAACAATAATTCCATTGGTAAATGATCCTTGGAAAGATAATTGGAAGGAATCAGTGCCCATCAATGCAAATTAGGTTGGGAGAAGTTCAAGGAATAGATTGAGAGCAAATGGGAATATGACACGCACATTTTCATGACACTTTTCAAAGATTATTGGACAATAGTAAGGTATTTGAGTTACTGAGATCATCACAACTCCTTTTTTTTTTTTTTTTTAAATCATTTTGTTTCTGGAAGAAAGAATGCCTTAAAACTTTCCTTGGTAATTACTTATATGGTCTAATCAAGGCTGCTTGAATCAGGAAATTCTTATATTCATCTGTGACCTCTGATCATTTAAAATCAATTATCTATTGTTCTTATCAGTTAAGAAAGGTGATTATGAACCACAGGTATGTTCATTTTATCCTTGACTTCTGAGTGCTATACGACGGCATTTTGCATTTTTATCTAATGTATGTGTCACATGTGAATCATCAGTAACCGCTCTGGAGGCTCCCATTTCCTTTTTAATGAGTTTTCCTGTACCATATATGATTTCCTATATTGATTCTAAATTATAGTATTTTCCTTTTTGAAACAGACATCAGATGAATGATAGTGTTCAAATGGTAGATTCAATTGGTCTGGCAACTTTGAAACACAATATAGCAGATTTACTAAAGCTGAACATAAGCATACCCTATGACAGACAATTCCACTCCTTGAAAATGCTCATTAAAAGACATGTAAGAGAAAGATCATAACCCTGTTACTTGTAGTAGCTTAAAACTGGAAATTGTCCAAATGCCCAATCGTGGTAATATAAACAAATTGATTTATCAACACAATTATTATAAAACAATATGAATAAATTACCTACAACATTATGCAGGTCATTATAGGTGAAGCTAATGGAAAGAAGCTTAACACACAAGGACATGATTTAGGAGGTTGGACAATTTTGTGAACTCATCCTACAAAAAGTGCTACCTACCTCATTGCTGAGTATCACTACGGTCACCTTCAAAGTCCTCCCCTTGAAAAGCTACACACTGATGCCAGTGCCTGGTCCACCCTTACAGCAATTTTGGAACTCTCTGTCTGCAATGGCCATCAGAGCTGTCATCGTGCCCAAAATATGGCAATTGAGTTCGGGAACTTGTCACTGTGTGCTTTCATTGGCAGCAGTGTAGAAACAACTCAATGTCATGACAACTTGGCAAGGATATGGCAACAGCTTTGATGGCCTTTCTAGAAAACTAGTTCCAAAATTGCTTTGAAGGGTGGACTAGGCACCTGCTTCGGTGCATACTTGCAGATACCCAAGGGGAGTACTTTGAAGGTGACCATAGTGAGATTCAGCAATGAGGTGTGTAGCAGTTTTTTTAGGATGGGTTTGCAAAATTAATTGTCTGACCTTGCATGATTACATTTATATAAAATACAAGAGAAAATATTTAATCCATGCAAACAGAAATCAGCATAGATTTATCTTGCTGGTACCAAGGTAGTGACAAGACGGGCACACAGGAGGGGCTTCTGTGGTTCTGGAGATGGTACATGTGTGTAAAAATTTTGCCAAACTGTCCATGTTGCCATGGGCTGAATCGTGTCCCCTCAAAATGTATAGGTTGAAGCTCTAACCTCTAGTACCTCAGAATGTGAACGGATTTGCTGATAAGGCCTTTCACTAGGTAACTAAGTTAAAATGAGGCCCTTAGGATGGGTCCTAACTAATCCTGTCTGACTAATGTCCTTATAAGAGGAGACCAGGTCATACAGACCCCACTGCAAATGTGCAGAGAGGAAAGAGCATGTGCATGAGAAGGCAGCCATCCACGAGGCAAGGACAGAGGGCTCAGAAGACAATGACCCTGCCAACAGCTTGATCTTGGACTTCTAGCCTCCAGAACTGTGAGAGCATGAACTTCTGTTATTTAAGCCGCCCAGTTTATGGTGCTTTGTTATGATAGCCCTAGCAAACTAATACACATCAATATTATTCTTGATGTATATTATCCTTGATGTAAATACACATTACATTTTTAAATTAGCTATGGCATCTATACCATGCACTGTGTAATGTCCAGCAAAGAGCAGTGCGAGACTCTCTAACCACATTAATATACTGATAGCAAAACATGAATAGTCACGCTCGTGGGATAAATAAAGATTTTAAATAGCCTCACTTCCATTTGTGTTAGACTTAGCGGTTCAATACGTTTTGGTATCGGACTATCAAAAAATTTTAAAGAAAAGTAAAAGGACTTTAGTTTTTAATACTCGGTGGATTTGAAATGTGGATAAATCGTTGTGGACCTAGCCTAAGGTAATTTTTAAGTGATGTATAATACTATCTATTTCCAACTGCCGTACTCCAGTATAGTAACGTCAATTGCTTTTTCAAATACCCTTGAAAATTTCACTGTCATATGAACCACCAGGATATTTATTATTAAAATGCTTTAGGCAACGTAAATTAGCGCCTCGTAAGTACAAATACAGGGTATTTGTGAGAAAACTTAAGTACTACTGTCAGTCTTACAGTATACCATAGCCAGTATATTAACCCTTCCACCACATTGACCTCAAGTTTTTTTATTTCAAAATGTGTCAAAAAGCCACTAGAACTAAAAAAGTGGCATTTTGATTATTTTATGCATTTATTAATAACATTTGAACTGCTCTGTATATAAATGACACTATTTTTATTTAAAATATTTGGCATGTGGTAATAAGTTTCCTACTATATCAAATTTTGGCAAAAATACTTAAAACATACTACATGGCATCAATTAGATGTAAGTATAGATAAACTAGTATCTAATCGCATTGATGACATGAAACATGTATTACAAAATATTACACAGTATGGCATACAAAACATCTTTGTTGTTGATAGTGCAAGCTACAGGAAAACATATTAAGAAATCTTGTAAATGGAGAAAAGTCCTTGAAAGAGTTTCACACTAAATAACAGTTTTACAATAATTACAGTATTTATATTTTTAAGTAAATACAGTTAAGGGGGTACATTTTACTAAAATAAATGATTACATTAAAGTATAAAAATGTCCTATTCTAGAAAAATATAGATCTGCTTTTCTAAGCTTCCTTTCTGAACACTGACAGGATTTTTTTATATTTTACTTTTGAGTGATAATTGTCAAAACAAGGATCAACACGCACTGCTGGATTTCCAGGACACACAGACAATAACATGTGGTTTGTCTTCCTTTGCAAACACGCCCCCCTTCTTTTGCACACCGTGAGGGCGTAATCCTACACATTTTGAGCTGGTGGTGAAAACTCAAATACCGCAGTTGGTGGACAGAAATACATTCGGATATATCCGAATATCACAATAAAAAAGTTAAAAAGGCTAATAAAGTAAGGCTGAAAGAATAAAATTTATGAAGTACCGTGAAATAAAGCCCCTGCAAATTCTACTCCTCTGAGCCCAACTTCAAGTCCTAGTAAAACTATGGTATTGCCATAGAATAGTGTCAGGACTGCTAAATGGGTTTAAAAATATCACAAGTCAAACTTGATAGTCTTTTACTAGAATTACAAATGAGCTGATAGGAAAATAACACTTCTATGCTTATTGAGAAAGTCACTTGAACATATCTCTGGGACAATTTCCTGATCTCATTTCAGGCCACCACAGGCATGTGGCATCCTAAGAATCATTGACTACTAAGCTCTCTGTTGGCTTTCTTTTTTCTTATGTGGTCCAATTCATGAGATACTGAAAACAATTTTGCCTTTTATTTGCTGGGCTGTATGGTTCCTGTATAAATGAAAACATCCCACAAATCAGATAGATATTTAAATAAGCTATTAAATGCCAGTGTATGTCACTCATAAATTGCCTGGTTGGCTTTGCTTCTGGGAGCTGACAAAGTGCTGAAAATGGCCGTGAAGACCACTCTCAAGTTAAACAACTTGTGTTTTAACCCTTTCCATGCTGAAAAATTTTTTTCTCTCATCTTAGTGCTTAATACGTTGTGCAAAATTGGGGCCAAATACGAAATTCCCAAGGGATCAGAAATAGTTGCAGTTTATGTTAGTTTCTTCCTACGTAGTTTCTGGTGACATTGAAGCATGGATGTAGCACTAGACCCCTAGATGGTGACTTCAGTTGCTTCCTGCATTTGGCCCTGGCAGCACCAAAAGGGTTAATACAGGAGGAGAATGATAGAATCAAGGTGAGAATTGTTGAGGACAGCAAGTGACCTTTTGAGGAAGAGCATGATACTATGAAAGTTCATCTGCTATCCTTCCGGCCCTCTTCAATTCATGCTGAGACACCTGAGACTGCTATTTTCTTAATAGGCTTTGTTTTTTGTCTGTTTGTTTGTTTGTTTAAAGGTAAAACAGGAAAATACATTTATGATGATAAATTTGTGACTTTAAATTTCAGAAGTTGAGCTCCAGATTTAATATTAAAAATGTCCAAAGAATACATGACCAGACAGAATCACAATCCTTATTCTCCCTGTATCTTTCCTTTGAAACAGTGAAAACTGGCAGGAGTTCTCACCACTGCACTGGAGTGCCAGTGAGGGAGGGAGGTGTGAACACCAAGAGTCTTGTACATCTTGCACTGGGGGTGAGAGGACAGACAAGTTTCTCCTTACATACCTATAATTGATCTTGTCACTATTACATCCACAGAGTACCGGGCATTGGGCTGAAAAGTTACACACAGTACATTTAATTTATAAAGCAAGGGATGTTCAGAATAATTAAGGCTCTTGCCCATGATTCCCTCGCATGTCGCGGACAAATCTGGAATTGAACCTTACTAGTTGGTCTTTAAATTTTAGGATGAGAAAATACATAAAAGGAAGAAGGATCTTTAAAGATAAACAGTAGCATATGGGAGTTTGAAAACTATTACTTGGGAGTCAATTCTAACAAAGTGGGCAAGAAGAAAATTCTACTTCAGGAAACTGAAGTGTCAGGCACCTTTATTCCCTAAGAAATGTTAGATCTGCAAAAGTAAGTTGTCTTTGACAAATAAAGCAATAATTGAGATCCTGAAGGTAAAAAAGGATCATGTTTTGCTCTACTTTTTCTAAGTCTGGATATTTCATGTGCTGATGGAATGAATCACAAGCCTATGAGTATTTGGTTGGAGTATTAGGTATATACAGAGAGTGCCAAAAAATATATACACATTTTAAGAAAGGAAAAAACTTTTAAAAGGTAATACTCAGTATATATCGATAACAAAAGATGACTACAAGTCATGTTTGACTTCGGCAATTACAAGAGGTGCTCAAAGTGGTCACCATCAGTATTTATATAATATGTAGATAGCATCAATTAAAATATGTGTACATTATTTTTGGTACCCCGGTATATAAAAAGCTCTATTCGAAGAAGCTAAATGTTGAAAAAAGAATTTTAATGTTTCCCTTCCTTAGGATAAAATATTATTCATATTACTGTTAGAAATCAGGACATGTCCTATGGTGGTTTGGTCCTCTGAGATACCTCCCAACCCTCCAGCGACATGCTTCACTTCTGTCTGTGCTTCTAATAACATGTAGCTTTAGCCTAGTCTGTCGAAGCCTTTTTCTTCTGTTATACTTTTGCTATCTCCTTGTTTACATCCCCCAGTATCTAGCAGAATGTCTGCCATATAGTAAATACTGAAACCATCCATGGTATGCCCTCTACTTGTTTGACCACCCTTCCATATTTCTGAATTATAGTAGGGCGGTGAGGGGTACAGCTTACCAAGCATAAATCTCTACAGAAGCAGATGTAACTGGAAGGGGACATGCTTTAACCAGCTGTAGCTCTGAGAGAATCGGGTACAAAAGAGAATGAGAAATACTGGTAGCACCGCCAAGAGAGGAACCCCACGCACAGCCACAAAGAGGGTAATCCTAGGAATTACCTTATTTTGCCATGTATAATGTGCACTTTCTTGCCCAAGTTTATGAGGGAAAAATGAGGATGCAGATTATACATGGGTAGTACTAATTCAGTACCTAGACGAATGTTTTTAATTCTTTTATTTATGCTTATACATTAAAAGTGTAAATCTAGAAATCAATAATGATATCTGTATGCAAAATAATACTCTGGAATACTATAATTGTTTTTTTATATAAAAAATGTTTTATACATAAAATGTCTTGTACCTTGTATTTGTTCTTGTATTTTTTGTTGTTGTTACATAAAATTTCTTGTAACATAATATATTAAAAAATGAATGCTAAAATTCCTTTATAATACAAAAAATAAGTACCTAAATATGAACAAATAAAAATTCGAATTAAAAAATTAAAAGATTATTTTCCCCTGAAAGCATGGGCCAAAAAAAGTGGACATGCATTATACATGGGAGAGCCTTATATAAGACAAAATACAGTGTAAAACCACAACACACTTATTTTACAAATGAAGCAACCAGAGTGTAGACTAGAGTTGAAACGTCTAGCTCGAGGTTATTAAGTTTAAAAAAAAAAAGTCCTTTTGCAGTGCACAAAGCATTGTCTAGGATAGATTATATGTTAGACTACAAAACAAGTCTTAACAAATTTAAGGAAATTGAAATCATATTAAGCATCTTTTTTGACATCGTTTGGTGTTCTTACAAATCTCTTCAATGTTTTGTTTTACAGAAAATTAATGGCCTCCATATTTTCTTCCTCAGTCTCTTGCAATATTACACATCACAGTCTCTAGAAAACTCTATTATGCATTCATAGAAAATACGATATAAAAGAGCAAATGATACCTTAGTGTTTTTGTGAAATGAGTTGACCTGATAAACCACTTGAAAAATTCTGAGCCCCCTGAAGAACTCAGACTTCACTTTGAGAACTACTCTTAAAGCAGATATTTTTAATAATCTTACACTTTTCATCACTTGTGTAGAAGGCTATGGCCAAACTATTTTTTTTCTTATAGCTGAATTTCTTTTCATAGCTAAATGCTTATACGATGCTTTTTTTGTGGTTGAATTTTAGTAAGTTCAACAAGATATGCTTTATTGGTGTTTATCAGTTTAACATTTACTAAGTTCCACTTTTCTACTCTTCTAGACAACAGTTAGATGTCCTCTTTTGCTCATGACAAATGTCCTTTTATTTTAAAATAATATTGCTGTTCTGTTTGTACTTTTTTCAGGAGCACAATTATGTTTATGTCAGATTTCCTTTGTGTCCTGGTATTCTTAGTTAATCTACTTTCTCTGATTATCTTTTAAATTTTCTATTGTGATATTTTTTCCCTTCAAGTCTGTCATTCATAATTGATTTTGTATACAATCCATTTATCTTTGCTTCTAATGTGTATTTCATTTTGGTAATGGCAGTGTTCTAATTTACCATTTAATGAGCATTGCTCTCTGTTCTCATTTGTGATGTCATTCTGTTATTTTATTAACTCTTCTCTGAACAATAGTTTATGAAATTAAGGAGTATCTTGTTTTTGACTAATTTTAAGAATAAGGGTATTATTTCTTGTAAAAGTCTTTTTCTAAAACAATTTTCCTGTATTCTCTTCCAGTAGCCTGTGACTTATGATATACCTTCTTCTTTTTGTCAGTATAGAGAAACAGATGTCACGTTGAATCCTTATGCTAATTACTCAGATACAAATGGGAGGTTTTATTAAACCACTTGAGGTCTGATTAACTTGTAAAAAGCTGTATATATTTAATGTACACAACTCAATGAGTTGGAGATGTAAACATACATCCATGAAACCATCACCACCATCAAAGTCATAAACCATCATCTACCATAGTCCTCCTGCCCTAGTTATTATCATTATTGTTTCCATATGATAAACACTTAAAGTAAGATCTATTGTCTTAGAAAATTTTAAGTACACAATACAGAATCGTTAACTATAGGCACAATGCTATATAGTGGATCTCCAGAACTTACACATCTTGTATAACTGAAACTTTGTACCCTTTAACTATCACACCCTTATCTTCCCCACCCTTCAGCCCATGGCAGCCACCATTCTATTCTCTGCCTCTGAATGTGAATATTTTAAATTCTACATGTAAATGAGATAATGTGGTGTTTGTCTTTCTGTGTCTGATTATTTCACTTCAAATAATGTCCTCCATGCCTATCCATGTTGTTGTTGTGGCTGTATTCATTTCTTATCTAAGGTTGAATAATACTCCATTTTTTGTTGTTATTTATTTTTCAGGTATTTTGTACCTCAACATAATAAATAACATGTATAATAAGGCTACAGCTAACCATCATACATAAAACGAAAACCTGAAAGCTTTTCCTATATCTATAGAAGTCCCAGTTCTCAACTTGGCAGTGATTGCAGATATTTCCCCATAACTACTATCCCAATCCCAATTCCTTATAGCCAAAAAAGGGGTTTCCTCAGAACTTGCAGAACTCAATCAATTTTATGAAAATTTCTAGCCTGTGAATCAAAGTGAAGTCTATTATTGTATTGATAAAGCTGAGTATACTGTTTGCATGTTATTGTTTTGGCAAAAATTGTCTCACAATCCTGCCTATGTTCTGAGGGCAAGAATTATGGTTATAGACATTAGAAGTCTATAAATACTGCAATTATTAAACAGAATCATCCTCTAGTATAACATGTCTCTTAGGTTCATTGCCAATGAAAATATTAGCTATCTCTTAATACTACTGGGATTAGAAAACTAGCTTGTGTGCCTAATCCTGACTACTAGTTATTTTTATAAAGATTTATTGGTACACAGCAAAACATAGTTACATAATGTCTATAGAGCTTTTCTTTCACAACAGCACAAATGAGACACACTCTATAGTGAGAAATGCTTATAGAATTCATTATTTAGCCCTTTACAACAACAGAAAAAGTGCTGATCCCTTATCTACAAGAAGGTAAAATGAAACTTGTGGTAGAAACTGCACAAAAACTCTTTTCTTTATTTACTGATTTCCAGAATGTGTATATATAAGAAAGAGGGTGAGAACTCCAGATTTGCAGGAAACCTTTATTAGTTCCCTCTTCGTAATAGATCATTTAGGCAAAGAATCCGAGCATTCTAAATAAAGATACATTTCACCAGTACTGTATTTGAACAGATTTTTATGCAAAAAATAGAGAATAAATAAAAGTAGCTGAAATGTGCAAAAGTAGCTGAGGTAGAAATGAATTGATGAGCTCTGAAACATCAATCACCAAATTATTCCCTGTATAAAAAATAAAAATAGCTACATAAAAGGCACAGCATCTCAAAAATATGATGATGTATCTGAGATTTAAGTTGCCAGTGTCTTTTTAACAAACAAAAGTAAATCCTATTTCAGATGGAATATATTATTTTCCCAAAATAAATGGTAGGATGTGATTATTTACAACAAAAATGAATTGCATGGAAGTGACAAAATGAGCTTGCTGCTCAAGAAAGCAGAACATTTGTTTCTGCTCTCTTCAGAGACCACGTTTGTATTTTCTCCATGTAAAAAGCAGAAATAACAAAGTAAAATTCACACATACTTCACTAGTAGGTAGCCATGCATTACATGCACAATTTACAAAAACAAAACCATTTTTAACATCCCAGGATATGGGTATTGGAGCTAAGCTTCTCATGTTGAAAGTGGAAGTCAACCTCAAGTTCATCAGAGTGCTTTTAAATGGCAATCAGAGATCAAAACTCTGAAGAGGTCAGATTGCAAATGTATATTTGAACATATTTAGTGCAGCTGACCATGGTGTATCACAAATTGCAATGAGAGAAAAAATTCAAATTGAATGTGTGAAGACAACCATTTATCTATGCATTAGTGAGAATACACCATTCTGTTTTAGGTTACAGAAATGCAACTTACTGCCCTAAGCAAAATAAATAAATAAATAAAATCACTAACATATAAATAAAATAATCTGAGATGCTGCGCAAATAAAATGAAATACTAGACTTCAGGTAGCAGGATCAGAACTTAGATTTTCTCCAAACACGTATGTGTGTGTCACATCTCTGGGTTAGCTTCATTTTGTCCCTCACTGTTGTCCAGCTCAGCTTAGAGCCTCCCAGCTCCACAGTACAAGAGAGAGAGGTGCTCTTTGCAAGGAGTTCCAGAAAAGGTTCCTAGATTACTGTCAGTCTATCACATTCCAAGAGCTTCAACGATTTAAATATTCAGTGCTGGCTAAAGCCTAAAAAGCTGCATTTTTATGGGCTTGTCAGTTAATAGAACCATTGGAGAAGCAATTTGTCAGTATGTGAAAGAAGCTGTATGAGAAACATGGATAAACCTTTCGAAGTCACACAGGGTGACTTTAGAATCTTTAGCCGAAACATCTAATTTCTGGAGTAAAATGTAAGGAAATAATAGAATAAAAATATTTTATGCACCAAAACGTTCATCAAAACCTTATTTATCATTAGATAAAAGCTTCAAGGGTGCTATTCCTGTTTTCTAGAGTCATACATATAAAAGGTTATAGCCATCTAAAAACAGCCAAAACATTTTTAAACTTAACAAAGAATAAAGAAAATGATCACTTAAAATTGTTAATATCCTTTATATGATTTCAAAAATTGGAAACCACCAAAATACCTATAATGGACACTAAATTGTGGCACATATTTCCAAAAACGTCATGGCATTAAAAATTATTTTTATTATTTTTTCATATATATAAATTTTGGAATATTCAGATATATGTACTACATATATACATACACACATTATCGTTGCCTTTTTATTCAATTCTCTAGTGTTATTTCTTTCAAGAACCCCTTTCTTCTTGTGAAGTTTTCTTTTCCTATTCTTTCTGTATTCTTCTGTATTGAGCTTTATCAAATGGCTTCATATAAATTCTTTTGTATTTGTGAGTGGATTATTTTCAGAGGATTTCTTCATTTTAGCTTACTGAGTGCTTTGTCCGACATCTTTTCTCATACCCACAGCACTTTTTACTTATGGGTTCTGTGTTGTTTTGTGCTACTTTTCTCCTTACACATCATCAATTAAGGAAAGTGTTTCTCCACACTCATCATCAGTCAAGACTGTGTTTGCCCACAGAAAGAATGAAGGAATGATTTTTATCTCAACCTCAGTTCCTTTTCTGTGGTGGTCTTTTTGCAGATCTACAGTTGGTATGCAACTTGGTGTCCCCAACCCCAGTCCATTTCTTCTTCTTTAATAAGATTTGATCAACTTTGTCTCGACTCAGGTGGTATTTTACTTCTGTCTTTGTTTTCTGCCTTTACAGACAGATATAGTATGAGAAACTACTGTTCCTGCCACGTGCTACTAAGAAAGTCTTCATGTGGCAACATCTAGCTGAAGTCATGTTCCCCTGGTGCCTACATTTCTGAGAATATTCTGAAGTACCCAGTGGTTCACCCTAACAACCACCAATTCAAACCAAGTAGTGTTCAGGGGGCGAGGGGGTGTTTGTCTTAATTTGAAGTCTCTGCCTGCATACAGCAATCACTACAATGAGAGCTGAAAAATAACAGGATAAAGAGTACACAGACCTCAGCCAGAAGTGCATGGGGAGTAGACAGACATACTTTGCATTCCTAAGTCAGAAATTGCTTCCCAATCCTGTATGTTATTTCCAGGCAATCTTTGTGCCTTAATCTGTTTTTGCTATGAAAGAAACCACCTCATTATCTCAGTGGCTTGCTCCTTGAGTCTGTTACTCAGCTGGGTGGCTCTGTTTCAGGTCAGTTCCAGGAGTCTCCCACCTTCCTTGTACCTGGGATTTGTCCTTCTGGGGACTGATAGAAAAGCACAAGAGGGATAAGAGGAAACGTGCTTTTCCAGACCTTGGCTTGGAAGTGGTACGTCATCACACCTGTCCACATTCCACAGACCAAAGCAAGTTACCTAGCCAAATTCAAAGTAAATAGAGCAGGAAAATATACTTTGCTCATTCTAGTGATAGCTACCTACTGCAGAGTGAATTAGGTAAGTGTTTGAATTCATTCTTTTGTAGAAAGGAAGTGAAGAATCGGCAACACTTCAGCATCTACCATTACTCTGTTTCATGGAGCAAACCCAAGGTTCTTCCTGTGTTGAAGCATAAGCAGATTTTATTAACAAATTTAATCTGGTTCATAATTTATATCAATTCCTTCCTTCCAGATTCTCTCATTAAGTTGTCTGTCAATCTTGGCTTTTTGTGCTGCAAGTTTTGATCATTTTCTGTGTGTCCAATGATAGAAATTGAATGAGATTGTGTTAGACCTTGTTAGACAGTCATGAGGTTGAACTGATGATCTGTATACTGCTTTGTGTTGTGTTGTTTCTAAACTGGAGTTTAACTAGACCTCTTCATAAGTAAAATATAAAAACAATGGCCAGGTTGTTGCATGTGGAAATCCATAACTTTTAATCCCATTGATAGTACAAAGCAACTTTGCAAACTGAAATAAGCTTGGACCCTCTCAGCTTCAGTAGTCTTATCTGTAAAGAAAGAGAATTAAATGTACTAAAGCCAAACCTGGTGTAATGGCAGATTTCTCAGTAATGGAGTACATGATATACTTTTATATTCCGATCATTTATTTGAGTCTTGTGCTGTCAGATATATGCAGAAACAAAAAAAAAACCACTTCTTCTCTCTAAACTATATCATGGAAAAAATCTAATAATGTATTAGTCACTTTGTTATTGAAATGAAGCTCAGTACATTTTAAAATTCTAATCTCATTTTTGATATGTCTCCCCTGACTGGGAAGGGACTGGAGGTAACTTTCTGGGGTATGAAAATATTCTCTGTCTTGATAAAGGGGTGAGTTACATAGGTGCATTCATTTGCCAAAAATTAAAAAAGTACACTTAAAAATTTGAACATTTTAGAGTATGTAATATTTATCTAAAAAAGAACTATGAACAATTTTGATTAATTTGTAGGTTTGCTTTTCACAATGGCATAGGTTGTCAATTTTCAGAATACTTTTTGTGTTTTATGAAGGTTTGAGCAAATAAATAAATGCATTAAAAATAAGAGGAGCTAGGGAGAACATTGTTGAAGAATATTCCTCAGCTTTGTTCCCTGAGAGCATAAAAGCAATAACATACACAGTGAGCACATTCAGAGCCCAGATCTAGGTTTCAAAAAGCCGTATTTCACTAAAGAGAAACAGGGTTCTTAGAAAAAAAGACTCTATAAGACAAGTGAATTTTTCCTCAAATGTTGTTGGTATGCCATTAACGAAGAAAACGTTCAAAGGATGACGGTATACATAGGTAGTACATAGATGCCAGCTTGAAGGAGCTTAAAGAGGCAAACGTAGGATACTGTGAACATCAAAATAAGTGATAATAATAAGAAATTAAGGCCCACTGAAAAAGTAAGGATTCATGAAGCTGTAGAGACAAGAAGGGAGGTAGGAAAGAAGGAAGAGAGAAAAAAATAAAGGGCTGTTCCTTGCACTAGAATGTCAACCAATAATTACAGAAGAACTGATAGAATTAGAAAATCATCTGTGAATTCTAAATGATTGGGACCATAAATGTGATAAGAAACATTTATAATTTCCAATTATCTTCCCATAAGTTATTTAATAATTGTTAAGGGAAATATACTGACTTTACAATAGATACACTTTGTAGATAGCATTTAACCACATGATCAAATTAACATCACCTATGTTGTGATAAACTGACATACACCTCTGACATGATGCCTTGAGCAGGATACATTATTCCTTCTGTGATATTCCTGCCAAAAATGTAGTATCTGAAATGAAACATGCATAAACATCAGACAAATGCATATTGAGGGGTAACCCACAAGATAGTTGACCTATAGTTACATCAAATAAAGGTAAACACACATATAAAGGTAAAAAGGAAATTATATATGTATACATATATATATAGACATTGAAAAAAAAGTATTTGTTACACAATTGATGAAAAATTTTATTATGAACTGTGAATTAAATAATCACGTACTAATATTAAATATCCTGATTTTGATCATTATGCAACAGATATGTAAGATAACTTTTTTGTTCTTAAGGCATACAAAGTGAAGGATTTAAGGGCAACAGAGCATGTTTCCCATGTATACACACACCTAGCACACAATCTATTCGATTTGCTGTGTTAGGCAAGACCATGGCTAAAGGAATTTGAAGTAGCAGCAGTAACACGACCTATACTTTCTCCTGTTTTCCTCTGCAACTGGCAGGGAACGGTCACATGGGAAGGAGGGGGTTTGATTAATGGTCGCATGTGGCAGAGCTCACTCTATAGCCCTTTAGCAAAGCCTGGAAAATATTTATGTCTTCAGTTGTGGCTCTCTGTCGAATGCCTGTATTTTCACCTGGGGCTCTACTCATCTATTAATATGGAAGAAAAACTAATCCTATTTATCATTCTATGACATTAGCTTACACGTCCAACAGTCAAATTCCAAGTGAAGTTTTATGCCCTTACACAAGCTGAAACTCATTGTACGCATTGACCCTAATTCAAATATCAGTCCACATTCCTACATGTAGACCAGTCATTCCCAGTCTTGTTCGACTTGTGTACCTCTTTTAAACCCATTTCTATAAAATTGTACTCTTTGTTTTTAAATATTGACACTTATTCAGTCCTTATCTTAATGTGAATAGTGGAAACGAGGCAATAAGGAAAAAACTACATTAAAAGTACAAACCACAGTTGTAATATAACAATATTCATAGCAGTTAAATTTTGACGATCAAGTATTTAAACATTAAACATAAGGCTTTTATTTTGACTCAGTCATTAACTAAACCGATCAGTCCGACTATAGATGTACTTTTACATCCACATGTATGGGAAAATTCTAGAAAAGTTGCAAACGGATTGTTCTGAAACTGCGTAATGATTGATAAAAGAGTGGTTTGAGGGACAGTTGGTAGCCACACTCTGATCATTCATTATTCACTAATGTGATCTAATTTTGAAGCGTCTCCATTAATGGTGATTCAAACTTAATATTTATCGCTCCATAACTAATATTTTGCAATTTCTACTTGTGTTTTCACCGTTACTGATTATTTTTCATGTACCCCTGAATGGACCAGCACGTTCCCCCAGGATTACATATACCGGACGATGTAGGTGACCAAATTATTATTCTTGCAAGTAAAGTTTTTTCATGACATCTAAGTTATATAGATATAAACACAGTAAATGAAATCAAAATTACTTATACTCTCTGTGTGTTCGTAGTCTTTATTTTAAAAATACACAGCAACCCAGGTTTGATATTTCTGAGCCAATTAACTTTGCTGCTAAAAATTTTTATTTAGAAAGGTATAGAGCCAAGTTTGTGCTATTTCATAGACCAGTTAAATTTCCCAGGTACTCTCATGGTCCTTGGAGAGCCACTAGCAAAAAGTATTGCCAAGTAGAAAGAAAACTAAAGAAGTCACTAAACTGTGGTTTAAGAAAGCTCTAGATAAACAAGAAAAACAAAGATTTATAGAGTAACTGTGGAAGGAAAATATGTGGGTGAGGAAAATAAAATTGACTCCTGAGGTTTCACTAAAAATATGTTGCCATCAATTGTGCTGGGTAGGAGGCAGAAAATTACCTGATGACATTAAAATGAGTGCGGATTGAAAGCAGCAAACATGTAGGAGACCAAAGTGACAGAAAAATAAAGCTTCACCTCATTCATAATATTTCTATCTATATAGTTGTGAACCAACAACCCACTTGCGAAATGGGTTTTCCTTTTGTAACCAGATGATATGTGTCATGTTAGACATCAAATTCTAACCACAATTATTAGGATATGTGATTTCACAATTAAACATTTAATACTATAAAGCAGAGTAGGTTATATCTGTCTTATGTGTAAATATAAAGTCATATTTGTATGAAACAGTCATGCATCATTCAGTATATAATATATAATGGCTGCTATGAAGAGAAAGTATGCTAAAGTAAATAGCCATTTACTGTACTGTTCTACTTTAGACTTTTTCATTCATAATCCCAAAACCATAGCTTAGTAACTTTTTGTCTGAATATATATATACACACACACGTGATTTTCAAGGTCATTTCCGTAATTTCTCACATCTGTGAAATTTTGATTCTAAATACTTACAGAAAAATATTTTTTAAAGCCCTTACTCCAGAAAGAAAAAGTAAATTTTAAAATCTTTGTATCATTATGATCAACCACAGCTTTTATTCTTAGCCTATTGCATTAATGGAACTCTCCTGATCAAAACTAAAATTCATATGCAAAGTCCGCAAATGAGGCAGGCACCTTGAGTGATGATGATGACATTGTCACAATCCTGACTTCTCCACGTTGTTTCTAGAACAGTAAATGGGGCTACTCACGTCTCAGCATGGCCTCTAAAAGGAAATACAATGCCGGAGGGGTGGTGGATTGTGTTTGTTTGCTCAGTCTCTACACATGCTCTATAAGCGGTTACACAGCACCAACAATTATGTGGTCACAGTTACCATTACTAAAATCAGGACAAATAGAAATCACGCATTTCCTGACATAATACCATTCTCTTCCGTCATATTCCTGTCCAAACTATGATAAATGAGTCTAATCATGAGGAAATACTTTTTTTTTAAATTCAAACAGAGAGATACTCCCCAAAATAATTGTCCTCTACTCTTTAAAAAATCCAAGTTCAAGAAAGACAATTAAAGCTGGCAGAACACTTTCAGAATAATGGAGACGAAGGAGACAGGACACCTAAACGCAGTGTGCGTTCTTGGTTTAGATCCTGGGTTGCAAAATCTAACAACTATGACAAACGTTATGGAAATCGCTGATGCAATCTGAGTATAGACCCTGGATTAAATAACAGGATTACTGTCAGTTTTTATTTTGAGACTTAGCCAATGTCTTTGTTCTTAAGAAACAATAAAGTACTTAAATTTAAGGGGGCATGTTATCTTCAAATTACTCTCAAATTATTCATTTAAAAAATTCTCACACATAAAGACAGTGAGAAAGCAGGAGAAAATACAAACAATTGGGAAACAGGGCTAAATAATACAGTCTTCCACTATCCTTGTAACTTTTTTTTTAAGTTAAAACTACGTTAAAATAAAAAAAATTACAAAAAGTAATGGGGAGCAGAGGGACGATATTGTTCACTATGATAAAAAATAACAAAACACTCCCACAGTCTTTACATTTGTTAGTTCTCATTCTAAGAGCCAATTAATTAAAGAGGTGGATGGGTCTTCTGGAGGAGGGACCCTGCAACACCCAGGAAGTCTACAGAGTATTGATTGTTTTAATGATTTCCCAAAGAAACCCATGGCGATTACCACGGAAAATAAGCAGATTTTATTTACATAGATAGGTGGGTCTGACAGAAGTGACGCCTAGGCTAGAGTTATGATTTTGTAATAAATTCATATATGCTGTGGTTACACAAATAATGCCCCCTTTTTATGAGATTATAATCTATACCAAAATATTTTATTTCAAAATCATAAGCATGTATGGCTATCATTTTGTAATAAAATCATAACTCAAATTCGGGCATTACTTCTGCCGGACCCTGTATATAATTTTCTTTAAACCAAGCTCTTGTCTTCACCTTCACTAAGAGGCACAGAGGCCTTCTCAGTAACCACCTGTTAGTCTATCCAAACAGGCAAAGGAAGGAGACAATAGCTAGTGGGGTAGTGGTAAGACAATTCTCCAGGGGGAGAAAATCCCGATTCATAGTGTGTGTTGACCTCTGTGATATAAATCTCCCAACGGGGCCTATTTGAAACTGTCAAGTTTAATAACAGACTTTTAATTTTAAAATATGTACATATTTTTTATTTTGTTTTTTGAGGTATAATTTACATAAAACATATTCATTTCAGGTATACAGCATAATGATTCAAAAATTTGCATTTATTAAATGATCACAATATCTCTAGATATATATCCCTCCCCATATATACTTACAATTTATTTTTCTTGTGATGACTTCTAAGATCTACTCTCACCAATTTTCAAACATGCAAGACAGTATGTGAAACTGTGGTCACCATGCTGTACATTACATCCTCGTGACTTACTTATTTTCTAACTGGAAATTTGTAGCTTTGACCTCCTTTACCCATCTCATTTCACCAAACCCCTGCCTCTGTGAACCACCAGTATCTGTTCTCTGTATCTCTGAGCTTGGGTTTTGCCGTTTTGTTTTTTTAGATTCCACAGATAAGTGAGATCATACAATATTTTTGTATCTCTGACTTATTTCACTTAGCATAATGCTCTCAGGATCCATCCATCTTGTCGCAAATTTATTTATGCCACATCTTTATTTATAATAAAATACTATATGTGCATGTATATATACATATATATGTATGTGTGCGCCACATCTTTATGTATACATTCATTGATGGACACTTAGGTTGTTTCCATATCTTGGCTATTATGTATAATATTGCAATGGTTTTGGCAGTGCATATATCTTTTCCTGTTAGTGTTTTTGTTTTCTTTGAATAAATACCCAGAAGTGGAATTGTTAGATTATACGGTAGTTCTATTTTTAATTTATTAGGAAACTTTCACACTGTTTTCCGTAGTGACTATACTAATTTACATTTCCACTAACAGTATACAAGGGTTCACTCTTCTTCACAACCTCACCAACACTTACTTCTTGTCTTTTATAATAGCCATCCTAACAGATCTGAAATACTCTATCATCGTGGGTTTGATTTACATTTCCTGAGGATTAGTGATGTTGAGTATCTTTGCATGTACCTGTGGCTGTGGCTGGCTGTCTTGCTTCTTTAGAAAATCAGATTGTCTTCCCTTTTTAAACTGGCTTATTAAGTTTTTTGTTTTTATGCTACTGAGATGTGTGAGTTTTTATATATTTAGAATATTAACCCCTTATCCTACATGTAATTTGCAAATACTTTCTTCCATTTGGTAGGTTCTTGGCATTTTGCCAATGGTGTCCTTCACAGTGTAGAAGTGTCTTAGTTTGATGTAGTAGCACTTACTTTTTACATTGTTCTTTTTGCTTTTGGAGTCAGATCCAAAAATATCATCACCAAAACTGATGTCAAGGAGTTTACTGCTTATGTTCCTCTAGGAGTGTTATGGTTTCAGGTCTTACATTTGTCTTCAATCCATGTGGAGTTAATTTTCATGTATCATCTAAGATACTATCCAGATTCATTTTTTTGTAGTAGAAGTCCAGTTTTCCTGAAACCACTTATTGAAAAGACTGTCCTCTGCCTATTGTATATTTTTGGCTCCTCTGACTTAAATTAAGTCACCACATATGCTGGGTATTTCTGGGCTCACTATTCAGTTTCACTGATACGTGTGTCTGTATTTATGCTAATATCATAATTTTTAAATTACTATATTGAACTATATTTAGTTTGAAATCAAAAGGCAAGAGCCTCCAGCTTTGTTCTTTGTTATTGTTTGATGAGTTCTTTGTATATTTTGGATGTTAGCCTTTTTCGGAGGTATTGTTTGCAAATATCTTCTACCATTCAGTTGACTTTGTTGATGTTCTCTTTTGCTGTGCAGAAGCTTGTTTTTAGTTTGATGTCATCTCATTTATTTATTTTTGCTCTTACTTCCTTGCATTAGAGGTCAAGTTAAAATAAAAATCCTCTGAGACCAAGATCACTAAGTTTAGTACCGATGTTTTCTTCTATAGTTTATTATTTCAGGTCATATAATCAAGTCTTAATTCATTTTGAGTTAAGTTTTATTATTTTGTGTGTGACTTTTCAATTTTCCCAACATCATTTATCAAAGAGGCTTTCCTCTCTTCATTACACGTTTTTGGATCGTTTGTGGAAAATTAGCTGCCTAAATATATATGAGTTTATTTCTGGGCTCTCAATTCTGTTCCATACACATGTCTGTGTATCTACTTTTCTGACAATTCTGTACTGTTTAGATTACTAGATCTCTGTAGTATAACTTAAAGTCAGAAAAGTGGGATACTTCCAACTTTATTCTTCTTTCTGAAGTTTACTTTGGCCATTTGTGGTCTTTTGTGATTCCATACAAATTTAAGAATTTTTGTTCATTTCTTTGAAAAATGCCATTAGATTTTGATGAAGTTTCCATTAAATCTGTATATTGCTTTAGCTAATATTGCCATTTTAACTGTTAATTCTTCCAATCCATGAATACGTTAAGTCCCTATTTCTTGTGTCTTCACTTTCTTCTCTGTGTTGTAATTTTCAATGTATATAGGTACTTCACTTTCTGTGTTAAGTTTATTACTAGGTATTATATCCTCATTGTTGTATTTGTAAATGGCATTTTTTCCATTTTTCTGGTATTTCATTGTTAATGTATAGGAACACAACGGAATTTTGTACATTGATTTTGTATCCTAAAACTTTGCTGTATTCTCTTATTGTTTCTAATAGTGTTTTGGTGGAGTGTTTAGGGTTGTCTATTGATAGTATCATGTCATCTGCAAATAATGACAGTTCTACTTCTTTATTCCCAATGTGGATACCTGTTATTTCTTTCTCTTTCCTTATTGCTCAGGCTAGAACTTCCAGTACTATGTTGAATAATAACAGGGGTGAAAGTCGGCATCCTTGTCTTCTTCCTGATCTTAGGAGAAAACATTCCAGTTTTTCATCATTGACTATATTAGCTGAAGGTTCATCATATAAAACTTTTATTATGTTGAGATACTTTTTCTGCAACCGTTAATAAGATCATGTAATTTTTATTTTTTATTTTGTTAATGTGATGTGTCATGTTTGATTTGTATATGTTGACCCATCCTTGCATCCCTGGAATGAACCTCATTTAATCATGATGTATTACTTATTCAATTTGGAAGTATTGTGTTGAGGATTTTTGCATTTGTGTTCAGAGATATTGGCCTGCAATTTTGTGGGTATGTGTATGTGTGCTGGCCTTGCCTGGTTCTGATATCAGGTAATATTGGCTTCCTAAAATGAGCTGTAAAAGAATCCCTCCTCCTTCAATTTTTGGAAGCGTTTCAGAAAGATAGTTGTTAAATCTTATTTGAATGGTCACTAGAATTCCCCTGTGAAGCCATCTGCTCCTAAACTTTTGTTTTTGTGAGGGTTTTTTTTTTTTTTTAAATCACTATTTCAATTTTCTTACATTTGATCAGTCCGTTTAGGTTTTTCATTCTTAATGGTTCAGTCTGGGAAGGTTATGTATTTCTAAGAACTAGTCCATTTCTTTGAGGTTATTGAATTTGGTTGCATATCACCTTTTATAGTATCCTTGTTAATCCTTTGTATTTCTGTGGTGTTGCCACCTCTCCTCTTACATTTCTGATTTTATTTATTTGAGTCTTTATTTTCTTTAGTATAGCTAAAGGTTATCAATTTATATTTTTAAAGAACTAGCTTTTAGGTTCATTAACTTTTTCATTGTCTTTTTATTCTCCCCCTTTGTATGCTGACTTTAGGCTTTATTGTGTTCTTTTTCTAGCTTTTTAAGGAGAAATATTATATTATTTATTTGAAATATTTCCTGTTTCCTGAGGTAGGCCTCTAATGCTATAAAAGTCTCATTTTGTTTTTGTTTTTTTGCTGCATTCCCCAAATTTTGGTATGTTGTATTGTCATTTTCATGTGTCTCTCTGTATTTTTTTTTTTTTTTTTTTTTTTTTTTTTTTTTTTTTTTTTTTTTTTTTTTTTTTTTTTTTTTTTTTTTTTTTTTTTTTTTTTTTTTTTTTTTTTTTTTTTTTTTTTTTTTTTTTTTTTTTTTTTTTTTTGTATGTGGGTAGTTCCCTGGGTGGGAATCGAACCCAGGCCGCAGCGTTGACAGCGCCAAAGCCTAGCCACTACACCACCAGGGAACTCGCCACAACAGGTTTTATTTTTATTTTTATTTTTATTTTTAGCTATGTGGGTAGCTCCCTGGCTGGCAATCTAACCCAGGCCGCAGCACTGACAGCGTCAGCGCCGAAACTACACCATCAGGGAACTCCCCTCTCTCTGTATATTTTGATCTTTTCTTTTATTTCTTCTTTGGCCCAATAGTTGTTTACTAGCATGTTGTTCATTCTGCACATATTTGTGGTTTTTTCAGCTTTCTTCTTGAAGTTAATTTCCAGTTTCATACCAGCGTGGTCAGGAATACTCTTGGTAGTCTGTGTTCTTAAATTTATTAAACTGAGATTTGTGCTCCAACATATGGTCCTTCCTTGAGAATGTTTCACATGCACTTGAAAAGAATAAAATTTCTGTCAATTGGGGATGGAAAGCTCTGTAAATATCAATTAGGTTTGTTTGGTTTAATGTGTCATTTAAAGTTGATATTTCCTTACTGACTTAGTGTTTGAGTGAACTATCCACAGCTGTAAATGGGCTATTCAAGTTGCTACTATAATTGTGGTGTTGTCAGTTTCTCTCTTGAGGTCTGTTAGGAATGACTTTATATATTTTTGTGCTCTCGTGTTGGGAGCATATATATTGAAATGGTATGTGTTCTTGATGAAGTGTCCCCTTTATCATTAAAAAATGTCCATGTTTGTCGATTTTTACCTTGAAATCCAGTCCATGTGATACAAGCACAGCTCCACGCACTTATCTCAGGATGCTATTTGCTTGGAGCATCATCTTCCACTTCTTCCCTTTGAGTTTTTATCTTCGTTGAGACTGGTCACCTAAAGGCAGTATGTAGTTGAGTCTTACATTTCAATCCCTCCTTCTACTCTGTACTTTTTGATTGGTGAGTCCAGTCTGCTTATATGTATGGTGATTACTGATACATGAGGACTTACTACAGCCTTTTTATCTTTTCTGGTGGCTCTGCATTTTCATTGTTTCTTTTTCCTTGTGTTGATATCTACTATTTAAGCTTGGTGGTTTTCTATAAATTTTTTCTGTTTATTTTCCTTAATGTTACATGTCTCAGTTATATAACACATTTTTATTTTATTGTTACCAGTAGATTTATGTGAAAAATACTAGTTTTGCATATACCATAGTTCTTTTTCTTCTTCTTGCTTCTCCTCTCCCTTCACCAATGCAAGTTGTCTTTTTATCTCTCCCCTTTTGTTTTTCTTGCCACAAATTATTCCTTTGTATACTGTGCATTCATTTTCAAATTGCAGAAGCTAAAGTCTTTTGAAAATGCTTTTTGTCCTTTAATCTTCATTATAATTAGTGTTTAATACCCTGTTCTGAAGTAAAGTTGCAAATCTTTTCTTCTGTCTGTTGTTGGTCATCGTATAGTTTGTATCTTTTTATAGTTCTGTTTCAGGAAGAGCTCCTTTTAACATTTCTTATTCAGGACTTGTGTAAATTTGCTTAGTTATCTTTGGAGAAGGCTTTATTCCTCTTTCTTATCTAAAGGATAACTTTGCTGGGTATATTATTCTTCTTGGTGATTTATCTTTCAATATTTTGAATATTTGATTCCACTCTCTCAGATTGTAAGATTTCTACTGAGAAATCTGATGACAATCTAATGGCATTTTCGTTATAGGTTACACTTATATTTCTCCTTTCTCCCTTGAGAATTTTTTGTCATTAACTTTTGACAGTTGTAATATAATGTGTCATGGAAAAGGTCTTTTTGCATTCAAATAATATGGTGTTTTCTTAGCTTCTTGGACTTGACAGTCCAGCTCTTTTCATAGGTTTGGTAAATTTTCATCAATTATTTGTTTGAATAAACTATCTTTATTCCTCCCTTCTCCTTATGGTATACCCATTATTCTTTTATATTGTTCTTTGTAGTGAGATAGTCCTCATACAGTAAAAAAAGGTTTTTTTTTACCCTCAGTTCTCTCATTTCTTCTACTTGGTTCAGTAGTAGATTTCTAGCTTCAAGATCACTAATGATCTCTTCCCTGATCTTCTCTATTTTCTGTGCTTGGTGCTTATTTATAGTTTTAATCTCTTTAGTAAAGTACTCCTTGCGTGTGTCAATTTTATTCCTGAGCTCATTTAACTGCTTTCCTAAGTTTTCTTGGATCTTGTTAACTGCAATATTGAACACAGTGTCATTTAAATCACAGTCTTTTATGTATTTGAAGCTTTTTTTCCTGGAGATTTTTAACTTCTTTCTGAGCTGTTTTGTTAATTCATGGTACTTGATAAATTATTTTTCTGCCTGAACATTTAAGGTATTGAACACTTCTAACAGTTCAGCAGGTTGATAAGTAGAGTTCTTTATTTTGTCTTCCAGTAGGTGGTGCTATAATGAACACTTTTCTTTTATCTTCCCTGCATTACTGGGACTTCCAGGATCTTAGTGGGACAGTATCTCCTGGGCAGTGGAAAATGTCCCATGAGGAGGGAGGCATCCCCTCTGCAACCAAGTTGCTTCCTCCTGAGGGTACCACTCCATCAAGCTTCAGGCTGTGAATTTCCAGTACTGTCTCCTTGTCACCAGAGGCTGCAGACCACACTAGTCTCTGAGGTTTCCCAACTGATTCTACTGGGTTCTGGTACACTAAGTAAAGGAGGAGTAGACAAGGAAAGATGAGTTTGCATGTTTACAGCTTTGTTTTTTTATCCCCCCTCCCCCCTGCAACAGTAGCTACTAGACTGTGGCTGCAACACCTCTGCACTGCATTTTTTACCTTGTCACTGGGTTTAGCCACAATATGTACTATCCACTTGGGCTTGGGATGAGGCCTCTGTCCATTTAGCCCTCTCTAGGCTTCCAGATAATGGTTGCAACCTGACACTTCCACTGCTACTGTGTCGGCTGAAGCTGCGTGAGAGCCAGACTACATCTGTGCCTCTCATTTGTGTCCTCCCATCCTGCTCATTCCAATAAGCCCACCTTTAGGTTTCTCAAAGCATGGACCTCTCAGAAATGTTTGTGTGTTAGGCCTGGAATCTGTTGTTGAATTGTAACTGTCCAACTTGTAACTTTAAGGGGAGAAAGCAAGAGGTCTTTTCACTCTGCCATGATACTGACTTTTTGTAGTTTCTTGAGGTGTAAAGTTAGGTTGTTGTTTCTTACAGTAGACACTTATTGTTATGAACTTCTCTCTTAGAGCTGTTTTTGCTGCATCTGTTAAATTTTGGTATGTTGTATTTCTGTTTTCTTTTGGTTTCTCCTCTGACCTATTGGTTTTTCAGTAGCATGTTGTTTAATCTCCACATAATGTGAAATCATACTTGATATGATTTCAATATTAAACTTATTAAGACTTGTTTTGTGGCCTAACATTTATCTTTAAGAATGTATATTCTACGGCTTTAGATAGAACATTCTGTATATATCTATTTATGTCTACCTGGTTTAATGTGTCATTTAAGCCTGATGTTTCAATAAGATTGGATGATCTATTTATTCATGTAAGTGGGATATTAATGTTTCTTTTCCTATTATTGTAATATTACCTCTTTCTCCCTTTAGGTCAGTTTGTATATTTAGGTGCTTCTGTGTATGTGCATAAATATTTAATATATAGTGTCCTTCTTGGTCTTCAAGTCTATTTTATCTGATAGTAGTAGTATAATGACTCTAGTTTTCTTTTGGTTTCATTTGCATAAAATGACTAAAAGTGAAAGAAGGTAATTTGTGTTCTAACCTTCAAAGAAGAGTCTCTTCTGGCAATATATAAATGTTTCTCTTGCTGCTTTTATGATTTTCTCCTTGTCTTTTGACAGTTTAATTTATTATGTGTTTCTTTGGGTTCATCTTATTTGGAACTTTCTGGGCTTCCCGCCCTCTCTTTACTTCTCCTGAAACCCCTATAATGCAAATGCTGTCCCCTAAATTCATTGATATTACTGTTTCGTGCAATCCAATGTTGAACCCCTCTATTGTGTTCTTCAGCTCTGTATCTTCTATTCATTACATTTTCTCTTTGTTGAAAATCTCACTTTGTTCATTCTACTGCAGCTCAGTAAACATCTTTATAGCCATGTATATCTACTACCTCCATTTCATAAAGCTGTTTCATTTGAACATATTACTCTGGTTTCGTTTGTGTGCTTTCTATACATAAAATAAAACAGTTATGTCTCTCAGTCTGGAAGGGATGGCCTTGTGCGGAGATAACTTAGCCTTCAACCCAGCCCTAACTCTTGGCTGTTGCTTAAACATTTGTGATTGACCAGGCAGCCTCTTTTGAGTGGCTCCCAGATTATACTGCAAATGAATACTGGTTTTATTTACAAACAGTGAGTAGTTATTCTTCTATTTTATTTGGCACATTGGAATAATATTTTTAGATCTTCAGTTTTTGCTATAACTAGAATGATGTTCACATGCATTTTTTGCCATCTTAAACTCAGACTGAAAACATTCATCTCTGTGTATGTAGAAATAATTTAGAGGCCTATTATGAGTGACAGCACAACACTTAATTTCTTCAATTACCATAATTTTGTTTAAAGCAAAATCAAGTAAGTACAAATTAGGTCATATCAGAATGCATTAAAAAGATTTGATAGTGAATAATGAAAAAATTTCAAAATCAGTATCATGAAACAGCAAGCCTTGCCTTTTATTAATTTATAAAAGACATTGTATCCCCAGTTAGTAATTTTTCCTGCTCAAGATACATCAGTGTCTTCAATGTATTATTCTTTATGTAGTCTGATTAAAAAAAAAAAAAAGTCCTTATCTATTTGTTTAGTAACTATACTAACCTGAGAAAGTACTCACAGAATACTTACATTGGGGTGAGCTGCTGAATTTTATCACAGATGTAAAACTGTCAGGTCAGCAGGATTAAGTTTATGTCAGTTGGGATGTGCTTTTATGCTTCCTTGGGTACAGAAATAAAGACATCCAGAGTTAGCATTCTCTTCTCTTTTACATACACTTAAATAGCTATTAGAATGAAGTTGTGTCTGATACACTGACTGGTTACTTAGAGAAAAAGATCTCTCTTTAGCTGCTCAAAAACTAAGTGAATTAGCTTCTTGTTCAAAACACATCACATTCAGAGACATGACACCAATAATATCTTAACTGAATCAATTTCAAAGAAAAAAATCTCTACTTTAAGAAATATTTTGAAATAAATCATACTTAAGAATACTGCTAATAGCTGGTACTGGAGTGCCTTCCATCCCTTAAACACGATGATCAGCCTCACCAAAAAAAGAACAGAGGAGGAGAAATCAGAGCACAAAAGAGTCAAAGTCACTTCAGAGCTGGGAATAAGCCTGAGAATTCTCTAAGCAACGATGGCAGGATAAAATATGGGTGTCGAATAAAATATGTTGATACTTTGCGGTTTTTCCTAATCATCTAGATTTTACCTAAGGAAGTAACACTGATAGTGATTTTTTAAAAAGTTGGCTGGTACCAGAGTATGGGGAAGTGCTTATGGATTCTGGAAGCTAAATGGGGACTGTGGCAGGCTTTCCGGGAGAGGAATAGCAAAATCAAAGTGGTGCCTTAAGGAGAACAAGGATTAATCATTGGTGTTCATTTAATTTTTAAACTGCTATTAACCTATAACCTTGGCATCAGTTTTGATGTGGAAGCTTTGATTTTGCACAATAACATTCCATCATTCTGCTCACAGATTGACAGCAACTAACATCACTTTCTGGCAAGTGTTTCATGAATAATCTGTATAATTATGGACTTCTGGGTAACAAAGAATGTAAATGATACACGGTAGCACTTTTTAGTATCTTTTAAACATCCTAAAACTCGCCTAATGTTCCGCTGTTGTCGCCCACCTAACTCATGCTGCTCTGAAAGCCCATACCCCAGAAGTGTATCAGATGGTCTCTGCCTTATCATTCTTACTTACTATTTTCTGTACGTCACGTGATTCTCCACAGACTTTTTTCAAGGGCTCTCAATACTTAGCAACATCATTTCAGAATGCTTCAGCTAGTCTTTAAGACTTTCCAATCAGTGTTCTCCTTGCCACATTAATCAACAAGATGACAAGGTCATTGACTTGTTACCTCTCCTTATGGAGAGGAAGAAAGGAATAAAATTTGGATAAGACATTAGTTTCTCAGGCCCTTAACTTCTTGCACTGTGGCCATTTTGTTAAAATAGGTTTTTCATACCTGGCTTACAAGGATTAAAATAAAATAACTAAATTCAAATGGATTGTCCTCACAAACATTGTTACTGCATTCCAGGACCTGTAGTAGGTACTGTGACTGCAATGAAAAATATCCTACAGCTTGTGAGGGTACAGCATGCCCATTTCCCTCCTAAGCTCAAAACCAACTCAGAGATGCAGAAAGAGGCCAAAATATTAATTTTGTTACTAATAAAACTGAGAGATGGTAGCTTAGTCCTGAAGTTGAAAGGCTAGACCTGTAACAGCCTCTACATAAGAATAAACATTAGGATGCCTATTTCACCTGAAGGGTGCTTTGGTTCTGGGAAGCAGACACACTTACCCAAGAAAGCTGCCACTGTTCTGTGATGGGCTGTTTCATTATATTCTGTTTAAATTCCTGGCAGAGTCCAGTAAAAACAGTGGTAGGTATTTCACCACTGACCTAAGTAGTAATCTAATTAACTTGGTCTCATCCTGATCTATCCTTTCCCTCCAGGAGAGAGTTAATTCCTTACCCCTTCTCAATTCATTTCCAAACAACTGTCTTCAAGCCCCTAAGACACTCTGTTTGTTTTTGGTATTTATCTTGTGATTTGGACACTAAAGGGATAATTCTATCATTTGTTCTACATCTTTGCTGGCCCCTTCATACATTCATTGAAATTTCCTGACTTCCATCAGAAAATGCAGAGAACAACAGACACATCTACTGAAATGTTGTTCTGGACTGCCATGTCTTTCAGGTGTAGAAACCAAAATTTATTTCAAAATCTAAATTCTTTTCCCAAGAACTGTATCATTTTAATTTCTGGCAATCATGAAAGCAATTAAATTAGTTATTTGCCTTTAGTTCTCTACATTTGTGTGATAATATAACTTAGAAGGGTTCCAAAAAGGAACCCTTCTATGAGTGAAACGTTACTGTATTAATTAGTCAGGCAGAAATGAGTAAGAGAAGACATTGTCAAACTGGGATATGTGATTATCCCACCTAAAATGGACCACAAGTCCCTAGAGTCCCGTTTGGTATTTATAGGGACAGATTAAGTCAGTACACACTGCAGAAGCAAGATACTTCAGTCCTTTTTCTCATTGTCCACTTCAATTATTATTCTTATGGAATTCTAAACTGTTAGGGTTCATTGAAGGGCATCTTAGGAGTTCCACCTACATGGAGATGAACAGCTAGCTACTTAAATAACTGGGTCCAGACATCTATTTCTTACACACACACATGTATAGATATTCTGTCCTAGCTACCTAGGGATTTAATTATGGAGAGATGGGCGTGACATGATTCAACCTCTATCTATTGTGTTGCTCAATTCTATTATGATTATTAATCTAATCAAACTCGTAATAATTAGGCTAGGAGAATCTCACAAATTCACTTCCTCCACAGTCAGGTTTGCCTCTTTGAACGAGATAGCCACAAACTTCACAACCTTTCAAATATTTTAATCTTAGGAAGGATACCTTCAATTTTTGAAAAAATAACCCCAGTACCAAGAAGGAAGTCTCATGGATTTTGTTTGCTATCTCCTGAGTATATAAGAGGCACCCAGCCTAGCAAAGTGCCAGGACCTACTCATTTTCTTTTTCATCAGGTCTATCTTCTATGCCAGGTGGACTCTTAACCAGTTCTAAAAACTAATTTGTACTAAGAATGAGATCATTTATAGTAGATAATTCTGGCAATATTAATAGCTTTATAATGTGAATAACCCCAATCATTTATTCCCCAAGAATGCTGTCTAGTTTCCCAAGGCCTCTAAATTACATCAACTTTAGCATTCCTTTCAAGGGACACCTAGGATAATCTTTAAGGTTCCCCTGATATATATTCCTGCTCTCTATTTAGAAATTTGGGCATGCTAGTATTTTAACTTCCCTTCATTTATCAACCCATAAATTTATTATATCTTCAAATGTAACCATATAGAGTTGGCAAAAATAAGCAAAATTTATGAGCTCTGCATTATCTGGGAATGTTCACTTTGAGCAACAGATTGACAATTCAGAATTGGTTTAATAACTTTTGCTTTCAAATACCAAAGCATCAACATTATATACATACGAGGGTTGTTGAGAAACCATGCAGCCATGTAACTGTTCTCATTACACTGACAATGGCTGGATGTTTTCCTGACAGCCCTCTTACAATGTTTACATTGCTCTCCTCAGTATTTCCCCAGGTCCTTATAGAGATGTGCACAAAGTTCAATGGTAAATGTAAGCTGCTCTGAGGAAACAGCAGATCATCAGTTGTACAAAGACAAACCCAAAGCACAACTTTTTATACCATTAGAGTGGGTGATGGACAATTTAAGGGTTCTTTATAACTCCTGACTTTTATTTCGAATGCATTATTGCCTACACTGGCCCTGAGTTACCACTCATTGTTCGAAAACACCTTCCCTCTCCTGGATGGAGTCAGTCCACATAAAGGAAATTCCCTCATTTAAATATCTAGCCTATTTTTCTTTTACATCATGCACCTGTAACTTCACTTGGATTTGTAATTCCATAAATTTTTTCAGCATTTTTCCCAAGCAACACCTGCATTTCAATAATTGAGTCACATTGACAGTCGCCCAATAATGTTTTTAGTATTTTCAGCTGTCCAAATTTTATGTAATCAAACATGTTTGGATCTTAGTTTTTTCTGGGTTATTTATTTCAGGTTTCCCATGAGGTCTTCCCTCTCTTATCCCTTTGGAACTCTCCTATAAAGTTTTTCTAATTTTTGTACATTTCTAAATTCTTTGCAACTGTAGTCTATAACCACCACCCTTTTTCATTCAAAATGAGTGGTCCTCAACTTAGAGAGGTGACTGGAAATTCAGGAGGTTTTTGTAATTGTCACAATGTCTAAGTATACTATGATAAATAGGATTATCTCCCACCTAAAATGACAGTACCAGGAGTAAATTCAGAGTTAGAATCATCACCTTCCTTTATCTTTTCATCTAAAATTCTCAAACTGGGATATCCCAGATAACAGGCACATGTTGGTTATCTGTGTTTCATTTTGGTTTGTAATGATTTACCTTTCTCTCTACCACTGGTCTAATGAGAAAATATTCTCAGTTATCTAGGGTTCTGAGGTAGTTTTATTTGTGCCTAATAAAGTCCTCTGTATTTATGTGGGGAAAGCCACAATGTAGTTTCCAAATTTTACAACCAGTATTTATAAACAGCGAAGAGTAAAATCTGAGAATCGATGGCCTAGCCTGTAATTTCTACACAAATCCATTGGTCTTACAAGAAGATTACCATTGACTGAAAAAAATATAGTACACCGACTATATTTGACTGAAAAACACAATTACAGTAACCAAATGATTCCATTAATTAATTTTTAGATACTTCCAGTCTGAAATTAATTTTAAATGGGTCTTACCACCTAAGAAGGACTATCAAAGAGAAATATACACAGAAGGTGGCAGAGTAAGTACCAAGGATCTCTCTCCACATTTGAACAATTCCCATTGGCAGAATCTAACTGATACAGTTATTTGGAACTCTGAAGGCTGTTGGAGACTTGCAATTTACTATTTCCTTAGCAAACATTCAGCTACTTATCCCCTAGCCATGTAGCCAAGCATCTTTGCACTGCGCTCTCGCCAGCAAAAGGACCCTGTCCTTCAAATATCATGGCTAGCTGCTCTGATTGCTGGACTTGGTCACAGAGGTACACTCAAGGAAGTGGGCAGCCATTATGGCTGGAGCTCCCCGCACTGCTGATTGCCTAGGGATTTAAAGGGACAGCACCCCTGTGTTCCCCCTTCATTTTTTCCTATTTCAGGAGCCAAACATTAAAGACAAATTTATTAAAAATTGCATGTCGGGGGGGAAAAATTAGCAAGTGTTTGTGCTTGCTCAGTGAATATTTGATAACGCCTTACCTCTGTGCTGAGGATCACTAGCCTAAGATGTTAACTTGTAGTAATCAAAATAACAAAAACAAAAGCAAAACCTGGAGAAGGGAGAGGATCTAACCACAGTATTAGATTTAAATGTCCCATGTTTAACAAAAACCAAAACTCTCCATGAAAAAATCCTTCTGGCTTCCCTGGGCCACACACAAAATACACAAATGATAACTGGTGACCTTTTATTATTATTTTTTAGTTCATCTCATAATGTTTTAAGAATTTGTGTTGGGCTGCATTCAAAGCCAGAGGTTGGACATGCCTGTACTAGAAACATTAAAATGACTATCGTCAAGATGAGGAAAAAATCAAGAAAATAATGTGTGAACCAAATGGACATATCTATAAAGAGAAAAAACATTCTGGAGCTGGAAAGTAAAATAACTAGAATTAAAAACACACTAGAAGGATTCAGAGGCAAATTTGAGCAAGCGGCAGAAACCTTGAAGATAGGACGATGGAATTATCAGGTCTTAGGAACAAAAGAAAGAATAAAAGATTTTTAAAAGTGAACAGAGCATAAGGGACAACCTACAAGCAGACAGCAGAACACTTCATGAGAGGATAAGAAAAAGGGGCAGAGTGAGTTTTTGAGGAAATAATGGCTAAAATACATTAATATAATTATACAAGAAGCTCCAAGATGAACTTAGAGGCCCACACTGAGGCACATTATAATCAAAGAATCTTGAAAGCAACGAAGGTCACTGTCACGTCCAAAGGGTCTTCAATAATATCATCAACAGATTTCTCACCAGAAGCCAATGGATCCTGAGAGTCAAAATGCTAAAAGTAAAATCAACCAACTCAGAATCCTACACAAGGGCTGTCCGGAAAATATCCAGCCATAGATTATGAAATACAGAGGTTTTTGTGGACAGCAAAACTGTCCTTCCACAGTAATGGAAAAATTTAGCCCCAGTAAATAAGCTGAGGGAGTGTGTGACCTCTGGGCCTGTCCGAAATGCTCAGGAGAGTCCTACACAGGTAAATGAAAAGGCACTAGACAGGAACTCAAAGCCGTATATACGGGCAATTGTAAACATTAGTATTATTCCAACAATGGTTTGGAACTGCATATTTTTCTACATGATTTATTTAAAGAAAAAAATTACTGTAAAAGCTAGTGTTACTGGTTTATAGTTTTAAATCTTGTTTTCTTACACAATTTGAGACTAATGCATTTAAAAATCTGTTTTGGTCGCACATAATGTATAGAAATATAATTTTGTGACATCAGTCACCAAACGGGATGGGAAAAGAGCTATACAGAAGTAGAGTCGTTTGTATGTTATTATAATTAAACTAGTGTAAATTCAAAGTAAAGTATTAAATATTTAGGATATTAATTGTAATCTTTAAGGAACCCACAAAAAAAAAAAACCTATGAAAAAGTAAACACAAAAGAGTAATATAGGAAACAAGGGACAAAATTGCTAAATAAAGCACATTATGTGACAGAGTCCCTTACTATGAGAAATCACTATAGATATCTAAATGGATTAAACTCTCCAATTAAAAGACAGAGATTGGCAGAATGGATAAATTATGTTGTCTGAGGTCCACAGACAGGCTAAAGGTGAAAGGATGGAAAACATAAGAGTCCATGCAAATACTAATGAAAAGGGAGCAGGCTCTTTTGTCTACTAACGGCAGACAAAATAGACTAACTTTTAAAAAAGTTTTAAGAGACAAAGGATTATGTATTAAAATGATTCTATGTAGCAAGAATATGTAACAATTATAAACACCTATGCACTTAATAACAGATAATTGAGAAACACGTTGAGAATTCAATACCCTACTCACAGAAATGGATAAAACAACCAGACAGAAGGCAGGCAAGGAAATAGGTAGACATGGTTCATTGTGTTAAGTCTCCTAACAGACATACACAGAATGCTCTACTCAACAGCAACAAAATACATTCTTCTGAAGTACCCATGAAATATTTTTCCAGATAGATCTCATAGATTTATTAATTATGTTCAAAATATTTTAAAAAGTAAGTATCAAAGCCTCAATGGATTTTTTAAAATATCATACAAAGTATCTTCTCTGACCACAACTGAAAGTTAGGCATCAACAGCAAAAGTGGGAAATTCACAGTTATGAAAAGTAAATAACACTTTCAAATAATCAGTGGATCAAAGAAGAAATCACAAGGAAAATTAGCAAATACTTAAAGACAAATAAAAACTTACACAGCACAATTTGTGCTAAGGGAGGAAGTTACAGCTGTAAGATATCAAATCAACAATGTAACTATCATGTGCTCGTATACACAAGGGCTGTCCAGAAAATATCCAGCCATGTTATATGAAAAGGAGAGGCATTCATGGCTGGATTTTTTTCCAGATAGCCCTTCTTTATCCACACACACACAGATAGATGGATATATAAAATCTCCAAACATGCCTATCCATCTAAATACACCTATTGTAGCTCTAACCATAACATCTATCTCTGTTTATTTTCTTGTCAAATTCTTTAGCTATTCCTCAAATGTTGGTAATAAATAATATCCATTTGCAGAGTCAAATGAGAGAGAAATACAATTAATATTTTTTCTGTCTTATTAACAACTTGTTGACCATGAACAGCGTGAATCTCATATAAACTATTAAACTATCTGGCTCCTCTTATAACTCTCATCAATCTTAAAATAGCCACAGGAAATTCTGCTTCTGGGGAGCAAACACCCAGTGTGATGTCTCACAGTCATCTGAGGTGGACAGGGAAGTCAGAGACAAAACACACAATGCTTACAGTTTTTTCATAAATTTCTTCCATCTAATTGAAATTAGAAAGTCACTCCTTCATGAGCAGGAATATGAACAGCCCATTAAGACACCATGAGGGTGAAGTGCCTTTTGTATGACATCAATGTACAGAGTCCAGCAGAAGTAACGCAGGACCCCATACGTGAGTCTCACACAACATGGACAGCAATTTGAACATTTCACCTAAAACGTCACCTAAAGTACTTCAGTGTGATATTGTTATGTTACAGAATTGTGTGCTTATGATTCTGTAATAAGATTTGGTATAGATTACCAGCTCATACATAAGTGGCATATTTGTGCAAGACACGGAATATTAAACTTTTCTTCCCCAAAAGCTATAAAAGAACAATACATGTAGCAAAGTTGTAGAACAAAGGTGCAAACGATCAATTCTTCTTGAAGGAAAGCATGCTAGAAGAGGTTGCACTAATTCACATTGTAGAATCCTATAGGACCAGTAGAAATAAATCCTCCAGGGAAAGAACCTGACATGTGAAGTATGGAAGCACTGAACAGGGATGTGCATATGGGCCACGGCAAGTAAGTTGGCATAACCTGTGAAGTTGGAGAAAAGATTGGGCAGAACTGCATTAACACAGTCAGGAAAAGGCCAGCTCATTGAAGGCATTAAATGCCAGCTAAAGAGTTTGAGCACTATTCCAAAGGGAACAATTGCAATTTTTGAGCTCGTTTAGAAATCAGATTTGCAATTAAAGTGGTCATTTTAATTTCATTATATGAACAAGGGATGGTAGTTTATGAGACTGAAGACACAGTAATGAAAGTTAGACTACTACTACCATGGACTAAATGAGAGATGATAAGAGCCCGGACAAGTCATTCAGACTACTTATAATGAGTTAAATTTGAGAGCTATTTAGGAGTTGATGTGAGACCTGACCATTTGAACATATTAAGCATAAGAAAGGAGTCTTGGTTGACTTCTAGATTTCATTACTTAGTGACTGACTGGTAATCTTAAGGAGAAATAAATTTGGGGAAAATACAATGAGTTTCCAAATAAAGCAAATGATTTCTAAATGCTTAAGTAAATACAACAAAAGATAGTCAGTACAGGTTTGAATACATCATTTGTGATCTCAAGAGATAAACCCCATGTACTGATAACTCATATTTGCACCTGGTTCTATTTCAAAATAATCTAGGGAGAACATACAGAATAACCAAGAAAATGTTAATTTAAGAATGTGGTGAGCAATAAATAACATAAGACCCAATTATTAGTAGCATTTAAAAAGGCTTGTTTTTCTCATATAACTAGAAATCCAGAGGTGATCACTCCAGGGTTTTGCCACTGTTCAACACTGTCTTCAAGGCTTCAGCTTGTTTCTGTATTTCTCCTCTGAAACTACTCGTGTGTTGGCTTTCAGGTTCACACTTACTACTTCGCGCTTCAGCACATTGCTACTCCAAACCAGAACATTTCTGTTATTAGAAAAAATAATAGGAAGTACTCGTGGTAGGCAATGCATAGTCACCTTCAGAAATAAAGGAAGTTTGCTCCAGGGCTTATTGGGAAAGGTGGCCCTTCTGAAAAACATTGATAGGGAGCAGATCATAAGATTCTTGGAGAGAAAAGTAACATAGAATTCCAACAAATAGGAAGTGAGCAGCATATATATACACACACACACAAGCACATGTGTGAGTGCGGAATACATCTACCAGAGACTTGAAAATATATGTTGTCGGAGCTCTGACAACAGTAGCTTGTATTACACTATCTCATTTGCACATGAACTGTCCTCCACTTTTATCTCTGTTTTTTGAAATCCTGCATATATTTTAGGCTCTGTTTCTATCTTTTACTTACTAATGTTTTAGGGAACTAAATATATTTAAAGATTAATACGTGAGGAGTTAAAGTACATTAATTTACAAAATTCTTATTCTCAGGCAGGTAACAGTTGGAGAAGAAGAAACATTAAGTAAAAAGTTAATGCAGCTCTGTATTTTGAATAAGGGTGAGAGTGCGGAAGAAGACTTACACCATCATTGTCTTTATGTGTCTTCGTGCTTAGCATATTATTTTGGTCATCCTGGGTATGTGCTGAATACTTGATAAAATTTCTCCTGTATACAGCTCCATTTCCAATTTTCAATTAGAAGGGGAAATGCTTGAAAAGAGATTCAGCAAGTGTTCATCACGTACCCAGGATGACCAAAATAGTATGCTAAGCATGAGGACAATTAAAGCATAATTTTACTTCTCGTAAAGCTTCTATCAAGCCAGGCGTGTATATTTACCACATAAAAAAATCTTCAATGCAAGGTGGAAAAAACAATTAAATGGAAAGGCTGTTGAACATGAAAAATTTGTAAACCATTTTATTATGTCTTCAGGATACCAAGATAAGGTAGAGTCAACTATTAACAAAAAAATTTCATTCCAATTAGAAAAAGGAGAATGCATATTTATGATGATGGCCTCCTTATATGTAACAAAAGTCATTTGCTTCCCAGTGTATACGTTTTGTGTCTATTCTCATGACAACATGAGCTATAGAAATTCTGTCCCCATTTAATGGACAAAGAAACAGAAGTTAAGTAACTATACAAGATGATGATAAGTAATGGTACAAAGGTTTGTAGACAGATCTATCTGATTTCCACCCATGTTCTTTCACCATGCCAAGCTTATCCAGCCTGTGGGTTGAATGTGGCCCAATACAAATGCATCAACTTTCTTTAACTCATTAGGTATTTTATGTTGTGGCCCGGGGAAGCCAAAAGTTTGGACACCCCTGCACTATGCCATAGCCCTCTTTAATTAGAATGTGAATTTGTGTATTTTCAAGAGAAAGAGATAACATTCAGTTGGATGTCTCAGGAAAGAGTCTTAAATTAAGGAAGTGTTTGAGTTACTATAGCCATATTTACTTTTATATTTTTCTATTAAACATATGTAAACAAATTATGTACTGAACACTTAAACTTTTATACCAAGACACTGAGACATCAAATGATAGTGAGAAGGTATCCATCATAAGAATCAAACTTTTTCCAAGTCGATGTTTGGTCTTAAAAATCCACATTGGTTTTCCTTCACTCCACAATATGTCTGCTTCTATAAGCTTAGATTTTTATTTTCAATAAATAAACACAAGATGTATTACACTTCACCTTGCGGTCTCATATACCTTACATCTAAAGAATTGCATTTTTTATTAGTTGGAAGGAAACCCAGTTGGGGTGGCAGTCATAAGGTCTTGCAATTACAATTCAAACGTGCTTATCTGATAGGGACCAAGAGTCCACTGTTGTCATCTGAGTATATGAACTATATTATAGTTTTAACCGAGAAGCAAACAAAGGTTGTTTTGCAAAGTATCCATGCCATTTAGATTAATTAATTAATTATAAAAACTGAGTTCAAGTTTGCATGAAACACTTCTCTGTGATATTTTCACCTCTTTCTTTGTGCAGCTGGAATTGCCACATACTTGTCTTTTATCCTCCTTTATATTCCTTAAAACAAAACAAAAAACCCTTCTCATCCTGGATGAAAAAAGTTTCAACAAAAAGGAGTTTATTTTGCTTCTGAGTTTTGAGAAAGAGGCCTACTTGTGTTGTTTCTAAAATTTCTGTCAGAACAAAGAAAAGCATTTTTGCTTATAAAAAATTTAGAGAGAGAATGAGAGCAAGTTTAGTCCATTCCTTTGAAGCTAGGAAGACAATTCAAAGTCATAAGATCGAGTAGTAAAAGAACCAGTGCCTAGGAAGGCCTTCCACCAAATCATACATGTAATCCCACAGGCTTAAAATGATTTTTCTCTTTGTGTTGTCTTCCTTGGCAGTTGCCCTAGTTGCTTGGACATGAATTTATCCTCCACCAAGTATCTTGCACTCTTATCTACTACCTCTGCATTCTTTCTACTGATTTAATCTG
Source organism: Lyroderma lyra (assembly GCA_004026885.1). Lineage (NCBI taxonomy): Eukaryota > Metazoa > Chordata > Mammalia > Chiroptera > Megadermatidae > Lyroderma > Lyroderma lyra. The sequence continues at coordinate 249,039 of PVJL010000776.1, read as the reverse complement.
TAATTTTAATGCATTATCTTTAACCATAAATACATACATAGTATCACACACACACACACCCCTTTGGTAAATTTGCAAAACAAAATATTCACCCAACAAGAGCAGGTAGACTTTGTAAAAAGCCATCATGTTTTTAGCTTTAAAACATACAGTAGACTCTCAGTTAAGCAGCAACCATGGGGATTAATACGTGTCAAATACATGTACCCAGCACAATATCGAAGATATTTTTGTGCTGATTGCTTGAGTTTCAGTTAACTGAGAGTCTACTGTAGTGTGTTAAAGAAAATTTGATCTGTAAATCTAATTCACCAGCATTTTATATTAAAGGTGTCACCTGGAGAACAAAAATTTCAACAGATAATCTGTCTTGGACGTTCCCTCAAGGTCTTTAATACACAGACTTGACATGAGGATGTCAGACATTTTCCTAGAGAAAGTGATATGTGAACTCAAACTTGCAGGATGAGTAGAAAATATCTAACAGGGGAGAAAAGAGTGTTCCAGCCAAAAGGAGAAATATATGGAAATGATGAGTATGAAGGACTGAGTGGGAGGAAGCAGGTGAAGATGGTACAAGGTGGAGGCCATAAGAATTCCAGTCTCTTTCCTAAAGGCAATATGTATCATATTAAAGGATATTAAACGTAGGGGGGACATGATCAGAAATGTATTTTGACATGTCATTCTTCAATAGAGAATGGATTAAAGAAAATTTTAGTGAAGGCTGGGGGATCAGCTTGTAGGCGATTGAGAATTCCCATGACAGCAGTAAAAACAGTGGGGAATGTTTTGCTGGCCGTGCACATGCAAAAAAGCCTATGATATGAGAAATATTTAGGAAACGTGATCGACCGGACTTGGTGATGGTGTAGAAGATGACCACCAAGTTCCTTGCTTGTAAAATTTTCATTGCCATTCACAGGGATTTGGAGAAGCTGAAAAAGTATTAGAGATGAACGCGAATACCAGGAGTTCACTTGTGGATAACTTATGTTTGAGGTGCTTTCGAGATTTCCAAAATGGCTATCAAAGCAGAATCTTGGGTAAGTCAATCTGTTATCTCTGTATAGCTAGTAAATAATTAGTCATCAAGGCGATGCCAACATCAGAGATGAGAAAGGAGAGGTGCTACCACTACCACTAATCTTAAGCAACTTCCAACACTGAATGGCCCACTTGATGAGCCTGATAAGTATCTAGAAATGTAGGAAGGAAATCAAAAGAAATCCTTGGAAGAAACTGAAATGATAATGTTTCAGTTCAAGAGAGCAGAAAATAGTGCTCAATGTTACTGAGGAGCAGACTACAGAAAGTATAGAAAGGGTTGCTTGGATTTAGAGACAGGAAGATAGCTGCTAATCTTATCAGGAGCTGGTTTGGTAGCAATGAGGCACCTGATAGAAGACCAGAGTTTTAAAAGTAAGAAAATAAATGAAGGCAGCAATTATAAACATATCTTTTTAGAAGATAGTATTAGAATTTCCTTGCTACACGTTGGTGAAAAGATACCAGAACCATGAGCATTAAGCTTGCTTTGAAATATGCAAAAATTTTTTCCTTAAAGATTGTGTAGCAATCACCATCACAGAAAGAATGAAAATATGCCATGGATTTAAATCCCAAAACTATCAGTGACTAGCTGTAAACCTTGAGTAAGCTACTTAACCTCTCTTAAGCCCCTATTACTTCTTCATAAAACATCACTAATGAAATCACTCTCAGGAACCTGGTTGGGAATTAGGTATTATATATGCAAAGTGCCAAATGAAATGCCCAGCACACAAAAAGGGCTTACTAAATGCTAGCCTTCTTAAATTCTAAACTTAGACATTTTTCTTTGTCTCCCTTTACATCTGTTTGGGTTTTCATCAACCTTTGCCTAGTTTACTCCGGATTAGCCTTCTGCAATTCATCTTCCAGACTGTTGCCTTGCTTAAAGCCCTTATATTTCAGTAATTCTCCCTAGCTTCCAGAATAAAGTTCAGGTTCCTCGAATTATCATCCGAGGGTCACCCTATCCTAACGCTTGCTGTACAACAGCTCTATTTTTCCACGCAAACACTTCTATTCGACCCCACCGAGCATCTCGCTGTCCTCAAACAGCCTGCATGCAACATAATGGCAGGTACCAGAGACTTCTTCATCAAAACTCAACCTCTCTACAGTAAAGATTTTTTTTTGGTGTACTGGGGTAAAGCACGAGGGAGCTAGACTGCTTTGGATCCAATATTGACTCTGTGTGACTTCACACTAATTATCCTTTTCTCATCTATAAAATGAGATTCGCCATTAAATGGAGCTACATTTAATTATTATAAGGCATAACTGAGTTAATACATGTTTGCCACGTAATATTGCAGCAGTTAACCATTAACATAGTGATAACCCACCGCGGTAGTATACTTTACAATCCTTGCAACAAAGGCCTTCTGCAGTGTCGACATACCCCAAATGCTCCCCTGGCTGCTGTTGCTCAATACATATCGAATAGTGAAATAAATGGATATACTAAAGAACAAATTTCACCACACTGAAAATGGAAGCACCAATGTAAAACAAAGAGTAGTTTGGTTATTGAGAAAAATCTCTTTCTGTGTATTAATAAATTAATGAAAAACTACCTAGAGTGGCTGTGTGCTTAAATCCCATTACTTACTATTTGTTGAAGAAATGCAAGTTATGTATTTTGCGGAAATTCAAATATTTCTTAAACTTAACATTTATTGCGTTGATAAAAGTTATTTTTAAAAAAGATTCTATTAATTTGTCTAGCTGTGCGTACACAAAATATCAGGTGTTAAACATGCATGAATAGCCCCAAATATTGCGTACAGGGTGATCACTAAAAATACTGCCATGCTTAAATAAATGCAATTAAAAATTAGTTTATATGTTTTTACAATTAATAACATGATTAATATGGGCTCAACAGTAGAGTGTATTTTCCATTAATCAACTTCTACGGTCGTCTGCACATTAAGGTCAATTCTTGGGCACTTGTAAATTGTTTTTGTAATTTGTACGACAAATATGTAGTTCTAAAATTCCCATCTTAGAATAATTTTTTCTCTGCTATTCCTGCCTCTAATTTGGTTGACATGGACCCATGTCTCAAAAATCAGAATGCTTTGAGAATTGTTTTAAACTCACTTTCTTGTCTCTGGTCAAGTCCTGGTGTTTTCCCTTCCACTTCCTTCGAGCTGTTAAAGCTGCTTATCAAGTGCTTCATATGCAGTTGGTTGTCTTTTACCCACCTTTCAGATCTGATGTTACTCCGCTGGTCTTGACCTTGTTTTCCCACACGTGACTCACTCTGCTACCTCATCCAGCAGCAACTCTGGGAGAAGTCCCCTAGGAATAAAGATGAGGCAATTTTTAAAGTGAGGGAATACAGAGTTTTGAGTTCATGAGCATTTCTAGACATGGAGCTATCTATTAAATGATTTTGCTCCCAGTTTGAAACAGCATTAATACTGAAAGGCAAGGTTAGATTTTAATATTCAATGTAAGTAGCAAAATGAATGTTTTTTTAAAAATTGCAGGGGTTTGAAAACTTGCAGTATTCTAATAGATATGCTCTAAAACTACAGAAATATGAAGACTAAAACAGATGTTTTAAAAAGAGCATTCAGATCAATGTTTTAGATGTACAGAGCAAACAAAACCTAGCTTTTGGGGGGTAGTTTTATTCAAATCATTTCCCATAATTACTACCAAAAGTTTCCTATTCTTGCATAGGAAAAAATAAGTTTTTTACCAAGTAAAACAAACTGTTTAATGTAAAAGTATGAATATCATCAATGTAAATAATTTTGCTATAAATTATAAAATTGTATTTTATCATAAGTAATACGTATAATGTGAGAAAACCTATCCTGACTTCATTTTTCAAAATATCCAACTATTTTGTTAGTTAAAGAAAGCATTATCAAATAGTAACTTTTTATATTTATCACCCAAGAAAAAAACTGCCCTATCTTATAATATTTTTATCTTTACTACAGCATTGATTGAATTTCAAAAACATTCTAAATATTTTACGGATACACCTAACTGCATCTATGGAAAAAAGATAACAGCTGATAAAAAGCATGGTTTAGGAAATGTGTTATTTCAGCCATCGTTGTAATTAATACTGATGATAGCTGTGATGAGGTCAAACAAAATTCAACATTAAGCATGTCCATTGTTTGTAACTCAAAATCACCTGTAATTTTGACCAAATCACAAAAATTGTTTTAAAATTAGCTAAATTCAGACATCAGTAGTAAGACCACCACAGACAAAACTGACTGACTACTCCTTTGCAAATTATTTCAAGAATGAACAATATGTTCTTTAAATTTGGGTACAGGAATATATATACATATGAACCAGAGTGCTTCCATAAAATGTCATAAATAAGCATACATTTTTAACTTTTGAAAGAAAATATGGTGGGATTTCTTTAACCACACTATCCACTGTTCTTGAGCATTAATACTTTAGGTTAAATGCCTTATAGGCAAAAAGAAGATATCTGAGGAAGGAGAAATATACGAATCACCATGAGTAAAACTGAAAACCAGTGTAGACTGCACAAGAGGAAACTCATCTCTAATTGCCACCATTTTTATTCTAAGAATTTAGTTTGGGCGATATGGAACATGCTATAACTGGAATGTATCACACTATGATACACTCAATTCTTTAACCAACACGGAATCTGCTATCAACTCTGCCTATATTATGACAAATTATTAATTATTAACGAGTTTAAATTACTTCATCTGACCAATAAGTATGAAGTTGTCTAAAGAGTATAGGAGATTAACATAAAAGTATTTAGCTTAAACCTGGCACAAACATGGTATTTTGCAACTGTGACTCTATCCATCAGCGGTTATCCTGGCTTAATTAAATACAGGATCTTGGGCAAATTATTATTTATTGCACCCTCTAAGTCACCCTTTCATATAATAGTAGATACCGAACAGTCCACAAATTCAGGTGTGAAAATGTAACTTTGTTTATAACTGCCACTAAGGTTCTTAAGATTCCAATTCCAGGGAAGTTAAAAATGCTTAACTCTACCAATTCATGGTAATTCAATTACTTGTGTTTTAAAAGAATTCCACCTCCCACACACACCACCACCATCAGCAGGCACACGCCAACACACACAGGTATGGTTCTTTCTCTTCATTTCTGTGCGTCATCTAAATCCTAGGATGACGTTAGACATCACCCTAGCATTAAAAGGTAGGTATTTGGTCTTTATGCCTCTTTCTGGCTTCTCTGGTCTACATGAAGATGCAGTTCACATCCACTTGGCCCACACTACACTGATCATCTTTGACCCAATGCCTGGCCCCATACCAGATTTTAATTGTCAAAGTCATATAATCTGTATCCCCTTTGCCCCAATTGTAAGCCCTCTTCTAGTACCTTGTTCTGCCCAACAATTCAGAATCTTTGGTGGGGACTGAGTGCTTCACAATATTAGTTATGTTCCCACAGTGCTTGCAGAGTTCATGACTTTGTGTGCTTGACCTCATACCCATCTAAGAAATCTCCTTCAGTCACTGTTACTCTAAGACCAGGTACCATTTTGGACAGTGGGTTTTCCCATAAGACTTGCCACTTTGTATATTACACTGTGGGAAGCCGAACAGTTAGACTTTCCTCCTCATCTCCAGAGGTTCACTTCATCTCCTCTACCTTTTCAGGCTTGGTCCAAAAACAGGGGCTGGGTACATTCCAGAGACCACTATTTCTAAGATCTAGTCGCATTCCTTTCTCAGGTCTTTTTCCATATGCTAATCAAACTAAACCTCACTTCCTACTCTAAAATATCAGTTCTTGGCTTAAACTCCAAGAGGTTCTGGCTCTTCATATTTAATTGGAGTTTCTGGCAGTGAAAGAGAAATATATATTTTTTTTATCTTAAACACAAGTATCTTGCAATTGACAATACAGGCACTCCTCACTTAATGATCAAGTTCTGTTCCTCTGACTAGGTTACTAAGTGGTTAAGTGAGGAGCTTAAAAGCACATGTTTTGTATGTCACAGCATTATAGTGTATTTTTCAATAAATATCACACAATACCACACTTATGAACAAAACACATAGTCTTGCATGATTGGAGACGTTTTGCATAGTGAATACTAACCAACCGTGGGAATGAGACAAAGACAGAAGTTTCCAGAGACTCACAGAGACCTAGAAAGGGGATTCCCTGTGCTGAAGAACGGGTGGTCAAGCCCGAACAGTCAGGTCGTTAAGTGAGGAATAGCTGTAGGTCTTTTCAAAACACAGTCTCCACAACAGTTTTAATGATACTCAGCAGTGAAGAACTTGACTCCTTGTTTTGTTTTCTTCCTTTCATTTTACTCTTATTATCTCTGCCCTGAGGACAAAGTGTATAGAAACCCCTCCACCTTGGCTGAGAGGCAGAGATCATAAGAAAAAATAGGGAAAAACATGTTTCTTGTCAAAACTTTGCCCAGGGCACTTGCCATTGCCAAAGAAATTTAGAATGACACGAGAGCACGGGTATTTAACACCCCATTCACTTAGGCTTCCTGCCTTTGTGGTTCTGTTCGCGTGGCTCCCTCTTCAAGTTCTTCCCTCCAACTTTGTACATTCCAATCCAAACTACAGTAGTTCCTCCTTATTCTAGTTTTGCTTTTCATGGTTTTTATTAGCAGTGGTCAACCACAGCCCAAAAATATTAAGTGGAAAATTCTAGAAATCAACAATTAGTTATAAATGGTGTGCCATTCTGAGGTGCATGATGACATCTGACCTTTCCAGCTCCCTCCCAGTGGGGACATAACCTGTCCCTTTGTGCAGCATCTCCACATTGGTACACACTCCCTGGCCATTCATCACTTAGTAGGCCCCTTGCTGATCAGGTTAACTGTCACAGCATTGCACTGTGTGTGTTCGAGTTGCCCTTATGTTACTTAATAATGGCCCCAAAAGGCATGAGTAGTCTGCTGGCAACTGGGATACACCAAAGAGAAGCTGTCAAGGGCCTCCTGAGAGTGAAAAAGTGAAAGTTCTTGACTCAGTAAGGGAAGAAAACTAAATCATAAGCTGAGATCTATGGTAAGAGTATAGCTTCTCTCCATGAAATTGGGAAGGAGGAAAAAGAAATTTGTGCTAGTTTTCCTGTTTCATCTAAGCTGAAAAATATATGGCCTTAGTGTGTGCCAAGTGCTTAGTCCATCCAAAGATTTCAGCATCTTGGAATATTTGATTGGCAAATACAGGAAAATTATTGTATTCTAAGCTCAAGTGCTGCTTCTCCCATGAAGTATTTCCAGTCAAAATAATCTTTTGCACTAGAAAGTATCACTGTCATAAACTAGAAGCATTCTCATGTATACTGAAAAAAAATTTTGGTTTATGTCTTACACACCTTAGTAATATTTTAAGTCCTTCAAATATAGTTCCTATGTCTGAGTGCCTTATTTATCACTAATGGTTAGCAAAGGGTCTCGATTCAGTACATATATGTGTATACTTATATACTTAACAAGCATGATTATATCTGAAAGAGATATGGCAGTTTACTTTATAAATTGATCAAACTAGCTTTTTCCAGAGCCTATTAGAATACATAATTCTGCATTAGCTTCCTAGAGCTGCTATAACAAAGTGCCACAAACTTGGCTATGTAAAACAACAGGTATTTATTCTCTCACAGTTCTAGAATGAAGAAGTCCAAAATAAAGGAGTCACTATGGCCTCCTCGGTAACCCATAAAGGAAAAATCCTTCCTTGCCTCTTCCTAGCTTCTAGTGGTAGCCCATCAATCCTTGGCACTCCCGGGCTTGTAACCACTTTACTCCAATCTCTGCCTCTTGTCACATAGCTTTATCTTTGGCTGTGAGGGGAAGAGAGTTTGTCACCCTAAAATATGCCTCTCTTCTTGCCTTCTAGCTGCCAACCTATCTGTCCCCCACACCCCCCCTCCCCCGACGCATTCCCCATAACATCCTAAGGCAAGAGCTGAGCGTGGAGGCCATGGGGGCATAGAATATCTAGGAGACAGAACTGACCCTCTCTCAGGGGTACTGTTCCTCCCTCACGTGCACACCTCACATCACCCTGTATGGCCCTGGAGGATGGCTGGATAGACGGGTAAGATTCCTCAAGGGAGGAACAACCTAAGACAGGCACAGTCACATAGGGGCCATCAGGAGAGAGCTTGGGTTCAACTAAGGTGAGGCACAGCCCCTCACCCCTTCTGAGATTAATCTCTTCCCCCTGGCTGCCTTGCTTCCCACATATACCAGCAGACTGAGATCTGATGGAATGATATCAGCCATTCCCCTTAAGGGATGTTTTTGTAATAACAATGACTCCATCCCCTGAGGTTAAGCGCTGGGTTGTGAAGGCACAATATGTGCTGGAGCACAATGGGGACTTTCGGGAAAAGCAGTTCTGAGGAATGTAACTCACAGACCTTGAAAAATCAGTTTCACTTCCTTGTTTGCCCACTAATAAAAGCTATGCGTTGGCCTGATTCAGGGCTCAGTCCTTGAGACTGGAGTCCCTTGGCTCCACTTACACTTTAGTCTTGGCTACTGTCTTTCTTAGCTTTGCATCGCCCTCCTCGTTTTCCCCACAGCTCTTGTCCTGCTGGACACGACAGTCTCTGATATACTGATTATTTTCAGTTGATTATTTTTAAGAAACAAAGGACTAAAAAAGAAACTTTGACCTTTCGCATCCCTGCCCGTACGAATTTAGACCAGGAAGGGAGTTACCATCATGCATAACTATAGTGTAATATGAAATAGGCATGACAGGGAGATAACTAGCAAGGCCCATGGGATGAAAGTGCAGTCTGTGTCCCATTGTTAAAGATGGCCCAACAAACATTTATGATGAATTTGCTTTTCCATCTGCATGTGAATTGTCTTCCTGCCCTTTGAAGTCCCAACCCACAACTCCTACTTTCTCCTGAGCTCACTATGTCATTGAAGCCTCAACTGTCAGATCTGTCCTCAGGCCCCACCCATCTTCCTGTGGTACCCCACATATACATACATAATAAATTTGGTTATTTCTCCCTGGTGACCTGTGTCATGTCAGTTATATTATTAGACCTGCCAGACGAAACTAGCAGGATAGAAGGAAAATTATTTTTGCTTTCCCATATCACTTTCTGTCTTCACATGGCCACCTTCCTTTCTGTGTTTGTCTATGTCCAAAGGACACCAGTCATATTGAATCAGGCCACCCTAATGACTTCATCTTAACAGTAGCTGCCAAGAATCTATGTCCAAATAAAGTCACATTCCACAGGTACACTGGGCATGGACTTCAAAATACCTTTTTTGGGGGAGAGGGGAACACAATTCAACTCTTAAGAGCTGATCATGCTTGACACAGTAAGTAATCAAAATACATTTGAAGACTAGAGTATAAGCTGGTCTATGTACGAGGTGTTTTCATCATTTAACAGAACCTACTTTAGACATGCCAGCTTATCAGTAACACAGAGCACCATGATCCTTGCTTTTAACGAATAGTCCATTTGAATTTAAACAAGTCCCCCTCTGTATCACTGCCTAGTTCTCTTTTGCCCTGAAATAGTCATTCATTTCTATTTCAAAGCTTTTGATTTGAGGCTGACTGCTCTTGTGACTTTTCTGTTAAAAGGCTAAGTCAAATTCATTCAATCAGTAATAGAATTGGGCCCATTAATCTATTTCATTACAAATCACAGAGAAAAAAAAACAATCCAAAATAAAAAAATGACATCATACAATACATTTACTTTCCTTTCTTAACCTAAGCCCTTGAGTCAGCTGTTCAATTTCATTGCAAATTAATTTAAGATAATTCATATTTATCAACCTTATGTCGTACGAGATAGTTGAAGCATCTCTGTGCAATATGCTACTATATCTGCATAAAAATATTAAAAACTTGGCTATGAAAACAAACAGCACTGCCCACATCAATGGTGTGGTTATTTACAATGATATAAAAATTCAAGGATGAGTCATTAACATTACAGAAGAAGTGATTTGTGGTCACAATCAAAATTGATTTCAACAAAAGAGTTAATGATGAGAATATTATCTCATTCCCACCAGAAAATACTAAACTCCCCCAATATTGAATTCTGACCAACCATATTACTTATATTCAATATTACTTTTAAAATGTCCATTCAAAATTCTTCATAGCCACTGCAAGATATCCATAATGACATTTACAACATAATAATGTATGAAAACCCAGTACCGAGATAATATTGGATGTAAATAATTCTGAAAACATTTCCATCTGCAAGTGTAATAGAAGCCTTAAAAATATTGACAAATAAAATATATTGGATTTTCGCTTTAATGCTGTACCTTGGTGAAAGAAATATATTACAGCAGAGTAAAAAACATGAATTATGCATAAATACAATTGATAACAACTATGAACTTTTTATACTACAGTACTAAAACAATAAATAACGAAAATGCTTCTAAATTTTATTTCATTTCCCAAAGTATACACAGTAGACTCTCCCTTAATTTGAACTCAAGCAACTGGCAAAAGTTTTTTATCCAGTTGCTTGACAGTGCCAGTTGCTTGAGTTCTGGTTAATGGAGAGTCTACTTACATTCATCTGTCATCTACTAATCCCCATGTGCAAGGAATAACTGAGAGTCTACTGTATTAACCATTAAAAAATTTGAAACTCTAATAATGAAAACAACTTAAATCTTTTGTTGTCTGAAGAAATCACTTGCCTTGTTCTTCTTTCATTATGATTTTCAGCTTCCTGCCTGTCTCCTATCTCCCCGTTTCATCACAAGGGGTGCACATGCCTCCTCCGTATAAATTATCACTTCCCATCAATGTGGCTCTTGGCATTTTTATCTTCTAATATAAAAATATTGCTTGAAATTTACCAAGCGTATGTTCTGTTTCTTTTCCTAAGTGATACTAAATTCTAATGATGGCTGAGATTTCCTAACATTTTGACATCAGATAGTTTATCCTGTTTGAGTCTAAGTTACCTCATACGTAAACTTTATCCTTTCGGCACAAGTGTTGAGATGTTATAAAGCAGCTTACAAAAGCCCAACATACAGTGTGTAATGAACAAAGGTCACCCCCTTCTCAACCACATCTAGAACAAAGAGTCTTTTACAGAAAATTGCCTGGTTGTATGCACTGACTCTGACCAAATCATTTCTGGACACAAGTCTTACTCATTCCTAGTTTGTACCTTTTCATTTCCCACAGTGATTCTTCTACCTTTTGTCAATGCCTGTAGTGTAAATGCCTGATAATTAGCTTTTTGATGGTAAGTGTCTGACATTAAGTATTTGACTGCCAAGGCATCCATTTCAAAGATGTCCATCTAGAAGAAACACTGCCAGCTACACAATTAGATTAAAATCTAGGCTGCCCTGCTCCACTCATCAAGTTCCTTTATTTAGAAAGTTCGATAATTGAACATTTGACTGACCACTTGCTTTTTCCTTCTTGTGCTATACTTCCCATTCTTATGTTTTAAATTCACCAATAAACAGTAAACCCATGGACCCCTTGGCACCTCATGACTGACGCAATAAAGGTAGAACATCAGGTCTACCCTCATATACCTGTTCTTCTCTCTCTCTCACTCCTCTCCTCCCTTCTGTGCCCCAGTTACCTCCTTGTGTGGTCCTGGGAGTGCCGTGTATCCACTGGTGACTAATAAACCTGTCCTTTCAAAGTTCCCCAAATGAGGACTGCTGCTGAGGTGCAGCTTGCAATTATAATAAGACTGACAAGGGCAGGTCTGGCCACAGCACTGGCTCAGGTTGGGGGTCCTCACAAGAGGGTACATGGGTGTGTGCCCCCAGGCATCCCTAGCTTATAGGGATGTATCCACAGGCTAAGGTTGACACAAAACACACACACACACACACACACACACACACACACACACATTTTTTTAACCTATCCTCAGATGCTGTTTTTATATCCCGCTTCCCTAACAAAATGAGGCATGAGTGCATTCTACCTCAAAATTTCATCCATATTTTCAATCATTTTCATCCTTTTTTGTCAATTATTAGAAGAATAATTGGCTCTACTGGATTTCCTCTGCCTAGAATACTCTTCCCCTTGTATCCATACAATAGTTAACAGTTACATGAAAAAATGCTCAATGTCACTAATATCAGAAAAACAAAACGAAACCACAATTAGATATAACTTCACACCTGTTAGGATGGCTTTTATCAAAAGAAGTGACAAATAACAAATGTTGCTATGGATATGGAGAAAAAGGAATTCTCATACACGGTGGGTAGGAAAGACAATAGTTATTATGGAAAACATTGTGGAGGTTCCTCAAAAATTAAAAATAGAATGACCATATGAGCCAGAAATTCTGCTCCTGTGAATATATTCAAAGGAAATGAAACCAGTATTTCAAAGAGCTATCTGCACTCCCACGTTTACTGCAGCATTATGCACAAGGGCTGAGGTCTGGAAACTACCTTACTGTCCTTCAATGAATAAATGAGTAAAGAAGTTGTGACATTTTATACACACACACACACACACACACACGTGTGTGTGTGTGTGTGTGTGTTTAGAGAGAGAGAGCGAGAAAGAGAAATGTCATTCAATCATTAAAAAAAAAAATCTTGAAATTTGTTACAGCATGGATGGACCTGAGGGCGTTATCCTAAGTCAACTGAGGCATACAAAGACAAATACTGCATGGCATCACTCAATATGTGGGATCTTAAAAAAAAAATTAATTTCATAGAAACAGAAGTAGAACAGTGGTTGCCAGGGACTGAGGTAGGGAGAAATGAGGAGGTACAGATCCAATGATAGAAACTTTCAATTATAACAAACGTAAGTTCTGTGGATCTAATGTAGAACATTGTGACTGTAGGTAAACACATTTTCTTGTATGCTTGAAAATTGTTGAGAGAACAGAAATTCTCAAACATTCGACCCTACACATATACATAAAAGAGTTACTATCTGAAAGGATGGATGTGTTCATTATCTTGATAATCACTCCAGAATTTATATGCACATTAAATCACCATATTGTATATTTTAATACATGTAATTATATTTACCAATTTTTCTACAACAAATGTGGGCGAATAAAGCTGAATTTATGTCATAAAAGCATTCTAAGAAACACCATTTTATGATGCTAATGATGGCTGTAACATTAACATTTTAATAGTATGAAATATTCATTTACTAAGAAAAACAAAGTCACTATTATAAAGCAAAACAGTAGAAGTGAAGAATATTAGAAAATCCCTACTGGGAGAAAACCTAATTCATTGCTTAAATCCAGACTCCTAGATAAATAATAACAATGGAAATAATAATAAAAAGTAAAGATAGAAGATTGAACAAACATCATGAATGTGACAGGTCTCACTAAACTCTATTGAACTCTGCATGTGAAAAGGAACTGCCAACATACTCATAATACAATAAACATGATCATAACCTCCACTATTAAAAAAGCTCCAATAATTCCAACATAGAAATACTGTAAAGATATCATTATCTGTTTAAAGAGAAGGAAAATGAGAAATCTTTAACATCAAAATCAGAAAAACAAAGTACCCTACCAAATTGAATTAATGATACCTTCTTTGAACAATTTTCCAGTAGGAAGAAAATCAAACCAAAAAAATTACAAAACCTAGAAAAAATTTTACTGAAGACATTCTATATTAAAACCTACATAATGCAGCTAAAGACGTCTTAAGAGGATAATTTATATTATAAATTTTATGCCAGTAAAAAAAAATAATTAAAAAAAAACAACTCAAAAAGTTAGAAAACAAATCATAAATTAAGTCAAATAAAGGCAGAAAAAGTAATTATTAATGATACAAGCAGAAATTATTTACACATAAACCTGAAAAGAGTATAACCAATGAAATATAAAGCTAACAAATCTATTAGTGAAAAAAAAATACATAAAAAATTTTAATTACGAACTAGAAAACCAAAAAATTAAAAATTTACAAATACCATAAAAGCTTCTTTGCTCTATAATAAAATAGATTTGAAAACATCAATAAAATACCTTCTGGAAAAATTGAAACATTTGCAATAATACCCCAAACATGTCAATTCCCACAGAATAAATCATCTTGCTAAAATGAGATTTTGTACCAAAAGTGCTAGGCCATGGTTTTACATGAGAAATTTATAAAAATCCTTACTAGATCGTTTCAAAGATACTTAAACTCTTCTAGGCCATAGATTTTTTTATAAAGTAAGTAAATATTTTTCTCAAAGCAAACACAGCAGATAGCAAAAAGAGTCCAATACTGCACAAAAATACAAGTCAATATTTATGAATTATAATGAGACAATTCATTATAAAATATTTGCAAACAGAATCCAGAATTCACAATGAACTTAGTATTGAAATGTCAAATTTTAACGACGACATGAGGTGCAGCTGAGAAATGAATGACCTCAATTTCCTCTTGCAAAATCAGAGTGACCTTCTAATTACAGAACCTAATTTTCCAATTCTCGATCCACTGGACATCTCTGAACATTTTGCAGCTGTTCATTTCCATTTGAAAACCCTGCAATCTTTGGCTTCAGTGCCTCTAGGGTTCAATGCAGACAGACTCGGGCCAGGCAGACACTTACTTGTTCAGGATACCAACATGTAAAGAACTTTAAAATATCGCTGAATATGTGATGAGAAAACAATGAATTCCAAGACTTCTCCCAGGTACATCACTGATTAAACTGCTCCAGTCTGAGGAAAACAGCCTTTGACTCTCTGTTTTATGGAGGTAGGTTTTGTTAACTCTAAGGCTTTTGTTTTGCTGAGAGTTATGCAAACTGAGGCCATGTCCTTTTCCAACATGCCTCACGCACGTGTTTAGCCTCTTCTCAGAATGAATGAGGAACAGTCACTATGAGAGTGAAGCTGGAATGGACACCCACCTGCTGGTCTCCTGGGAATGGCTCTGTGTGTCAGACACACTAGATTTTCTGATCTCCCGGATTCTTTATCTTCATCCGTGAAGTCTCTTGTGTTCCTTAAATATTGTTGTTTTCCCTAGTTGTGTGCTCCCTTTCAGAGTAACTACTCCCTATTACCTTCAGATTAACTGTGTTTGTGAAGCATGTAGAGCAGGGCATAGCACAGAGTAAGAGCTGTATGAGTGTGAAATGAATATAAATAATAATACATGAGGGGAATTTACAGTGGCTATATTCCAAATAGGATGTCCAAGGAATTAACCCAGGTGCTGCATTAGAAACACAGCAGTTAGATACCTGTCTTCCAGGACTTGAATGGCCTATCAGCCTTATCCAGGAGAAGGTGGCAGTTAACAACAAGAGAAACTACTGCTCTTGCAAACCCAACAAAACAAAGACTCTCGTCCCTTTACTCTGTATCTCTTCCCAAAGCAGCTACAGACACAAAAACCTAAGATAGATGGTGGGGAGATGGCCCAGAGAGACATGCTATGTAACCCCCATTTGACTCCTAGGGATAATGGGGAAATGAGAGAGCAGACCACACTTCCTCCCCACTCCACATCCTCTGGTCCCAAACCCCATCTGCAAGGTGATAAGGAGAGGATATGAGGCTGCAGTTTTAAACTAGATGATTCTTTAATAACAGTAAAGTTACAGAATCTGCCCAAGACATCATTAAGAGATCTGCTGCCCAGCAGGGAAGGAAGATTTGGCATTTTACAGTTGGGGACACTGATTAAAGAAAGTAAATCCTTTTCAAGTGTGTACACCACAAAGCTCAGACTCTGCAATAAACCTGTTTTACTCTCTATAGCTGTAAAGATCATATGAGAGGCAGGCTGTGTCACTCAAATGGCCCTGGTTGGAAAAACTACAAAATTTAAAATATTTTTATCAAGTAAAAAATATCAATAATATTTTATGGAAACCAGGAGTCATTTAAAACGGCTTACACTATAACTGATTTTATTGCCATAATGATAAAAATCTAGTATCAAAAAAGCACTGTTTTTGCCCAACATACATAATTTCATTGAACTAAGGAATTTCTACAGACAGCTATGCCTTTACACACACAGAGGGAGATATACACATACATATTCAAAATGTGGAATGTTGTCATATTCTAGCAAAATACAAATTATGTTCTTAATTGGTACCCTCATTCAAATTTTCATATGAACTCAATTATGTAAAGAAAATAGAAATAAAATTGATAACCAAGGCAGGCCAACAGAAAGAGTGAACAGCCACTTACGCAGTGCTGTTTGAAGAATGCCAACAAAACCCCTATCAAATGCAGCATTATATTCTGTCCATTCCATTTCCTGACTATCTCACCCTTCAACAGAGCTATTATAATCACACTGAGAGTAGAATGGTAAAGTTGGGCTGGGGCTGGAGGGCTGTATTTCAAAAAGACAAATCAAGTCAGTAATGTATAAAACACATAGTAGTGTAACAGATTAAATATATGCAACAAGCATGAAATGCATGTAAACGTTGTGTTATTATTAAACCCTGGGATGTATGGAGCTTACACATCCCTAACAAATCTATTAGTTTATTAGTTTGGGTAGTTAGACTTTATACCTGAGCAAAGAATTGTGACAGAAAACTGGAAACTCTCAATTTTAGATTCTTGAAAGGGTACAGAACGTAGAGAGGACTGGTAACAAGTAGAGGATCAGGACAAATTGATAAATGATCATTTGCAAAGAGCAATTCTCTGGTCGATCACAGCCAAAGAGAAAGAAAAGATTCAGTTAGCTCCTCCTCTTAAAATATTTTACCAAAATTGTTTTTCTTTTGAAATTCACTTTCACAATAACACCAACAGAAGACACATAAACGACATGAGACATGGACGACACAGGGAGAATGCCATGTGATGGCAGTGGTAGAGAATGGACTGATGTGACTATAAGCCAACAAACGGCAAAGGATGCAGCAGGAAACCACTAGAAGCTAGGGAAAAATCCAGAAGGATCCTCCCCTAGAGCCTGAGAGAGAGCACGGCCTTATACCTACTTTGATTTTGGACTCTGAGCAGCCAGAACTGTAACAGAATCAATTTATTTTAACTACCAATTTTATTGTGCTTTATTAATATAACCCTGGAACACTAAAACAGATTTTAGTGGAAGGAATCTGCCTGTCACATCAAAGTCCCTAAACATGATAGAGCAGGAAGATCTCTGCTTTGCGTTACTTTCTTCTGGCTTCTCTCATGCCCCACATACTTCTAAATCTGAATCCATAAATACCATAGAACATTCACTGCAAACACCAGCTTCTCCAAATCAGCTTCAGCTGCTTCCTTCAGGCACGTCGGGCTTTCTCTGGACTTTCTGAATCCCTCCACATGTCAGCATCTCAACCATTCCACATTCCTCCCTCCTCTTCTTCCTCCTCCTCCTCCATCCTGTCCTCTGTATTCTCTCTCCATGTTTATCTTTGTCTCCAACCCTACCTCTTACATGAGCGCCTCTTCTATCTCACTTTGTCAAATTTTAAGTTTGAAATACTGCCCTGAAAACTCTTCAGGACACTTCACTTGACCAGCTTGTATATCCAACGAGCAGGACCTGGCGCCCATTGTTACTCTGTGCCATTAGAAAACTTTCCCCTTAGTTTCCTCAGGTCTTTCTGGAAGAAAGTCATAACAACAACAACAACAAAAACTGGTCATCATCTACGCAGTCCATAGAAAAGTGATTCTCAAATCATGGTCCCCAGGCTAGTGGAATCAGCAATATCTGACAAGGAGTTAGGAATCCAAATTTTCTGTCCACACCCCATTTCTGCTGAAGGAGAAACTCTGGGGTTGGGGCCCTGCCATTTTTGCTTGCATAAACTCTCCAGGTGATTCCGAGGCACATGAATGTTTAAGAATCACTGCTATAGATGATTCTCAGCAAAGTAACTTATCCCGTAGGAAAGGAAGTTATTAGCATTATAGCTGAATCAGAGGGATGAGCTAGATCAACAGGATTACTTTAAAAAAATATTAAAAAGGCTCGAGCTGTGTATACTGGTTCCTTTATTGTGGTTTATTCAAGTGGCTCACAGAGATAGAAGAAATTGCACTTTAACCAGAATTAGTAAAATGATCATTATTAAATAGTTATTGATGAAACTATGAATTTTAATTTAGAATTTGATTTAGTCCTTTATTTCCTTAGCAAATATTAAAATGTTTATAGACAATGAGGGTGCTACAGTCAGCAGGACACAGATCCTGTTCAGAGTGTTAAATTCTAGTAAATTCTAGGTGGAAGAGAAGAAAAATCCTCTACCCATTTTGGTCTCTGACTCAGCCTGAGAGTTCAAAGTGACCTAAGACAAATCAACAAGAAACAGCATCAAGTTGTATTAAATTCTTACGTGGACGTGGAAGCCTTTACAGGAGAATAAAGACTGGAAGAAGTGATCAGAACAGAAAGCTTTTATACCTTTTAGACAAAGAAACAATAAAATGTGGTGAAATGACCAGAAAGATAAGGTTAATACATAAGGTTGGTTTGGACAGATTTCTTGGTTTCCCATCCCTAGTGATAAAAATGTCATCCTTCCTCCCTGCACAGAGCAGGCACCTTCCTAAAGGAAATTGCATCTCCTGCTTTCAGGAAGGCAAAAGCAGGGCCAGAGGACCCTTCTTGCACCTGCTGCCTCTCGAATGACTTTAACGTAATGCACCAATGTGGCAAATTCTGGGATGCTGTGCTCTGAACTTCTTGAGAGGTAGTACAGACAATATTATAAAATTGTATCTAGTGGTAAGCGCTATTAAGAAAAGAAAATCTTTGTAAGGGATTAGTTAATGAGTGGAATTGGACGGTGGGATAAGCAGAAAACAGGAATGTTCAAACAAAAATGAATGAAGTTTGAGAAGATGCCTTCCATTTGGGAATTAGAAATTCTGGCAGAGAGAACAGTAAAATGCAAATACCACAGGGTGGACTCAGGTTGAACATTTCAAAGGAAAGCAAGAAGGTCAGTGTGGGGTCAGCGAAGAAGAGAAGGGTAGGAGAGAAAAGTAGAGGCCAAATCATGTAGGGCCTAGCGGACATCTCCAGGACATCAGTTTTGTTTTGTTTTTTCTAAATGTTATATGAACTCTACAGAAATTTTTCAGTGAGAGGGTTGACATAATTTTCTCAGCTGCTGTGTGAAGAGGCTAAAAGCAGGGCAAGAGTAGAAAAAAACGAAGACCATTTAGGAGTACAATATAGGGGTCAAAACAAGAGTTGATGGTAATTTGGACTAGACTATCAGCAGAAGAGATAACAGGCATGGTCAGCTCGTAGATGTATTTTAAATGTGCAACTAACAGAATTTGTGGATGAATTGGATGTGACGTGTGACACAGCAAGGGCACGGATGACTTCTAGGTTTGGGGGGCTGAAAAAGTGAGCAGCTGCTAGGGCCTTTAGGAATCACTGTGGGGGCAGCAGGCACGAAGAGGAACACTGAGGTCAATTCTGGCATGTGAAATTTGTCCATTCAATTAGATGGTGGAGACAGCAAGCTCGTCCAACCTGTGGCCCACGGACCACAAGCCACCCATACAGCCCAACGAAAATTTGTAAACATCTTTAAAACATTACAAAAATTATACACAGAGCTTTATTTAGCTCATCAGCTAGCGTTAGTGTTAGCATATTTCACACGTGGCCCCCCAAGACAATTTTTCTTCTTCCAAAGTGGCCCAGGGAAGCCAAAAGGTTGGACACCCCTGGCAGTGGAGTGTTGGATATACCACACTAGGGCAGAGGGGACAGCAGGATTGGTGAGAAAAACTGGGAGCAATTCATCATTTAAGAGACAACATAATCCCTGGGAGGGAGAGGAGGGAACGAGTTGGTAGGTAAGAAGGGAGCCACTGGACTTCCAATGACATGAAATGTCCACCTAGAAACTAAATGTCAGGACTTGGGATGAGCATTCAATAATATTTGTTGACAGCTTAAAACAGACTGTTGACAAATGTGTGTATGGCCCCCAATTTTTTTTCCATGATCACCTTTCAGTGAACTACAAAACTTCATAGAGATTTTCTACCAATTCATCGGAGTTGGGGATATTTTAATACGAAGACAAGAGGAGAAGGAAAACTGTTTCAAAGTAAAAATAAAGTCAAATTTTAGACGTGTTGCCTTGTGTAGCAAGGGCTAGAAAGAATAATTTATAGCAAATACATTATTATAACCAAAAGCACTATAATAACAGTAAATCCACAGCCAACTTTTAATGTTTTATTTAATGTATTACATATTGTCAAGAGAGTTTAATAAATGTGTTCTATTGCCTATTAATGTGGTATACAGAATCAAATAAACTGATTTGACTTAATGTGTTTTCTTAAAATATTTCCACATATCTTCTTGGCCAAGATATTAAAATAAATTGTAATGTAAAATATTTCATTTATTATAGCCTAAAGACACAGAATCTATTTTTGTAAACTTGTTAATATGTATATATTAAACACCTTTAATATTTGTATTTGAGAAAAGAAATTCATGACTATTTGTCCTAAATGTTATTTGAACATTTTAATTTCAAACAACTGACATTTGTATCTCAGGTAGAAAAATTTTACAGTCAGCATAATGAAAAACCTAGGGAAAAATCAAATTATAGCTGAATAAGAAAGCAAAAAACTAATAGTAAAATAGTAACGGGTCCAATTAATATCATGGCTTCTACCAACAGAACTAGGGAAATATGCAAATCAGATTTTTCTTAATTGTAAAGAAAAAATTCTTTTGTAAACAATACATTTTGGGTACAAATTCACACTAGCAATGTCATAGCAAATGTATAACACGTGTACCACCATGAAGACAAGGCGTGCTATAATCAGACTGCTTTGTGCATTTACTATAACAAAATGATTAAACACTGTATGTAATCATGCCATGTCTGGGACTTGGCATTCTAACAACTGGAGTTGAGCTGCCAGCCCTGCCACGGTGGTAGAAATTTACCAGTCCCTTTTAATAAGCACGTCTGGAGCTATTCCTTTGATTGTTTTCAAGTGAGAGAGGGGAAAAAAGAATGACGTACACTGTCTACATTTGCAGAGATAGTGTGACTCATATGTGAGTCGAGGCTCTTCTTACACGTCCTACCACTCAGTGGAAATCCATATGGGTGATCACTATGATAAACTTAGAAACTAAGTATTGGATAGTTTCACGATGATACTAATAAATTATTTTAATGAATCCTGGTGAACATGAACTAATACAATCATCTTAAAGATTTCAAATGATGTTATGCTGGAGCATAGAGTAGCTTGCTGCCTTTCCAACTTTTAAAGGGGTATATAGTAGTATAAACATTATAGTAAGGTATTATATTTTGCTGCCAAATCATATCTGCTAAAATAGAACAGTAGAATGTATCAAAACATCTATAGTAAAGTTAATTCTCTGATGGTAAGATTTCAAAGTGCCTATTCTCTATCACCAAAGTCCCAGACCAGAGACAGTGCATCATATTTTCCTTTTTGACCACTGCTTCTAAAATAATGATGTCATTAACAGAAAAACAGAAATGTTACAAAGGAAAACTAATTGCAAGGGGACATTAAGATTCTGTTTTGAGATTTTAGAATTTAAAATGACATTACATTACACAGGTGAAGATGTGGAGGTGATCACTTGTAAATCTCTTACCAGTTGGCCTGAAATAGAGTAAATAATGCTAACTACTATTATAAAAAAATGAAAATCTTAGTAGCTTCATATAAGAAGTGTCTTCCTTGCTCCAGTGCAGATATTGCTGTTGGCCAGCACTTCATCTGATAATTTAGGGGGCAGCTTTTTCACATCTTGCTCTTCAAGAGGTACTGAGTAGTCCATAGGACACAGAGTGCTGCCAAGCTCCTTAGAAAACTTACAACCTGGAGAAAATGTGGTTCTTGTCCTTCGTCCAGTATCTCCATTCATTTGGTGAACAGAGATTAAGAGAGTCAAGAATTATGTACAGAAGATTTTTGGTGGCTGGGCCTTAAAGTGATATACATTCATCACCCTTGTCCTCATTCCATTGCATAAAACTGTAAGGAAGCTGGGAAATGTAGTCTTGCGTGCTGAGAAGTTAAAGGTGAACACACACATCTCTGTCATATTTTGTTGGGTTAAGAGTTAAGAAATCGTGCCATGAACCTAGGCAGCAGTACAGAAAGAAGTGACCACAAAAACTTGATGATACGTGAGTATTTTAAGAAGTGCTTGTATGTGAAAGCCAAAATTTAAAACTGCGTATTATGAAGCTTTGATACTTATGCAACAGAGTATATGTATATTTTCAAGTATATTCGTATTAAATAATCTTTATAAATAGGAATCATTTTAACGTTAAGTATTTTGTCAATAGCAGAAATGAAATCAACACGTTGAACTGGTTAAGGAGATTTAAGTTTTTCTTTTTAACTTCTTTAGTTTTACCCATCATTTAATTCCACTTTTAACAAAACATTCAGTTTTTTGTGTGTGTAAATTAAATTGATTTCTTTGAGTTTGGGCCTCTGGAGATACAGCCCCCTGTTATATCTGTACAAAAGGGTATTTGTACACATATAATACGTAGCTATACCTCCACGGAGGCCCAAACTAGAAGAAAAATCAATTTAATTTACAAAAAAAATGGAATGTTTTCTTAATATTTTAAATCCTACTCTCCATAATATTAAAATTTTCTCCTATCCCCTGTTGATAGGTATCATTTTAGTTTTTTGTTGGATTAAATGAGAACTATGCTAAGTAAGAAGCCAGCCATGCTTTTGCCAGGCCCACAAACAGAATCCCTAAATAGTTGTTTAGTATTTCAAGTTAAATATCACAAAAAAGGTAGCTGCTGGCCCATAACGTGGTATAATATTCTAAACATCACACAGTAACCAATGTTAACTGGAATTTATAACTGAAATTTACCTCAAAGTTTTTTTAATAGCATTTTTTTCATTAAATGATTTTTAATTGGCATATTCTAATTTCCTCAACGTTCATTTTAATTATGGACATGTTTCTCTGACAGATGTTTGCAAAGGAAATACCTCCTTCAATATTAGCAGAGAAACATCTGCTGTTGGAAAGAGAGAAATTGGCCATTTTATTTCTCCAAATTTTTCATAGGCCAGTGGCTCATCACCCAAACTGTCTACCATCCATCATATTTGTATTATTAGGAATGGGCAACCATTTCCTTAATATTCCCTGGAATTCCAATTGTGTTCTGCTGAGAAACATTAAAATGCTTTTACAATTTCTATAATCTTTTTATTTGCCTATATCCATACAATCCAAAACCAATAAAGCTGAGATAGAAGACATAACTCTGTTAAAAATTATTATAACTATAATGATGGAAAAAGGAATACATACAATTTAAAAGGCAATTAACCCTTTTACTTATCCATCTGAAAATAACTTCAAACAGGAAGAGAGCTTTCGCATTATAAATTAGAGTTTAGAAATACATCTGGTATTTTCTTGAGTTGTGTGGTTGTACGGAGTTTTATCTTGACCTTTTATCTTCTAAAGAGTTTTTAAGGAAATAAAATTGTATAATCCACAACATACACCTTCTTATCATTACTTTTTAGGAGAAAATCAAGTTAAGTGAGCTTTTACTCAGTGAATACAAGTAATGAGTATTTTCTTAATATGTAAAACCTAATATTCCAATATAAAGAGTCTTAAATATCACTGTTAACCCTCTCATTGTGACATAATTCTAAACAAGGAAAGTCCAAGTTTATCATTGCTTCCAGCAGCAGAATATCTGAACATAACAAAAATAATAGCTGTACTGATTTGAGTCCATGTGTTTTTGTCTAAGCCAAATAAAAATTAATAACATAATTTTTGCAAAGTAAAAATGTTTTCTCCAAGCAAAGTAAACATGATGATTATCTCTTTACACAGTTTTTTTCCCCTGAGGGTGATGACTAGTTCCTAAGAAGCCTAGAGGATAAAACTTGTTTGGAACTTTTTAGGAGTGAGATTAACTGTCGTTTCAAGCACTTTACGGACTTCATAGCAATGGCTATTTTTTACACAGATGAAGTGATGATTGCAGCAAAAAAGGTCAGTAACTGGAATTTGTTCTCAGTTCTATTTACCTAAATTCAAAGTCCAACTAAACAGCTTTCTAGCTGTGTTCAGACAAAGGCCTTAAACTGTCTACTCTTTATGTTTTTTACCTGTAAACAATGACAGTGTAAACAATGACGACACCTAATTCATAAGATTATAAGTACTAATTTTGTAAAGTTCTTAGAACATTACCAGACACACAATAAACTATGATTTTTATTACTTTTCTCTTTATCAAGCAAGACAAAAGAGCTTGTAGGAGAGCACAGTAGTAGTACATAATCTGGTATCTATTTTAGACCGGTGAGATGAAGCTATATGGCACATTCATTTACTCACCCACTTAATTATATTTTTAGGTCATAGTCTATATGAAGCTATTTGTTAGGGGCTGTGCTTACATCAGGAAAGAAGACAGAAGCAGCCTAGCCACAAGAAAGCTCAGAGAATGTTACCATTAGAGAGTATCACACAAATGTATGCAATTAGAAGTTACTACTACCTTGAAGCAACTGCTCAGCACTATAAGCCTTTATAATTAATAACAGTAAGAATACAAGTTAATTTTAATTGTTATATTACTTTTGCTATCTCTAGCTTCACAACCAACCACAGAGTATATATTATGCCCCTATTTTAACTAGCATCTTGAGATTACATATAATATAATATTGTCCCCTAGCTCACACAACTAGTAGAGTGACGGGACCACAATTCACGTTTCTGCCCTTATGTACTTCACTAGCTATTACAAAGCAGAGTGGCCTTTTAGGAAATCCCTGCATTCTGTGCTTTGTACAGTTTTGCCTTCCCAAGTGCTTTCTTCCCTGTCAGGGAACCACTCTCTATTTATACCCCAATCAAAACCTATTCTTCAATCAAGCCATTGCTTCTCAAACCTGCCTATGCATTGGGTTCACCCTTCAAGTATACCTATGCCTTGGTCCAGATAATTTATAATTGGTCTAGGTTATTGTTGGGGTATTGAAATGTTTTACAGCTCCTCAGGTGTTTTAACATGCTGAGAAAGTTGAGAACCAATGAACTAAGATATAAATGACTTCTTGTGTAGTGCTTAACACAGGGATTAGAGATTTAAATTAAGGGGATTAAGTTATAAGTAATTTCTCAAGTATCTGATACTATGGAGAATGTGTAAAACAGAAATAAAAAAATTGCAAGAAGTCTGTCATCTACAGTTATGCTGAAGGAGACAGAAAGAGATGGATCAAAGGCTGGGTGACAGGGAGGGACAAGAGGGAATTCAGGGACTTAAACATCCTCAGTACTGAGACACTATTTTGAAGAGACATCTTCACTTTCATGTTCATTGCAGCATTATTTACAATAGCCAAGACATGGCAATGACCTAAGTGTCCATCAAAAGATGAATGGATATTTAAGTTGTGATACACATACCCAGGAATATTATTTATACATTAAAAAGATGGAAATTCTGCCATTTGCAAAAATATAGATGAAAATTGAGAGCTTTACGCTAAGTGAAATAAGCCAAAGAAAGATGACTACTGTATGTTCTCACTTACATGTGAAATCTTAGAAATAAAAATAAAAGCTCACAGAAAGAGATCAGCTTTGTGGCTACCAGAGGTGGGGGGTGTGGGGTAGAGAAATTGGATGAAGGTGGTCAGAAGGCACAAACTTTCAGCTATCAGATTGCACTGGGGATGCAATGCACAATGGGATCACTGGAGTCAACACTGATGTATGATATATTTCAAAGTGGCTAAGAGAGCAGATCCTAAAAATTCACATCACGAGGAAAAAAAAATTTCTCAATTTTTGTATCTATGTGAAATGACAGATGTTAACTAACTTATTGTGGTAATTAATCATTTTATAATGTAGGTAAATCAAGTCATTATGTGGTACACCGTAATGAACTTATACAGTGCTGTATGTCAATTATATCTTAATACTGGGGGTAAGATCTGACATAAAATCACCCATTACATGTTAGTCAGGGTGGATTCAGTTTTTGTGGAGATTAAAATTTATATAATGTGGAGTTCTATGCTGAAAAACAAACTAATAAAACCAAAAAATTTAAAATTAAATATATTTCTGTCATTTGCTTAGAACATTAAAAAAGTATTATACAAAGAACTACAAAGTTTAAAAAGCTGACAAATATCAACATCATAAAATCTAGAAAAGAAGATTATTATAGCTTAACACACTAAAATATTTTTCTATATTTTTGGATGTGTACTCTTTAGTTGTCAATTAACATGAAAATTACTTTGGTATAGTATCTTCTATAAAAGATAGATAATTAATCAAAATGTATTTTAGTATTTCATTATTATTAAAAGTTTTAACAAGGTATTGATGACACAAATTCTCCCATACAATTTTACATGTTCTGTGATGACATGATTTTCCACAAACTAGTTTCTGGCTTTACACATATCATATTGTATCTCTACTACTGCACAGATATTTTGGTGCCAAGAACCACAGCATGAGTTCACATTATTTTTTATCACTTCTAGCCTTGTCAGGATTCACAGGGCAATTTGCATCATGGGCAGCAGACATATTTCTGAAAGCTATTCATAACTGGCACAGCTAACAATTATTTAGCTATACACCAAAAGTGCCATGAACCATTCTACTGCATCCTACTAATCACCAAGTACATGTATCTCCAAATCATCTCCCTTAACTGGATCTCAGTAATGCCTGTGACCAATCTAAAGGCATTATCACAGGTAAAGTGTGATTGAGGAGCAAGTCATACAGGGAAAAGACAATGGGCTCAAATGATTGCAGTTATTACAGTAACTTTTGAAAATTTTACCAAAAATGCACGACACTTAAGGGACCTGTTCAAGCGAGGGATCCAAAGAGTAAGTTTTATGGCAAATCCACCTCTGAATATTAGCTCTTAATAATGTCTGTAACATCTCCGTAATTTCACTACAAGGCAGTAATCTGGTTAGATACTAATGGATTTAAGCCTCTCATGAACCTCACTGTGTAAACATCATCATTACTATCTCTCAGATGAGGAGGGTGAGACCCACAGAGGTCAACGACCTTACCTCACACAGAGAGGAAAAGGCAGATATGGTCTGAATACAGCACTTGGACTCCACAGAAAATGTTAGGAATCTTGTGCAGTTTAGCCTCTTGGGTTATTTTTTGAAGCTCAAAATGCATAGGTCTATATACCCTAGTTTGAGGGACTGTCAAATATTTTATTTCAAATAACTGAACCAGGGGTGTGGGAGTTGATGAAGACTGCGGAAAATTACTTAAAATGAAAGATGGGTGGGTCTATGGGGTCAGTTTGGGGGTCTGCAACATACTATTGAGGCAGCTCATATAATACGTAAAGGAAAACTTTAAAGTGGGCCTGACTAATGAAAAGGAAATAAGTGAAATAAATAACATGTAAAAATGAATATAACATAGCATTTATCATAATCTATTTTAATTGCTTATTTATTTGCCTGTCTCCTTCCATTCATAACCTCATTTATGGCGGACCTCTTTTATTTCTGTTCTAGTCCTACTGGAGGTGTTCAGTAGACTACTGAGTGATGAATGAACAAATGAAAAAGGGTAAAAAGAAGTGTAATGCCTCACATCCTGCTTACAACCCATCACAGGTTTTCCTGTCCACCACCACTGAACACAGCACTGAGCAATGGCCAGGAATGATGGAATGGACTCACCAAGTGTTCCACAAATAGCATACACCACCACCCACCCCTCCAACACCTGCAACACTTTCATTCTCCTGTGGTATTTGTAATATCCATTCATCTAACAAATATGAGTACTAATACATGACAATTATTGCAGGCAACAGTGAAAGTGTTGAACAAAATAGCTCTATTTTGTATTGTACTTGTAGATATATTGGTCCTGTCCCACTCCTCTTACATTAAAAAACTTCTTATGGGCTTAATCAACACCATATCATAGTAAGCCCTGGCTGAATGATATTATACTGAACAAGAAGTAAACTATGTATTTTGTATCTTGAAGCCTAAATTCTAATGGACTTTGGGAAACTATTTATTACCTATTTATACTGAGAATAGTCCTTTCTGAGTAATTTTTATATGTACATTGCTGTTTCTGAATCAGAACCTGTAATTTAACAAAAGATGTGATTTTCTAGACACCCTTTCCTTAGACATTACTCTCTCTGTATATTAATATATATGTTATGTATTAACTATATTATAAATAATACACACACACACACACACACACACACACACATTTATGCTCTGCAGATACTAAGGTAACCAAGCACCAAATAAAGTAGTTTAATTTTTGAGCACCCCCTGGTGTCAACAATTCCTCACTTAGTTTGTAGGAATCAGAATACATTTCTTCTTATTACTGAAATTTGAAACCTCAATTTCTCCACCATTTAAATAATATATTTCCAGGATATGAAATAATAGCCTGAATTTAAAAAGCCTTTTTTGTTGTTTTGTTTTCAACTAAAATTTTTTTATTTAGTTCTTTTCTTTCCTTTGGTAAGAACACTTACATAAGATCTACCCTAGTGATATATTATTAAGTGCACAATACAGTATTGTTAACTCTAGGTCTAGTGTTTTTGTTTGTGTTTATTTTTTATTTCTTGTTATTATTAAATTTATTGAGGTGACATTGGTTAGTACAAATTACATAGGTTCCAGGTATATAATTCTACAATGCATCATCTATATTTTGGCTTATGTGCTCAGCACCCAGAGTCAGTTCTCTTTGCATCACGATATATTTGACTCCCCCTTCCTCCTCTTCCACTCCCTCCCCCCTGACCCTCAGGTAACCACTAAACTACTGACTGTGGCTATGACTTTTTGTTTCTTTGTGGTTTTCAGTTTTGTATTCTCCATATAAGTGAAGTCATATGGTTCTTGGTATTTTCTGTCTGGATTGAACCCAGGCTGCAGTGGTGAGTGCGCCAAAGCCTAGCCACTATGCCACCAGGGAACCCCTTATTTCTTTTAGCTTGGTAATCTCAAGGTCCATCCATATTGTCCCAAATGGCCGTATTTCATCTTGTCTTATAGCTGAGTAATATTCCATTGGATGTGTGTTTTGTTTTAATAGACATTTTTTAAATAATTCTCAATTTTTAAATTTAACATTTTTAATTTAAATTTTAAAATGTTTCTGTAATTTTATACAGTTTAAAACATGCACTTTCAAACATTCAAACTCTCAGTCAATTCACCAACTTGGTCTCAAAGTTCCTGCCATTCAAGTCCTGCCAAATGTCCTGTTGTTTGTTCTCTGAGAAACAAATGCTGTTGTTTTCAACAGCACCAAAATGTTTTCTCTCATCTTCTTATCTTACATTCCTACCCATGTTCCTACATAATAATTAAGCCTTACAAATTTTGCTAAGATTAAGGTGTATCAGCTCATATCTGTTTACCTCTATTAATTTCAGTATTTTCACCTAATAAAATGATTAACTTAATTGTTTTGATACTGCTAAAATTGTTTTTAAAAAAAGGCCCTGGACAACATTTTGGAATTCAGAAATAGGTCTGCTTTACTCAGTGCTTGGAAAAGACGTAACATTTATTCAGCAGTAGCAAGGGTAAAATTTATTTCTTGTATATGTGAGGGCTGTTAGAAAAAAATATCCAGCCATATATGCCTGTTTTTTATATGACATTCCTGGATACTTTCCTGTAAGTAAAGTATGAAGCTCATTTTTCATATTCCAATGCCCAAATCAAAAATGCTGAGATTCCTTAAGACATTTCTACAAGTAAGTACACTCCTAGAATCTAACAAGATATTTAACAGTGTGTGAAAAAAGAAGGTAAAAAATAGTCCAAAATCAAGGGACATTCTAAGATGGTAACTTGGAGAAATCACTTGTACTTGAATAATTTAGAAAGGTCTTTCTCATTCATAGGGAGTACATGTTAATAACAAACTCCATGCTGTGTTCAAGACCAGCTCAAAAAGCATTTTATATAACATATCACTATGGTAGGTCAGATCGAATCCAGAGTTAATATATGCTTTATTTTCAAACTAGAAAAACATGGATTCAAAATTAAGATATTATGTCACTGAGTTATGCCTTAATTAGCAAACTGTTTTGCTCTAAGGGAGAAAAATAAAATT
Organism: Lyroderma lyra; assembly: GCA_004026885.1. NCBI lineage: Eukaryota > Metazoa > Chordata > Mammalia > Chiroptera > Megadermatidae > Lyroderma > Lyroderma lyra. Next base: position 218,786 of record PVJL010000776.1, on the reverse strand, counting down.
TGGCAATATGTAGGTTTGGTTCTTGCTCTCTTTTCAATTCCTTTTTAATCAATGTTTTTAACTACTTTACTATTACTATTAATATTAAAGTAATACTAAGATAATACTACTAAAGTATTATTACTTTAGATTTAGATGTGGGAATAACCAATTAAGAATATGGTTATTAAAGCCTTGAAAGTAAATGTAAACCCTTAAACAAACTGAGAAGGGCAGGAAAAGCAAAGAGGTGAAAGGAGAGATTTGTGGAACATTACTATTTAGGGGTCAAAAATAACAATAGACCAGCGGTTTTCAACCTGTGGGTTGTGACCCCTTTGGGGGTCAAACAACCCTTTCACAGTGGTCATCTAAGACCATTGGAAAACACATAATGTACTTATGCGGACCAGTCACACGTGTGTAGAGAGCAGCTACCAATAATTTTATGGTTGGGGGTCACCACAACATGAGGAACTGTATTAAAGGGTCACGACATCAGGAAGGTTGAGAACCACTGCAATAGACAGAAATGAAGACAAACTTACTACGACAGTAGAGGGGCCAGAGAGTTTGAAGATGTAGAGAAAAAGAGGCTCAGATGCAGGAGTATCTTAGAGAGGGGTCTTGGTCACGGGTGGAAATTAACCTTGACTGGAGGAAGAAACACCTCACCTGTATAAAGCGCATTTCAGCATGAATGCATCTGGACATGGATGTTTGTATGTTAGAAGGGCAACAGAAAAATTCAGGGAAAATTCACACATCGCATTGGTGAGATTTAAACTAATACCTATTTACAGTATCTATAGTCAGATATAAGAAGAAGTTTTCAAGGAAAATACAGAATATAAAAATGTGAAAGACTCTAGCTAATAAATAGACTTCACCTCTCAAGAAATTTGGAATGAAAACAGGTTGGAAATAAGGAGAGAAATAGGTTGATATCTTTATTGGTTAAGATGTTCAAGGACTGTTCTTTGTTATTTGGCATCATTGTTATTGTTATTGAAACATTTCAGAGGGAAAGTGTAGAGCATGAAAAAATAATTCAATAAAACGAACCGATGTGCAATTTTACATATACATATTTTTAATAGATTAATTTGCTTTCCTTGAGCACAAGTATTTGCACATGACTTTTCCCCATTCGACTGCAAGTACCTTGGAGACAATTAAGATGGTCGATAGTGGGATGAAAAGGAAAGAGTCAATAAACAGTCTTGCCTTTCAAATTGGCTTGTGAAGTCCATTTCGTTGATAGCCACAAAAACAGCAGAAACTTACCATTTGCAAAAGCAGTTGTTGTTAAAAAGGAAAAATAGAAGGATAAATGATTAAAACTCAAAGCCCCGAAAAAGCACAGCATTGAGTTCATTCTTAAACATAGCTTTAAAAGGTAGATCAAGAGCCATATTTTACAGTTATTCTTTGATAGTGTTAGTTCTGATTAAAAGCTCAGGAAGGGTGGGCCTTCCAAACCTAAGTGGACCGTTCTTATTAGAGAATGGAAACATCACTAGGATTATCCCACTTCTTCCAGCAGCAGGACAGAGACCCCACCTGTGCTGAGGGACTACCTAAGCAGTAGTTCACACTGCAGGTGCTAAGGTAAAGGTAACTTCTGCAGGTTCCTGTGTGACACTTGCCAATCTTCAGTAGGATTAATTCCCTTCATGACTACTCCCTTTGGACAATCGCTTCTTTAATGTTCTAAGATACTTAGATGATCTTTAAATAGGATAAGGCCCTGGATTACCAGACAGACACTTGAAGTTAGGGGGAAATATGAAGCTCTTTAAGCCTCTCAAAGTGTATGGGCATATGCAGAGCCAGATCCAAGTCCCTACGCTCCCAAACAGGGGCAGGGTTGAGGTCCATTTCAACTTTCCTTTTTAACAAGAAGACAGCTGATGCAAAAAGGTCTTAGCAAGATCAATGTAATCAATAGCTAAGATATAAGCTGAGTCACTTATGAAGAAATAGGAAGAATCACAGGGAACTAAAATACAGAGTAGAAAATAAGAAAAGTCAAGGAACTAACTGGATACCATTAATGTTCACATAAATACACATAAATAGAGGAGACTAGATACTTGTCAACAAGGTGGTGCTGGGGAGAGTGACAGGTCTATGCATTTATTGGAAGTTTAAAAAATTTAGAGAATCTTTGAAACAGATCTGTGGGTGATGGGACCTGCTGTAAATAGGACAACATTACAAAGGTCCAACTGATGTTATGTTGTATAAATTTGTAGTTTAAAACATCAATTAACCACCAAATTATAATAACATTTATTATGGTTCAAATTGTTTTGGTTTAACTTATTTTCCCAGTAACAGATGTCCATGTTATTTTGCTAGTTGCCAAGCCACATGAATCTGTTTTGATAATAATTGTGGGCTTATTTACAAGTGTGATTTGTTTTATTAGATATAAACTGAATATTTAAGTGTCACTAAATTATTTTTTTTCAAAAAATAAGACCACAAAATTCCAGTGAAATTATACTTCTTCCATCTGTTATGCAAAAAGAAGGGGAAAAAAAAAACTTCAGGCTTAAAAAACTGTAGTATATATAAACACTTGACTTCCAGCATTTGCCCATATACTGTGATTTACTAAATTGTTACTTTAAATGAACAGAAAGAATAAAATGAAAATGGAACCAGCAGGAACAGCAATGTTTTATTAGCCCAGAGAGGCATTATCTAGAAATGTCAAACTGACCACCTACTGAAAATAGTCAGAATCCTCACTTCTTTCTAAATGTCACCAACTGCTCAAAATAAACACTGTGGATTGTTGTATTAGCAGCCTTATTTGATGTTCTTTTAAAGCTATCCATATTTGACTCTTCCCCTCTACCCTAAAACTTGAAGTAACACTGCATTTTATTTTGTTTTTTTCGTAGCAAATGTCCTAAAACTCCTCCCCCTCCCAAACGAATTTCCTGTGGATCAGACTCCTTCAAAGACCCGTCCAATCCTTCAAGGATCGCTTCAGCCCAATGTGAAAACAGTGTAAGATTCAAAGTCAGGAAACCTCAATTTGAGTTCAGAATCTGACCATTCGTAGTTTATATGGCTCCTGAGCAAATCTCAATCCATCTGGACTACAGTTTCCTTCTCTGGAAAGGAGAATTCTGAGTCTCTTCTCCTTTCCCCCGTAAAATTCTCTGCTTCCAACTCATAACCCCTTAACACTAAGAAGCACAAAGCAGCAGCAATCATAGATTAAACAACCACAAAGGAAGCCAAAACTCTGATAAAAGGGAATCTAGGCTTCTACACTGAAATATTTCCACCAAATTCCCCAGATTTTCCATTTAGGATCTAAATTTTCCTGTGAGTGAGACTATTAATAATGATGTCAGAAAGAAAAGATGTATATGCGTATGTATGTATACACTAAATGGGTGTATGTATGTGTGCATATATATTTTTTCAGAAACCATCTTACAATTCATTGAAGTCAAAAGATACTACTTGGCAAGGTTAAGAATTGCTTACTTAATAAACTATATCCAATCATATAAAACAATCATATAAAAATATCCGATAGGTTATTTGTGTAAAAAACATTCTTCAAAATCACAAGAATGAACTAATGCCAAAAACTTGTTATGATTCCTAAATATTTAAACTTATTTTGATGAAAGTACATGCCTTTCAGGAAACGACAATCAATGTGCATTTACATTAAGTATTTGTTCTTTTTTAAGTCTCTGAAATAAAATTAAGCTATTTTGGTTAGTATCAAGAGAGAAAGTATACAGAACACAAGGGCTGTCCAGAAAGTAACAAACCATGTAATATGAAAAATAGAGGCATTGATGGCTAGATTTTTTTTCTGGACAGCCCTATTTTCCCAAAACAACTAAATTCAATGAATCTGACATTTAGTTTCTGCAAAAGGGTCATTCATCTGCTCATATACATATTCACAAGGATAAAATAAATGATAAAAACATTTTCATTAAATTCCCAAAAGATAAAACAGAATAAATAAGTCAATTCCAACAATCATTTTGCACTGATAAGATATTGACTAAACCATTGTCTCCAAATTATAGAAACCTGTTAAATCATCTCTTACCGGGGTCCTATATATAAAGACTATGTCTTTATATTGCATATTAATTGTGCAAACCTTTATGACTTCAAAATAATTATTCAGAATTGACTTCTGTTCTCTATTCTTTAAATATCCCATTAACACAGAGTATCTTACCAAAGAGTATAAATTTTACCCTTATTATCCTTTTTGGAGTATACAAATGCCATCTCAAAACCAAGGTTCAATTTCTCAGTTACTCATCAGGCCACATTACAATATTTTTTAAATTACTAATATGCAAAAGAAGAATGGCAACCTTCAGAGCAGGCAACCACAGTGGCAGGTCCATCTGCTCATGATATCAGTATCCTGTAACAGCTAACTCACAACATTCTCATTTTTTTCCAAACATCTGTTATCCTAGATAGAGTCAGACCTCTGAACACCAATTTCTATCTTTTCAGCTCACTTACTCTCATCATTAGTCCTGCTCTAATAACTGTTCAACCCCTTCAGACCACTAATCCACTGATCTATCACTTTTTCAGTGGCAATCAGCCCCTTAGAGTTTTCCATTTTCTTTTTGTTCAGTTTAGGTTCCTAGCCCACAACTCCAATCTATTCTTTGAATAAAACTTCAACTCCCTTGTGCTTGCTCCCTTAAAACAAATAAAACAAAACAAATTAAAAAAACTGAATCTCAGTTAAACTCAACTGTCCTGTCGTACCACGCTGGCACCTATGCAGCTCGGCATGACAGTGGGAAGCATGATCAGCCACGCGGGCTCATTTCGTGTTACACTTGGGACCATTTATCACAATTGGGACTTAAGCTGTGCTCGGTGATTCTAATGCACATCCCGTGTGAGTTCACGCTCCCAGTCCTAAAAGGATTATTTCCCCGTATCTTGGGTCTCCTCGAATTTGCAGCACCCCCTCTCCTACTCAGTCTTGAGTGATGATCATATTCTTCATCCACTATGCCAACTGAGGCAATCAAAATGAAACTTTCTCCTCTTCCTACCTCATGTGCCATCATGCCTGCATGTATACCTGTATATCTTAAATTTTCTTCCCATTACAATGAATGAAAAGTCTTTACATCTACTGAAGGTCAACTCTTTTACTTATCAGCATTTCATCCCCCTTATCATGTCAAGAATTCCATTCCTTTAATTATCTCTTCACTTTCAAACATAAATTTCCCATTTTCTCTGGTTACTGAGTTTCTATTTGCATACAAACATTCTATACTAACTCTCAATAAACAAAAAACTGTTCATACCTTATGACCCTATCTAGTTATTGCTCAATTTGTTCAAATTTTGACAAAATCTCTCAAATGATTTATGTTTACTGCCTCCATTTGATTTCTTAGGGTTTTGATCACAACCATTCCACTGAAATTGCTTTATTCAAGGGTTATGACAACTTCCATGTCCGTAAATTCTATGGTTATATGGTCTAAATTTAGTCCTAATTTCACTCAACTTTTTAGCAGCATTTGACACAGACATTACTTCTTTCTTGAAACATTTTTCTTCACTTCAATTCTAAGACATTACACATTCCCAGTTTTTTTTGTTTGGTTTGGTTTGTTTTTGTTTTGTTTTGTTTTGTTTTTTCATATTTCCTTCCAGAGTCCTTTCCTGCATTTTCTCTCTCTTCCCAACAATTAAGCACTAGAGTGATCTAGAACAATCTAGCACACTTGACCTCTCTGCTTTCTCTATGCATCCTCACTTCTGGGTAATGCGATTCAGTCTTCAGGCTTTGAAAAAAGCCATCCATAATATTTGATATCTCCCAAAGTTGTATCTTATTCTACAACATCCCCACTATCTTGTGACTGTTCATCTGACTGCCAAATCTCTATCTTCATATGGATCTTTAATAAAATCTTACACTTAATGTTTCTAAAATACAAACAATAATTTTCACCACCACCTCAACCTGGCATCACCATTCATCCAGGGACTCAGGCCAAAAATTTTAGAGTATTTTTTTTTTTCTATATCCAAAATCCAAATTCTAAATCATAAGCAAATGCACTGTGCTCTTGCTTTAGAATCTCTCTGAATCTCCACTGGCAGCATCTTAGTCTGCGGTTTTGCCTCCAGAGTAGCTGAAGTGGTTTTAATTTTTAAAAATCTGTCTATGACATTTCTCATGTCAAATCCCCCCAATGGCTTCCCATCTGGTTCACCACGGAAACGTTACACCAGGGTCTGGCAGGTCCTCTGTGCTCTCACGCCTTCCTTGATTCTTGAACCTCATTTCCCAATACTCCTGAGCTCAGTGTATGTAGACTTCCTATTCCCATTTCCTTCGCATGTTGAGAAGGTTTGCTTATTGACTTCCTTCAGGTCTCTTTTCAAATTCACCTCCTCAGAGAATCTTTTCAAGAACACGCCTTATAAAATAAAAATAACTCTCCTTGCTGTTCCGCCACCCTTTTAAAACCAGCTTCACACAAGGCGGATCCGCCCCCGCAGCTCCGCCCTCCTGCCCCGCCCCCGCCCCTCCTACCCACCCCTCCTGCC
>PVJL010000776.1:0-212104 GCA_004026885.1 Lyroderma lyra | reverse complement strand
AAAACAGATCCAGCCATCAAAAGACAAGAGGATGTGGATTGGTGCTTTTCAGAGATGCTGCTAATGTGGATGTGGCTTTGGAACTGAAGAAACACAAATTGGATGGCAAATTGATAGACCCCAAGTGGGCCAAAGTTTTAAAATGGAAGGACTGCCCCCAAAGGTTGTGGGTGTATTGAGCCCAGATACTTCTGAAGAAAAAATTAAATATTTCAAATCCTTTAGAGAGATTGAAAATATTGAACTTCGCATGGATACAAAAGCAAGTAAAAAGATCTTATTCTATCGCATACAGAGATGAAGAGTCAATGAAGAAACTGTTAGGAAGCAGTATCATCAGATTGGTTCTGGGAACTGTGAAATCCAAGTTGCACAACCCAAAGAGGTAAATAGGCAGTGACAGCAACAACAAAAAGGAGGAAAAGTTACAGCACAGGACAAGGTGGTACCAGGGGTCATGGCCAGGTGAGGGCCAAAACTGGGACCAAGGATTAGTAACTATTGTGGTCAAGAATATGGAAATTACAATAGCGCCTATGGTGGTGATCAAAGTTTAGTGGCTATGGTGGCTGTGTTTATACTGGGCATCACTATGGGAATGATGGATATGGACAGGGATACGTAGACTTACGGTGGCCAACAGAGCCAACAGAACACATAAGGTAAGGCATCTGGAGGACCTGGCAACCACCAAAACAATTATCAGTCATACTAAAGAAGAACGATCAGAAAACAGGAGGCGATTGCTAAAGTAACCTGTCTTGAAGGACAGCATTGAAGATTGGTCTTCTGTTATCTAAGATGATTATTTTGTAAAATACTTTCTAGTGTGTAAGACACAACTGTGTGCAATTGTACATAGTCACCCATTGCTATTTTGATTTGTTTTTTGTTTTGTTTTTACTTTGTCTTTTTCTATCTGTGTTATGACACAATGTGGATTTCTGTTTATACAAATTTTATTTGTATGCTTTCATGTTAAACCTCAAATAAATGCTCTCTTACATGGAAAAATATAAATAAAACGTAAAAATAAAACAACCACCCCCTTTCATTCTTTACCTTTAGTCTGTTTCATTTTTCTTTCTAGCACTTACTTCCAAGAAATATTATAATAGTATATATATTTATTTGCTTATGTATTGACTGTCTCCACCAATGGACTATAAACCTATAAGGACATATTCTCTCTCTCGCTAACACAATACCTAGTGCATAATGAGAACAAAGTAACTGTGTTTAATGAACAAATAATAATAGATCAAATGAATTTAGATAAATCTAAGGCAAAATTCAGCAATGCAAACTTCTCATTCTATTGAATATTCTATTACCTATCCTCATGTGTCATTAACAGTGCATCCATGGTGAAGTAAAATGGTCCTTAGTACTTCTGATTTACTATGAATTTCAAATATAGGAGCTGTAGATAGTTACATTAGTCTATACTACTTTAGTATGATATTCAATGATGAATTCCATTCAAATCTATTCATATTCATCATAGGATATCACCTGCCCTTGGTTTAGAATAGTATTTTATTGCAGATTCTGAATCAAACTGCATGAGACACAATCCAGACTTCACTCATCAGTAGTCATGTAACCTTAAACAAATGATGTAACTAATCTGTGTCTCTGCTTCTCCATCTTTATAATGGAGTTAATATCCGTAATACACATTAAGGATTAAAAGAAATAATGCATGGAAGGAATTTGCATATCATACCTAGTCCTCAATTTGCACTCAAGAAATATTACCTATTATTATTGCATGTAAATTTCAGAAACTCCTGACTGCTTCATCAACAACTTAACCAAAACTAAACTATCTCTAGGGACACTGACTTCCTTCTCACTAAAAACTTACTTTGTGAAACATGTATGATCAGCAAAGATTAAAAAAATAAATCAGCATTTCTAGTATTAGAACCTGCCAGCCCTATTTGGTCATGATGATGTAATAGGACCTGAATATTTAATGTTCAGATTCTGAATTCCGCTTACCTTCTAGGCTTCAGAGTTCTGTCTACCTTTCTCTGTTCAGGTAGGATTTCCTCCATCTCCTGACTACTTACATGACAGTCAAACAACTACCTGCCATTTGCCAGATCTTTGCACATCTTAAATCTAACATCCTTATATCTCTGCCACAAACTTTGTAAATTATATTTTTCTATTCTCTGAACCTAACTCATTTCCAACTGTTTCATTACAAGTTTGCATATCTATTCTGATAAATCCAGATGACATAGTTAGCATAATTTTGTATCATGTTGTTTGGGGGATTTAGTCAGAGGTAAAAATAACTATATTCTAACCATGTCAACCTCTAATATATTATTTCTTTGTATTTTTTCTAAAGATTTTGCTCCACTACATGTATTTTGTTTCTCTATCTCTGAAACTAATGCTTTTTATTGAGTAGTGAATAATTCACATGATTAAATCAAGAGGATTATTTATTAAAATAGGTTTCTTTTTTTCAATATTTTATACAAGGACACTTTTTCTCTAGAAACTAACTATAGGAAACATTATGTTTTGTTGCAATGCTTGATTTGAACTACAAGCCAGAATTAAAACAACAAAAATAGTTATAGATTTACTAAATTAAAAACACACTCTTACAATTATAGCTCTATTGCTATTTTTAAAGGTTAACAACTCTGTCTTATTGATTTGAAACATTCAATTAAAGTAAGTTAAGAAAGCAGCAATAAATGCACTCAATTGTTTGTTCATGTATAAGTGATATTACTTGAAAAAATTTTAAGTACTTTAGTTTAGCATATCCATTTTAATGTATATACTGTCCATGATGCTGTGACTAAAATTTAAACTGCTTACATATTTATAAATTTGAAGGCCAGAAAAATGTAATAAACTTTAAGAGTGGAGAGTAAAAATAAAATTAGCCATATATTTTACACTAAAGTTAGTACCTTAAATAGTGCTTGAATTATTGTGTGAAAATACAGGCACTTTGTACTTTAACTGAATTAACAAACAAGATACAAATAGACAAGATAAATGCAACTGAATGTATATTAACTACAATAGTTAAACACATAATTAAGGAGAACACTGCATTGTAAATCTCCCAAAAATGAAACTGAAGTACTAAAGTTCATGCTGATTAATATGCTAAATAAATATAAGTCAGTGGAGTGATGCTGCTATTAAAGCTAATGAGTTACTGAGGTGCCTTTACAGCAGAAAGCAGCGCAGATGGTAAGTGAAGCTTTCTAAATTATCTAAGCAAAACATGCAAGGGTTAGGGAGGACTCGGAGGAGAAATCTAGAAGAAGAGTTTGAACATTGGAAAGACTTAATAAAATCATGAATAATTGTTCCCAAAGTATACTGCCAGTTGTACAAGATGCTGTATTAAAAAGTAGCACAAAATGCTTAGTCAAATAGTGAAATGTTCTAACAATTAGCGTAAGTAAACACCAGGCTGACTAAAATAAAATTGTAGAACCATTTGTCTAGAGATGTTTAACATATACTAGATCTCCAGTGATGTCATAGCTGTAACATAGCTCTTTCAAAAAAGCTAAAATGTTCATCATTTATGCTCCAAACATATAATTAATAATAGACAAACTAGGCATTAAACTTGGCATTTAATAAAAACTCTTTTGCCTGACATCTATCTCAAATTGTACCTGTCTGTTCTTAATGACTTTAGAACAGGAATGTCAAACCTTTTGGCTTCCCTGGGCCACATGGGAAGAAGAAGAATTGTCTTGGGCCACACATAAAATATGCTAACACTGACAATAGCTGATAAGCTAAAAACAGGTTCATGCATAATTTTTGTAATGTTTTAAGAAAGGTTACGAATTTGTGTTGGGCTGCATTCAAAGCCATCCTGGGCTGCATGTGGGCCACAGGACACAGGTTGGACAAGCTTGCTTTAGAGTATGTTTTTTACAGCATGGTGGTTAGACATTTGTGTAATTTAAGAAGTAATCCCTCTGACTAGTCTAGAACCCACCTTGTACTGTACATATTTATTACCATGTCATTGGCTGTATTTCCTATGCTTTACTTTATATCCCCATGACTATTTTGTAACTACCAATTTGGACTTCTTAATTCCTTCACCTTTTTCATGCTGTCCCCCAACTCCCCTCCAAATAAATCTAGTACCTATTTGACACCATAGACAGTTATTACAATATTAGTGACTAAATTCATTAGGCTATACCAGGGGACCCCACTTGATCTGTGGCCTGCTCAGAATGGGGCTGCAGAGCATGAGACAAGCAGCTGACAGTGGACAAAGCTTCATCTGTATGTACAGCCACTCCCCAACACTCGAATTACCACCTGAGCTCCGTCCCCTCAGATCAGTGGCAGCATCAGATCCTCACAGAAATGCTAACCCTATTGTGAACTACGCATGCGAGCGATCTAGGTTGCGTGCTCCTTAAGAAAATCCAATTCCTGATGATCTGAGGTGGAGCTGAAGCAGTGATGCTAGCACTGGGGAGCAGCTGCAAATATAGAGTAACATTAGCAGAGAGGTCTGACTGCACAGAGACCATAATAAATCAATTTCTTGCAGACTCATATCAAAACCCTATTAGTGAGTGGCAGGTGACAATTAAGCTGCATCTGTGGCAAGCCCTATAATGGCAAATGAGTTGTATAATTATCGCATATTACAATGTAACAATTATAATAATGTGCACAGTAAATGTAATACACCTGAATCATCCTGACACCATACCTCCTCCTATCTTCCCAATCCCTGAAAAAATTATCTTCCACGAACAGCTCCCTAGACCCAAAAATGTTGGGGACCACTGGGTTATACTCTTTCATCCCCATGACTTAACAAATTTGTACTTCTAATCCCTTCTCCTTTTCTCTCACCACTAACCCCCCTCCCAACTGGCAATCCTCAATTTTTTTTCTGAATCTGGGAGTTTGTTTCTGTTTAATTTGTTTTTAAACTCTACACATAAGCAAAGTCACATTGCATCTGTCTTTCTTTGACATACTCTACTCAGCACAACGCCCTCCAGGTCAATCCATGCCACCACAGATGGCAAGAACCCATTCCCTTCCATGGCCGAGCAGTATTCCATTGTCTATATGGACCACCTCCTCTTTAGCAATTCATTGATTGACAGACACCCAGGCTGCCTCCACATCTTGGCCATTATAAAAAGGCTGCAATGAACATATGGATGCACATTTCCCATTGATGTAGCCTTTTGAGTTTATTCAGATAAATATCCCGAAGTAGGATTAGTGGGTCCTTCTTTGTCTCTTGTTGTAGCCTTTGTTTTAAAGTCTGTTTTGTCTGCTATAAGTATTGCTACCCCAGCTTTTTTTGTTTGTTTCATTTCCATTTCCATGAAATTCTATCCTTTAACTTTCAATCTGTGTCTTTCAATCTGAAGTGAGTCTCTTCTGGGCAGTATATGAATATGTAAGGCCTTGTTTTTCATCCATCCTATGTTTTTGATTGGAACATTTAATAATTGTTGATAGATACATAGTTATTGCCATTTTTTTCATATTTTATTTTATTTGTTTGTTTTGTCTTAAAGAAGTCCCTCTAACAATCCTTATAATACTCGTTTGGTGATAATGAACTCCTTAGCTTTTTCTTGTCTAGGGAAGCTCTTTATCTGTGCTTTGATTCTAAATGATAGCCTCATTAGGTAGAGGACTCTTGGTTGTAGGTACATGGTTTTCATCACTTTGACTATTTCATGCCAATCTCTTCTGGCCTGCAAAGTTTCTGTTGAGAAATCAGCTGACAATTTTATGGGGGCTTTCTTATAAATTATTAGTTGCCTTTCTCTTGCTGTTTTTAGGATTCTCTTTTTGTCTTTAATCTTTGTCATTTTAATTACAATGTGTCTTGGAGTGGGACTCTTCGAGTTCATCTCATTCGGGACTCCATCTGCTTCCCAGGTTTGTATGTTCATTGCCTTCACCAGGTTAAGAAAATTTTCAGTCATGATTTCTTCAAATACATTCTCAATCCCTTGCTTTCTCTCTTTTATTTCTGGTACTCCTATGATGTGAATGTTGTTACGCTTGAAATTGTCCCAAAGTTCTCTTAAACTATCAGCAATTTTTAAAATTTGTTTGTTTGTGCTGGTCAAAATGCATTCATTATCACAGGAAGCATAATCCCTGCCATAATGAAGCTTAAATCTCAGGAAAAGACATTAAAAATACAAACAAACAAACAATTCCCACAATATTGTAAATATAAATACTGTGATAAGTTTACATAACAGGTGCAAGAGGCTTTGAAAGAGTAGACCAGGGAGATTTTGTTTGATTTCTGAGGGTCCACAGATTCTTTGAAGACTATAGAATAGAGGGACCTGTAATAATGGTTAGTATCCAGTGTAACTTAGACTGTTTTAACAATATTATCTCATTTAATCATCACAGCAACTAGACACTATTCTAATTCCCATTTTAATGATCAGAAACTGACTTTTGATGGGTTAAGTAACTTGCTTAAGAATGAAAAATTAGTAAATGCACTTGATCTTAGACAAAAGGCTGAGAAGTGATAAAATTAGTAAATGATATCAGAATGTGCACTACAGCAGTACCTCCTTCCAATATCTATGTTTTTAGCCATTGTACTCATGTATATTGCCTCCTGTAGCTAAACTCTGATTTGTCCTGCCTAGACAAATATCCACAGCCCTAAGTTGAAACTCTCTAAAAAATTTTCCCTAGGATTTTTCAACTAAGCTTTTATCTTTGTGAGCTGAGATGGAATTGGGCAGGAGAACACTGACCATGCTATTGCAGTTCATCAGCTGAAAACGACTGAGATGAGGGTGTCTCAAGTAGCCATCACCTCTGTTCACACAAGTTTTCTTTCAGTTTAGGACTGATACACTTATGAATTGAAGCAAACTTTAACCCCATAAATGCATACTCCAAAGAAGCTAAAGCTTACAAACCATAAAAGAAGGATAGCAGAGTCTCACATGCCTATTTGTATACACTAGAAATAGAAAAAAGTCAACTCCAAATTTTAGAAGACAGAATTAAAAGAAAAGCACATGATGTTAAATCCTTATGCAGATAGCACATAATTAGAAAAGGTGAAATACATCCCAGTATACTCAACTGGAATTCTTCCTAAACTGTTAATTTTATGGCAAATGATTTTTATTTACCTCTTCTTAATTACTGCTGGTAAAAAGTGATATTATCAACACTGCTATTGAATGTATTGAATCTGAAATGCAAAATAACATTATACAGAAGGTCAAGTTTCCTGGACCACCATCCCTTTCTTTGAATACCCACCTCTCCCATATGGCTAAAAAACAGAGGCATAATATTGGCCATTCTCCCTAAGGCATCATTTTTAGTAAGCATTTCTACTCTGTCCAGAAATCATAAATGCATATTTTTTATGGATGTCCTATAGGTGGCAAGGTTGTCGTTAATCCATTACACACAACAGAGTTTAGTAAAATGGAACATCATCTATAGCACAGTAAGAGAAAAGTTGTTACTGATGTGTGGTATATGAGCTTGTATATGACACAGGTTACTGTGGTTGCAAGCAACAGAAACCAACATGGATATTTTAATCAAAAAAGGAATGTACTGGAAGGAGATATGAGAGTTCACATGATTGGGAGGAAGCAAACCACCAGACTTAAAACTAACAAGAAACAGGTAACTACAAATCTCACCAGACTCTCCAAGTCAGTGTTGCTGCTACTAGGATAAAATGCCCGTCATTTGTTCTGTTTTGAATTTTTCTGCTCAAGTTTCAGATCCCACTGAAAAGAAGAGAATCTGACTGAATAAGCATAGATCATAGGCTCTATATTTTTCCGGTACAAGGCAGGATTCTAGTAAAGTTCTAGTAAACAAAGGCTCCAAGAATCCCTTCCATTTCTGGAGAAACAAAACAAAAACTTGATTTACTTATTGCATTAAAATGACTACATACTAATGGTGGATCTTTTCCCAAAAGGAGATCACGATACAGTTCCAAAGGACAAGCCAGAGTTCATTAGCAGAAGACAAGAAAACTAAATATAGCAAGTTTTCCTGTAATCTGTATATTTGCATCTCCTGTGACTCAACAATACAATTCCTGGATATTTGAAAAAAAAAAAAAAAAAAGAAATGCAGACATAGGTTCCCATAAACATAAGTTCAAGAACATGTAAAGCAATATTGTTGATAGTAGGCAAAAATGACCCAGATGTCCATTAACAGTAAAATGAACAAACACTCCATGCAGTAACACAGATGAATCTCACAAGAATACTGTTAAGGGGAAGAAGCCAGCTATGCCTAAGGCATGACCTAGAACATGATTCTGTTAGCAAATTAAAACCAAGTAAAACTAATATTCGATACTGGAAGTCCACACGTGAGTTACTGTCAGGAGGTCGGGACCAGCCGGAAACAGGGTGCTGCTGCTGGCCTGTTTCTTGATCTGGGTACTAAGTGGCTGTGTTCGGTTAGTAAAAACCTGCCCACCCGTGTATCCTTATGGTAAGCGTATTTCTCTGTGTGTTCCTATGCGTGTATCATATACAAACCCTACATACAGAACTGTGTAAAGAAAATATGGTGGCAAACATTACAGAACAAAATTAGATTTGATTAAAGAAATCTGTAGAGCTCTCTTAATGGAGAAATAACTTAAAAATAAAGGCAAATCAACACAATCTTTTTTATTAGTTTTTATGTAATAGTGAAGGTGACTCTTGGCATTGTGTTCACATACACACTTTCTGGAATTTGCCAAACTAAGGTTCAATTCCCAGCACTACCATTGACTAATTAGTTAACCTCTAATAAACTAATCTCTGTTAGCTTTAGTTTTTCAGCAGTAAAATTTGTATACTAGCACCTACATCATAAGATTATAGATATTATACAATAAAATAATATATATAAGTGGCTTACACAGGATCCAACATGTGGTGGCAATCACTGCTAATACTACTCAAGTGCTTTCACATGTATTATCCGAAATTCACTCTAATGCTGAGAGGTGGTCATGCCAGGTGAGATGTAGTGCAGTGTTCTCCACAACGTGGGACTTATACCCACTGGTGGCACACAAAATGATTTCAGGTGGCACACAGGTGTGACCTTAAATAAATTGAGCGGCATACTGATAAAATGACCCTCTTTTAAAACTTTTGATTACATTGAATAAAGTTCTCAGTTTGAGGCCAGTATGCCTTTAACCTCTTTCTATGGCTTGGTAATAACCTTTTTAACAAAGAAAGAGCAAACCTCCAGCTCTGAGCCTTAGTTGGATTCTCTTGCTAGAATTTAATGATACTGACTTAGTTGGGGATTCGTTCTGTGCATGTGTTTTCTGGACACCTCACTACGGCAAACGTTACTGATTATCCATTTGCAACAACTACATATAATTTTACTTCACACAAATTTTTCAGGTTGAAATGGAATCAGTAAGTAAAATATATTTCAGATAGAACATTTGGAACACAGACTATGAAAAAACATGGATATGGCAATTTGTGATTTATGAGTCAGACTCCCTATACATTTTACCCCAAGGGAATTGAGATTGGGAACACAAGAGAACCTGTTTCATGCTCGTTGGGCCCCTGATCCAGATCAAAGATATTAACAGAGATCAAAGAGGAGACAGGAAGTGCTGCTGAAAAGATTTATTGTTGCAGCCTTAAGAAATCCTACTCTGACTCCTAGCATAGTTAGAGCGTCAGGGGCTTCAAACCTTCTTGCCCCGCCCCACACCCCAGGAAAATTGGTTTTGAAATATGTCTGCTGAGATTGTTAGACACAGAGGGCTGGTGCTTGGCTCAAGCCTGAGAAATCAAAACCACGAATGCGATCCGGCTCCTGACTATGAAAGATGGGTGCAGTCTTTGCTGAGATAATGAACCCAGGAGAAGTCTATCCGCTGGCACTTCGGAATTTGGTAGGCCACGTAATCCCAAGAAGTATTTCCTGCAGACCAGTGAAAGCCGCGCAAGGGGTCAGGGGCAGGGGATGTGTGTGTGTGTGTGTGTGTGTGTGTGGCGGTGGGGGGAGTGTACAGCACGCATGCAGGCAAGGAGCCATCTTGGGCCCTTCCCTCTGAAGCTGCTTGGAGAAACCAAAGACTCCTGGAGAAAGAGGCACAGTTGCAGCAGCAGATGCTCAGAGCCTGAGAAAGTCCTCTAAGGGACTTCTCTCAAGAGAGATGTCCCCTGCCCAGAGGGGCGGGACCAGGAGCAAACCTAGGAAAATCCCAAAAATGTGCCCTGTCAGGTCGCAGTTCAGGACAGAGCTTATCACCACACCACACCAAAGGCAGGCTTATCTTGTCCTAGCCCCTGACCAAACTTCCCCTCTCCTGGCTGAGGTCAAAGCAGTCATTGCCAGGGGAAAGAAAAAGGAGAAGCCAATCTCATTATCCAACCCTCTCCCTTTTTCCCTGGTCAGGCCTAGTCTGAAAGACAGGTGTGGTTATAATAGGAGAACATATTTCATGTTTGCAGAAGCAGGGTCTAATGATAGGGATCAAACATTCCAATTTGTGAGTTGAGATTATATGCAATTGAGAAAGAATAAAGTCTGAGTAGAAAACTCAGATTTAATGAGGTTTTCATCAAGAAGGGAAGATTATTCGCACCCTGGAAGAAGTTTACAGGGATGGAGTAAGGCAGAAGCAATTCATTACACAATAACTGATCACATCAGAGTTGTGCTTATTAAATGTACTGGTTTATAGTCATTAAACAAGAAAGATAATGAGCCTATCATGGACTAATCAGATGAATATGTAGATAAAGTTTGATATTGTCCTAAATGATATTTTCCTGTGCAGAAAAACATCAGAAGGACACACGTACAATTTGCATACATGAAATAGAAACTCCCAAAAATGAAGCATTACAATTAAAAAATAATAATTGAGATTAGAGGTGGAAATCCTTACAATTAGATATTACAAACTCAACCATGAACTATCTACACTATGAAATTATCATAAAAGGTTGGCTGTGAGTCAAATTTTTTAAATACGTCTTTTAGAAGATTTAGTAAGGCTTTGTATCATAAAATAAACACAAGGAATATCCGAGCGGAAACTTCATTTCCTGTTAAGCTATAAACGTCTAGGAGCAGCATAACCATCTATTGCAAGCCCGCAGTTTGAGTGACTTAAAGGATTTTTTTTATCTTAGATTTACCTGTACTCAGAGCCACTGGGTTTATGTACATAATCTTCTCAAATAATGTCTCACATTTAGGATCTCATTCTGCACATATTCTGAAGAGCTGTGTACATTTCAGACCTTGCTCCAGCCAAGGCAGGTAAACAGTGATGAACGAGACATAAATGTTCACTGCTCTCAGAAAGCAATGAAAAATTAATAAGTGTGATATGTGTCACAAAAGAGTGGACAGCACAGTGCTTCAGGGAGGGATGTGTAGTCCTCATGGGGAGGGTGGGAGGGAAGAACAGTAAGAAACGTGGTCACTGAAACAAATACAACCCCCTCTTAAAATGACAATCCCAACATAGTCATTGTGGTACTGATAAAAATGTAATGTCTATATGGGAGTAAACAAAGGCTTTCAAGTCATTTTTGACCTTATTTGAAATCAGGTGGCTCTGTTGTATTTCAAAGCATAAGTTCAAAAGAAATATTTTGTTTTTCATTCTAGAAGGTGTTAAGACATTCCGTGACAAAAAGATAGGCCTTTATCTCACGGTACTTCAGCCAGGCTATTATCCTAATTGCCATGCAACTTTTCCAGATGCTTGTGTTATTTCTGTTTTGTTTTGTTGTCTTCTTAACATATGACTATAATCAGTGCTGATCTCCTGTCCATTTTAGCAACAGAGTCAGAAGATAAATAAAGAATGAGCAGGCCCAAGACCCGCCCACTGAAATGATCTCAAAAGAAACCATATTTTTACAAGGAACCCTGAGGCCCATCGAAGGTTAATTTTGGATTTGAAAAATCCTAAGTACTTCAGTAAAGCAACACGGTTTATTTGAAAGAAAAATGGAAGGAAACGAACAATGGTTTCGGCACAGAGCAGAACCACCGACTTTAAAAAGCAGCCGTGAAGAAAAGCACGTGGAAAAACCTATCTCCTTAGTGTGTTTTGAAAAGTAACCAACACTAAATCACACTGAGGAAGAGACCCTTCTTCATCATGACTTTCTACAGACGCCCCCAGCGTCAGGACACTCATTTATGTTTAAAGAAGTAAGTCGAGATGAACAATTTCAGCCGAAGAATGTTTAGTTTTGATGTTTATGTTTTCTTGGAAGGACCCCTGGCTATTTTGTACGCATAACGGATACATGTAAAGACACATTCAGCCTATCTTGGCTGTGATAAGAAGGCAGAAATGATCTGTCAAAGGTACATGCATCACGATGGTAACAACCAAACCATCCGACCTCTGTCCCCTTACCTCCTGGTCCTCACCACACACAGGAGTTCGTGGCAGCTGTTGAAATCACAGGTTTGGAATGACACAACCACCTGAGGCCCAGCTCTCCCAGCCACCATGCCCTGCTCTGTACGGGAGGAACTGTACTGTCCTCGCTCAGGGCCGTACATGCTCCCCACACCCACTTCGCCTTCACTCTGGGAGCTGGCATCCTAATGCCTGGGACTACCCGCCCTTCCTCAGCCTTGCTGAGATCTTTTCTTTTCCTTCCTTCTTGCCCATCTTCGTCCTGTCTATGAGCCTGCGATGCTCCCTAATGTCTCTAACTCCACACTTCCTGCAGTTTAACATTTTGGGGTCACATACCCATGTTCTACCCACCTTGTAAGCAAAAACAAAACAAAAGAAGAGCATTCCTCTTTTGCACACCTGGTTGCTGCTATCAATGCAACCTGTCCCACCCCCCCTCCCATCAAGCCTGCCCCAACGTGACGCCCAGGTGCATGGAATCAGGGGCTGATAGGAGATCCAGCCTAAACTGTTTCAGATGGGGAAGCCTCTAATACCACCCCCTAACCTATCTGGTAGGCAGGCTCCTGTTCCTTCTGAACGAGATTACTCTCTGACCTCAGGCATTTAACTTCTGTCACTACCTTTCATCAGGGATTCACCAGAACCTTTCCCTCAGAAGCCTTGAGGCTCCTTGTAAAGAAGAAAAGCCTGAGCAAAGCCAAAGAGAGCTTGTCTCTTCCCACAGACATCACAGCATGTGGATGCAGGGCTCCCTGTGGTTGCTCAGCACTGGCTCCTCCGGGTACACATGACTGCATTTCCTTTCCTTTCTACTCCCCTCATGCTCCTCTCACCTCCTCTCTTTCTCCTCCTCCTCGTCTTGCTGTCTACCACTCCTCTATTTTTTCTTCTCATCCTTCCTTACTTCCCCTTTTATTAGACCTGAGTGGGTGAAGGCTGTTTTTTTCTGATTATCTTAAATATATATTGGTTGCTTCAAGGTGCCTCTGGCTCTTAGTCAGCATAGCATCTAGAATCTTCCATGCTAGATGAATGACAAAAATAGAGCAAGGTGTGACTAGTCGCAGAGATTGAATAATTAAAATTTAGCTATGTGTATGTGTATGTGTGTGTGTGTGTGTGTGTGTGTGTGTGTGTGTACTGCCTTAGGATGATTAAACTCATTCTAAGAAGAAGAAACACATCACTTAGAATATAAAAAATTTTACCCAGCTTCTAGTAAATATTTGAACATTTGAAGGTTTGCCTCCTTGCCCTCAAGGAAAGGGAAGCTTGTTTTGGTTGCTAATGGTTTGGGCTCTGGGTATCCTGATTCATTAAGATCTATAACAAAAGAGAAATTGAGGCTATGACTTCATGTATAAGCATAAAAAAGATGTTGTGCAATATTAGAGGCAGGGGGACCTAGGAGGATGGTTACTAATGGAATTATAAATATGTGGGAGCAGTGGGAAGGCACCCCAGAGGTGTTGTCAGGAAAGTGTGGGTGGGTGGGTTTGTGTGTGTGTGTGGATGTGTAGTGGAAGACAGGAGTTTCGGCCTAAATGTGAAGGCATTGACCCTGAGAAGCTCCAACATGAAGACCGCTGTATGAGTGCCGGAAACCACGTCCCATCAAAGTTCTTAGCAGACGACACATTCAGCCTTACTTGAGCGAGACTCTGCCACCAGTTATATTGAGGTCTTGGTGGTACCTTTGGTCTTCAGGGACAAGGAAAATCAGCTCCTTCCTCATAGATCTTTCTATGACTGCCCAAAATGGGAAATGCCATGCCACATCAAGAAATTGTGTTTTGCTACTTTACTCTGAATTCAAGTCCTTCTACAATGCCTCTAGAGAACCTGTAATCCCCAAAGTCGCTCCTGGCAATTAGCAAGACGCTGGGGACGGATTCTCATACCTTTACTTTAGGGAGCTAAGTGGAACAAACTCATCTCATTACATTTAGGGACAATCAGGACCTGAGATGGGACAGTCTCGCAGCCCTCTCCAAGCAGTGAAGGACCGCTCTAGCTCTTCCTCCACCTCCATGTGGGTGACATGTGGCTTTGAGGACTGGAAGGTCATGCAGCCTTCAGTCTCAAGAGACTATTAGTTCTAGAGAAGCAGGCCCGACATACAACAATCTTCATTTTCTAAAAATTCATTAATAATAATACATTAATAACTCATCACTGCAGTATAACTGACACAGGATAGTATCAATAATTCATTCCATTTTTATCTGTTTCGATTCTCAGAACCACCATGGCCCTCCGTATACTACTTCATTTCAGAAGGAAGATCAGGGTGGAGCATCGATCTGCACTGACCAGTGCCTGTAGGCTTGTATTATTTCAATTATGTTTTCTCTTCTAGCCCCCATTCTTTACCCTGCTTGACAAATTGTGGCAAAAATGAGCCATGTAATACCACTGTCTCCCACACCATTATCCCATTGACCCAAAACCATACTCCAAATCATCTCCATTTTGGAAATTACTTTTCCATGAAGTTGGCCCCAATGTACCATGTTTTCTGTGTCTAACACATCCCCACATATAAGACAACCCCTATTTTTCTAACCCTACATTAAGAAACCCTCTCAAGTTATTCCCATGTATAAGACAACCCCCAATTTTTAGTCTAACAACTTTAAATAGAAGTATCACCTCATACACAGAAAAATACAATATATAAAATCACACATCTAGACAGAGAGCCTCTTGTCATCCAAGGTCATCTATAGGACTTGGGGCATTAATTCAAGGCTCCTGTGACAAAGAACTCAGACCTCAGCCTGAGGAGCTGAGACAAAAATCTCACTGGCAGCTTCATATCAATCAAAAAAGGATCCCCTTCTTCAGGCATTGTATTTATCCATCTCCTGTGTGCCAGGCAATGAAAATAACCAGAAAAGCGTACAAAGATACAGAGAATGGTAAGAATTTATTTTATTTTATTTTATTTTTTTAGTGGAGAATGGTAAGAATTTGGGACAACCCTCTGGTCAAAGTGTTTTACTTGAACTTCGAACAAGCTAAACACACACACGATCTGGCATAGACAGAGAACAGTGCCCACGTGTAAGGGCTCCTGAGCTCCGGTTTCACCCAGGAGAGGGCCAGGAGCAGGACGACTACAGATATAGATGACTTAGTATATGGCAGTGCTCACCCCTCCCGCCCGGCCGTGGCAGAACGTCGTTCCAGCATACGATTGTCATCTCTTTATACAACACTGAATACAGTCTACAGGGAACTGTGTTACCGCCTGCCACACTAGACTTTCTCGTGCTACCAGTTCACTCCCCTGGATTCTCCTTATCTTATCAAACCTTCAGAGTCCCCCTGAGTGTAATTTTTGGGCTCCTCCTCTTGTCTCAGGATTTTGTCATCTACTAACTCCTAAACTGATATCTATAGTCCAGTCTTTCTCCTCTGCACATTCAATTAATGAAATAAACTTCTAAAAACCTGTGTCGCACTATTTTAAGGGAAGTTATTTCACTATTCTAAGCAGTTTATTCACCTAGAATTGAAAAGGGTGTCTACATTTTAGTGTTGTTGCAAAGTTAAAATGGAAAAACCTAGTGGGATGTGTTTTTTATTTTTAAGTGCTAAGAAATTTAAAAGATTAAAAATTAGAAAATAGCCTTAATGTTGCTTCTCAAATATGCCAAGATATTGAAATTCTCACTGGTACAAATATAGTGCTACTTTGAAAATGACATTCCTCTATTCAATATATGATGAATGCATCTTGTAAGAAGATGCATTTTCCACAGGACGTGCTACATGAAAATTATAGGTTAGCCTTTCAAATGTGTCTGACGAACATATTTTTCCTGAATTGATCCTTCAAAAGAAAAAAAATGTTGTGTCTCCAAAAGAAACTGTTACCAATGAAATGGCAACAGACCAATGCAGAAAGACAAACTACATTTATATTTACTTTCTAATTATTCTTTGTATAAAATTCCTAGGAAAAATAAACACAACTGAAAGGATTGATTAAATCGACAAAATCGATTCTTTAAAATACTGAAGTTCAAACAGAAGTTCACTTTCAAACCATTATTATGATATTACAAAGACACAGGCACAGTAGATGCTGAAAGATGTTCTTGCTGTTAGTCGAATTATACAAGGTTGCTCTAAAATACAAAAAGGGGTCAGCAGGGGCTACGACTGATAAATGTGGACGAGTTTCAAGCAAACTCTGCAAACCAACAACTATTTTTGCAACCTAATGATTTTTGAAAGCATGTGCTGGGTAATTATGATAAATCCAAAAGAAAACCTGGCAACCAGTGCTTTTAATTCAATTTATGGGTTATTAGGACATCGAGAAGGTAAAATAATAGTTCTGTTAATGGGCAGCTTTTAAGCAGGAAATTACCTTCTGAATGCTTGAAGAAAAACATTTCAAGATGTGAAGAACCCTACAATGGTAGTTAAAACCTCTGACAATCATTCTCATTCTCTGTGTTCTAATATCAAACATAATAAAAGTTCTTTGCCCTACACACCTTCAACCCTTCAATCCAGGTCAGTCAACCCACCCACACTGTCACATCTCTGATCTCATATTCATTATGCGGCCCCATTATCTCAAACTGGTTTCCACCCCACAAGCATAATTTCTTGCCTTTCCTCTTCACCAATTCTTCAGTGGTACAAAATCTGATTATCGTTCCTTGTCATGATTTTTCATCCCTCTACTTACTTCTATTTTCCTCACCTCCTTAGCACTTCCACGTCTCTACCATGGACATAGCTCACAATCAAAATTTCACCATACTTTTTTTGAGGATCAGCTAAAATACATGCACAGAGAAAACACAAAGCCTTTATGGATAGGGCCAAAATAAGTGGCAAAAGTCATTATGATCCTAAAACAAGGACACATGGACACAAATAACAGCAGCAAATGAAAATACTGCAAAAGAAAAGAACCAGGACAACATCTATCTCCAACAGAAAGCAGGAAAAGGAGTTCAACAGGAGAAAAATTTGGGTAACTCTAAGATCCCTGGCTGCATTCAAATAGCCAAGCACTCTATCACCCACCCCCAATGGGCCTCTTCCTGTGTTCTTTAGTACACCTATTGGAAAGCTTTGACATATGCTGATATATTTCTCAGGTGTGCTGTGGTCTCTTGTGACTATTATTCTGGTGTTTATGTCTTAACAAATAAGTTACTGGAGTTATTTATGAACTGAATGGTATTAATGGTATAGGCGTGGATCTTACGTGGTATTTGGTTCAAGGAGGAATAGGTGTAAGCCAAGCCACTTCCTTACAGATACACATATACAATGTTGAGATTATACATGTTCAAATGACAATTAAAACAAGGTATCACCAATGTAAACTCAAGACAAACGGAGCTTCTCCTTTTCCCTAAGTAAAAACAATACACACAATCACTCAGGATTAGCTTCTTAGTGTGTACCAGGGCAATCACAGAGTCTCATCGTCTAAAGGGCCCCCAACTTGGTTTAATGCGTTGTTGTTGCCTTCTTCAAATCCCTAATAATTTTATTGTTGAACTTATAATTTGCTAGTGAAGACCAATAGAATAATGGAGCAGGCATGTTAGCAGAAAAGACATATATATATATATATATATTCATCACTGTTCCTGGTCATGTTAGCACAAAGCACTCACTGTACTTTGTGAGCAATGGATTCTGGTGGGCACACAACCTGTGGGAATTCCGCAAGACTCAAAGCAAGCACAAGGTGACAGTGTAAGTATGTTACATCTATGACTGAATAAGCGGAGCACACCAGCGCTCAGAGGTCACACTTTCTAGAACCAGAACTTACTTCAAATGCAGACAGATGGCAAATCCAATTCTAAGAAACATGAACAACCTAGGAATCCTACTTTATCCTTCCCTAATCGTGCTACCTGTTTTATCTAAGCACTTATGCTGCATATGACGACATACAAGGGGAGGCAATCTAGACATAGGGAAAGACAGAGCAATCTCTAGTTCTTTTTCATTTCTCTACTCATCAGAGAGAAAGGTAGTATGTTGGTAGAATATGTGCACATCAAGATATGAAATAAAAGCAGGTTAGTTTTGTGTAGCATTTTTATACAGATGAAATAAATTGTATAATTTTGGTGGTTACACATACAAGTTAAATGTTCCTATATTTATATTATAAACTGGAACTGAATAATATAAATATGAACAGTGTATGAAGGTTCCTTTTGTGTCACGGCCTCTTCAGCACTTGTTATTCCTTGTGTTATTGATGACAGCCATTCTCACAGGTGTGAGGTGGCATCTCATTGTGGTTTTCACTTGCATTTCCCTAATTACTAATGAAGTTGAGCATTTTTTTCATATATTCTTTGGCCATTTGTATGTCTCCCTGGGAGAAGTGTCAGTTCAAGTCCTCTGCCCGTTTTTTCATTGGATTGTTTTTGATGATGTTGTTGTTGTTCAATTGTATGAAGTCTCCACATATTTCTTATATTAACCCCTTATCAAAGATGTCATTTGCAAATATCTTCTCCATTTGATTGGTTGCTTCTTTGTTTTGTTCATTTCTTTTGCTCTGCTGAAGCTTTTTAGTTTGATAAAGTCCCATTCATTTAATTTGCTTTTAGTCCCTTTGTCTTTTGAGAGCAAATTAATAAAATCATGTCTAAACTCAAGGTCCATAAGTTTAGTACCTATACTTCCTTTTACATGATTTATTGTTTCAGGCCTTATGTATAGGTCTTTGATCTCTTTTAATTTTGGTATAATGGTGACAAATAGAAGACTAGTTTTATTCTTGCACGTGTGGCTTTCCAATTTTCCAAGCATTGAAAAGGCTTTCTTTTCTCCACTGAATGTTTTTTGGCTCTTTTGTCAAAAATGATCTGCCTATATATGAGTATATGTGGGTTTATTTCTGAGTTCTCAATTTTATGCCATTGGTCTGTGTGTGTGTGTGTTTCTGCTAACACCATGCTCTTCTGATTATTGTTGCTTTGCAGTGTAGATTGAAGTCAGGGAGGATAATGACTCCAACCTTATTTGTTCCTTTTTGTTAAGATCACTTTGGCTATTCTGGGTCTTTTATGATTTCACATAAATCTGATGATTTTTTTGTTGTTGTATTTCTTTTAAAAATGCCATTGGGGTTTTGATGGGGGTTGCATTAAATCTGTACAGTGCTTTGGGTAATACAGCCATTTTAACTATGTTGATTCTTCTAATGCATGAACATGGAGTATCTTTCCATTTCTTTGTATCTATTTCAATTTCTTTCAATAATGTCTTTAGTTTCAGTGCATAAGTCCTGTCACCACTATTATTCAAAGAAGTTGCAGCATACAAAATCAATGTACAAAAATCCATCACATTCCTATACACTAACAAAGAAATTTTAGAGGGAAAAAATGAAAAAAACAAGTCCTTTTTCAATAGCAACCTGAAGAATAAAATATGTAGGAATAAACTTAACATTTAAGCTAATCTTGATTTATTTGTTTTGACACTTCTGTTCTTTACTCAGTGCAGATGGAAATAAATGCTTTCAGAATCTAGAACAACCTTTAAATTCTATCAACTAAGCAGACTATTGCCCTTTCTACAACATTTAGAAACAGGTATAAAACAATATATTATTGTTTTCAAATTTAGTAGTTCCTTGAAACAAGTATCCCATTCTATTTTTATCAAAATGAGTATTAGTGGAAATGAATAATATTTGCATGTACCTTATCCTCTAAAATCCCTCTTACTTTTTTCTCACACCTATCAGGTTGGTTTTCAGTAATTGTACCCTTCAATGGAACCCTTCAAATACTCTATGACTTCAATATGCTCCTCATTGTTCCAGATGACTACACAGAAGCATTAGCTCACAGTTCTCCTGTTGAATAGAGTTTGCCTCTGTAGTTGCAGATTCTTTTTTATAATCACGGCATGTCAGTAAAAAACAAAAAAAAAAAAACAAAAAACCACTGGCTTTGTTTGCAGTTACATGTAATATCAATACTATGCTTTCCCTGGAGGTCATCAGCTTCACTAGTCCATTTTCTTATAAATAATGTACTCAGGCTTAACTTCTGGAAAATAGCACAGTATACATATTCTCTGAGAGACAAGATGGCCAGTTTTTCATTGCCTTTTGTTTCCTAAAAGATATGTGATAAAGCCCTCATCTGTCCATGGTTCTATAGAATGTTGTTTGTATACATTTATATTTATTTTAAATATTTTTTAAAAAATAATTTGTTCTTGCTTCAATAAAGCTGTGAGCTTTTGGCAGGAGAAAGGAGGACAGGATGAACAGAAATTATTTCTTACTTACTTTGCATTCTCAGTACATACCTAGTTATTTTATATAAGCAGTCAATAAATATTTGTTGAATAAATGAAATGGTAGAATTTTAACATAGATTTCCTCATGAGAGATCACATTCACAGTCATAACTCAAATGTCACTGGCTTGCTCTATGTAGCATACTGCAAGAATTTTGGTTTCCTAATGCGGTGTGTGGTTATGTATTTATGGACCCATAAACATGGTTGCCGTTGCTTTCTCTGTAAAACTGAGATGGAAACTGTACACTATTAGTATACTATGGACGCCATTCACAATAGCAGTTTCTTGCTTAGGGTATTAATTTCCCAAAACTAAACCTTGAGCTGCCAAAGCAGTACTGGGGTTCCTTCAGTCAGTACTGTTTAGGAACTATACAATTTTCCATGTAAAAAGAGGTAACATGTTCTCTCCAAATATATAACAGGTAAGGTTGTCATTAATTCAATGATTCAATTAACAAATATGTATTGAATGTCTTCTGTGTGCTAAGCACTGTTCAAGGGACTGGACATCAAATAATGAACAAGAGAGAAAAGATAAGCAATGAGCAAGATAGTACAGGTACCTGTTACTTATATTTAACAGGTACCTGTGCTATCTTTATATTTATATTTAAGTGCAAGTTGAGATAATAAATACCTGACAATTTTATGATTTTAGATAGTGACATAGCACAGTCTGTGCTCCATATCTCAAATGCTTATTTCATCTGAGTCACAAGTTTCCTTCATATTTTATGGCATCTGAAATCAAGATGTGTAATACATAGATATGTCAATTTAATGTAGTGCATCTTCATGTTGTTTTCTGTGAAAACTTGTTATTGATAGTGTGTGTGATGAAGAATGACTCATTGGGATGAAGGAAATAGTCTGATCCCTTTTGAAGACACCACTTTTAAGTTTTGCTCACTGCCATTCTCCCGGAGCATTGAAAGCCAGTTCATTTAACTGAGCTAAGTTGTAGAGAGCACACTAGCCACCAAATATCTTTGCCCTAAGGTCCTGTATTCAAACATTCTCCATAAAGATTTTTCTGCCACTCCTTTTAATCTGCTCCTGAGATACATTCTTTTTTGTTGTTGTTTGGTTCCCCGAGTGGGGATTGAACCCAGGCCACGGCGGTGAGAGGGCCAAAGCCTAGCCACAACACCACCAGGGAACCCCCCTGAGATATATTCTTGATGGGCTTCCTCACTAGTTACATGAAGACATGTCTCACACTTAACCATAGGCTCCTCCTAACCTCAAGCTGTAACCACAGCTGGAAATTCTCTTCTCCCATCTTCTCCTTTTGCAGATAAGGAAACTAAAGCCTCAGTGGCTGAGATGTTCAAAATCTACCTAAATGTCAGGAGTAAAGCCCAGCTATTCCCTACTTAAAATCCATTTTTCTTCCACAAGATCGTCTACCAATTTACTTAAAATACTTTAAAAATTCTTTCACCTTCCCTCCAGATAGTAGTCTTCCTAAATAACACCTGGGAAATCTTCTAAATTATATTCAAGACCTTAAAACAAGCTTTGAGAGATACTATTGGAGTGCTGTTCTGTAGTGGGACACAGCACATATGGGAATGTGTGAGAAGTCTCTAAGCTCTTAAGAATCACAGTTTCATAGACAACCAACTATCAAGCATTGTAATTTATGATGGTCTCCAAATACTACTTGCTTAAAAAAAAAGAACATATTAGTGTTATGCCAACAATTTCTGTTCAATTATCACTTACAATGACTGTCAATCATTGGTCATACCTACTGAACACAAAGGACAGTATAAATTCTGGATGATCTATCAGCGTTGGCTTTAAGTTTGATGATAAAAAAGAAAAGTTATATAAAAAGCACTGCAGGAGACTTCATCACTCTCTTTTTCTGAAGTTCATTTTCAGCCAGGCAGTAGTAGAGCTAGAATCACATCTATTTTCTTTCTTCTAATAGGTTATGTGCACCAAGGCATCAGTAGAAAATGATAGTGGAAAATTTAGCTCAAATAAAAGTTATTTTTTTCTGAAAGTACTTTGAGAAAAGACTTATGTGAAAGATTTTGGACTTTGTGATTTATATCTTAAAGGTACTGAATATGAATAATGCTGTATTTTCATAAAAGGTAGAAGGATGACATACTCAGTATTGAAAAAGTTTTGGAAGAATGTTTCTCTCTTAATTAGTCTTTAATCCTGAATTTGGATTCATGGACTTTGTCAAATATCACCCAAGAATTATTGTGAGGAGTTAACACATCACAAGCAAATATTTGATAGAAAGCCTAGGGAAAAAGACACATATTTCCAGTTGATCTTTTCTGAACTTGAAGTTCTGCTTAACACTTTTCCTCAAGACATTAATAAAAGAGCATGTGTGAGAGGAGCTATAGCTGATAATATAAGCTTAGGAAGTTCTATACATCTTTCTAAAGATGAATATGCATATTAGCTAGTGTGTTACCCTGGGAGAGCTGCTATATGAGAATATCATAAGATGGGTGTCTTAGAACAGTAGCAATGTAATGTCTCGTGGTTCTAAAGGCCAAAACGCTGAATTAAGGTGTTGGCGAGGCCATGATTCCCCTGAAGGTATACAGAAGGATCTGTTTCTGGCCTCTCTCCCTGCTTTTGGGAGTTCCTTGGCTTGAAGCAACATAACTCTCATCCTTAGATAATGCTATCCCTATGTGTGTGTCAGCGTCTCAATTTCATCTTTGTATAAGGACAGCAGCCATATTACATTAAGGGCTGGATGACCTTAATTTAATTGCATCTGCAATGACCCTTATTTTCAAATAAGGTCATACTCTGACTTTCTGGGGGTTAGGACCTCAACAAATAAATAGTTAGGTGATACAATTCAACCCGTAACAGCATATTTAAACTCTTTTGGAATACCATTTAAGAATATTTAATATTGGTTTTATTTAGGAATACCTGTGTTTTTTTAAGAATACAACTCTGTATTACTATATTCCTGTCGGCATCCTATAAAACTGCAAGAAAGAGGTGGAAGAGAAAATTAAGCCATGAATTGTAGAATGTAATTAAATGTAAGAAGATGGTGCTGTTGTAAATTGAAAATGGAAGTTGAGAAAGAAATTGTGTAAATAATTGCTGAAGAAGTAGAAAGATGGAAGTACACTAAATATGGAAGATGGAAGAGATTTTAGCACAAAGAGGATATTTAGTGGTATACTGCCTATATCAACTGGCTTTTGCTGCATAACAAAAAGCCCCAGATCTCAATGGCTAAAAGAGTAAACATGTATTTCTCACATTTGCAAAATCCAGAGGCTCTACACTGAACTTGGCTGATCACTGCTCATTCACTCATGCATCTGTGGGTTTGATCGGCTCCATCTGTTTCTCCTTCTCCTGAGATCAGTGGAGGTACGCAGCACCTCTTATGGCAATGGCAGAGGTGCAAGAAAGCAAGGAGAAATATCCAAGGCCTCTTGAGGCCTGGGCTTAGAACTACACAACTTTACTTATGCCTCATTCTGTCAGCCAAAGTAAATCACGTAAGTTATCCCACAATTACAGTAGGAGGGCATTTGCCTTCACATCTGAAGGCACTTGTTTACTGACCATCCTGCTTGGAGGAAAATGCCACAGGAAGCATATTAGGCCTGTGCTATGACCCACAGATGCATGAACTGAAAGAATTTTACATTTTTAATTTATCTCTTCAATTTAGAGTATCTCCTTCCAATTGGAATTATGGCCTTTCACAATGCTCCCTATACAGCTATACCTAGGGAATCTAAAAGCTTATCAAGGGAATGTCTGGTGCATATATTCATGTGATATAAAAAAGCATGTGTTAATAATTACTGAGCTGCAGATATTCTAGATAAATATCTATACCATACATGCACACAATAAACATATTTGCACTGGTATACTAAAACTTAGGCCTCTTCAGTGTAAACTCCTCTTTATTCTCTGATTCTACCTTTTTACTTTTAAGTATAGCCAGTGTCTTTCACATCTTCCTGTTGGCCAAATATTCTAATATTCACTACTCCAAGAAAGAGTTAAATGACCTGAGAGATGAAACCTGAAAATTTCATTGGAGATATGTAAACTCTATAAACGTATGGCATAAAATTAGCTATGAGAAGAAAATGGAAAATTCAATGCATAGTAAATTATGATACATATTCATTCATCTAATATTTATTGAACAGCTATCATGCACCAAGAATTGTTCTAATGCTGCCAGATCTGAACCTGACTGGCCTGGTGAGCTCAATTGGCTCCACCCTGCTGACTCATTGGGACCCCACCACATCCAATTCCGCAGACACCAGAGGCACTTTCTCTGGTGAGCAGCCAGCCCTGCACACATTACAATTTTTCTTGGAAAACTATTTAAGTCCACAGGTCCCAAGTGGGTGGAGACCAACACTGGTATACTCTGAGACTTTTGCTGAATAGCTCCAGGCACAGCATTGGCACTAAACCAGAATCTATAGGAGCACCCAATGCAGGTGACGAGGAAGATGGTGTCAAGGCCCACGGGCCACCTACTACATATGGCTTTCCAGTAATACTGAGAGACATTGAAGATCTACCTAATACAGAGAAACAAATATGGACAGGTATCCAAAATGAGGAAACAAATAAAAGAACTACAAAAAATTCCAGTACTAAACAAGATGGAGGCAAGCAACCTATCAGATACAGAGCTCAAAACAATGATTATAAGGATGCTCAAGAAACTTAGTGAAAACTTCAGCAGAAAGATAGCTAGCATAAAGGACACAGAAACCATAAAAAATAACCAGTCAAAAAAGAAGTATACAATAACTGAAATTCAAAGTGCAATAGAAGGAATCACAGACTAGATGGAGCAGAGGATTGAATCAGCAAGTTGGAAGGCAAGGTAGCAGAAAACATCCAGTCAGAACAGCAAAAAGAAAAAGGAATCCAAAAAAATGAGGATTGTTTAAGGAGTCTCTGGGACAACACCAAGCAGAACAACATTCAACTCAAAGAAGAACCAAAAGAAGAGAGAAAGAAAGGAATAGAGAACTATTTGAAGAAATAATCACTGAAAACTTTCCTAACCTGTGAAAGGAAGCAGACATACAAGCTCAGGAAGCATGGAGAGTCCCAAATGAAATAGGCCCACACCAAGTCACATAATAATTAAAATGGTAAAGGTTAAAGACAAAGAGAGAATACTAAAAGCAACAAGTTACTTGTAAGACACCTCCCATAACACTGTCAGCTGACTCCTCAACAAAAACTTTGCAGATCAGAAGGGAGTGGCAGAAAATATTCAACATGATGAAAAGCAAGGACCTACAACCAAGATTACCCAGCGAGGCTGTCATTCAAAAAGAAAAACAAATAAAGAGCTTTTCCAGACAAGAAAACGCTAAAGGAATTCATCACCATCAAACCAGTATTACAAGGAAAATCAGAGGAACTGCTTTAAAATGGGGGTGGCAGGTGGGTAGCAAAATTATGAATAATAAAATGGCAATAGCTACACATCAACAATTACCTTCAATTTAAATGGATTAAAACCCCAATCAAAAGACATGGAGGGGATTGCACTGAGTGGAGGGCCAAACAGTGGAAGACAGATGCAAGTTGACTTCGCTTATAGGTGAAATCCAAAAAAGAAAATAAATAAGCAGAACAGGAACAGAATCATAGATAGAGAAAGCATTTGGTTTGTTCCCAGATTGGAGGAGGGTTACGAGAAGGAGAGAAATAAAGGTAAAATATTGGGAAGTTCAGTTTGGTGGTTACAAAACAATAGTTATGGGGATATAGGGCATAATTTGGGAATGTAGTCAATAATGTTGCAATAACTATGGATGGTGTCAGATGGGGACTTGATTTGTTGGGGTGATGGGGAGAGGGTGGGAAGGGTAGGTGAAACAGGGAAAGAAATCAAGAAGTACTAATTCATAGTCACAAAACAGTCACAGGGACGTAAAGTGCAGCATAGGGCATGCAGTCAATAACATTGTAATAACTATGTGTGGTGTCAGATGGGAACCAGATGTATCAGAATAAAGATTTTGTAAGATATAAATGTCTCACCTCTATGCTGTACACCTGAAACTAATACTGTATGTCAAATATAATTGAAAAATAAAAATAAATGAGGTAAAAAAGAAAAAGAATTGTTCTAGTCTGAAAAAATACATCACTAAAAGCATCCATTTTATAAAAACTGTTATCATATACATTAAATCAGCTGTGACATAAGGAGAAAATCAATGCATAATAAGTTATGATACCTGTTTATTCATCTAATATTTATTGAGTGTCTGCTATGTTTCATTCCCTACTCTAGGCTCTAGAGATACTTCATGAATTCAACTTACATTTGAGTGGTAGTTACAGATGAAAACAAATACACAAACAAATATAAAAAATGCCAGGTTACTATAAGTGCTATATGGAAAAGCTAAAGCAGAGTAAAAGGATAGACTGTGATGGGTAGGTACTGTTTTAGATAGGTCTATCCAGTATGGCTTCTTTGAGCAGGTTGCACCTGAGCAAAGTAAAAAACAGAGAGAGAGAAACCCAAGAAATATCTGGGGAAAGACTACCAAACCAACACAATGGCACACACAAAAAATTTGCAGCAGGATTATGTTTGACATATCCAAGAATATAAAGACCAGTGTGGCTATCAGAGAAGTAGCCTGCATCCAGGTCAGGTAGGGTAGACATTAGTGACCTTGTTAAGATTTGGGAATTCATCCTAAGTATTGCAGAAAGCAATTAGAGGATTTTGAATTGAGGGTAGGAGGATGGTGAGTGCATTATTTTTGTCATTAATGCATGTTTTTATGCTGTCCATCCAAGTACTATAAGGTGGAACCAAACCACATTCCAAGACTTATCTCAACTACATTCTTCCATAAATCCTAATTCTCTAGGAACAGACTTTATCATTTTTTATTACTTCTATCACTGCTTATCAAAATTTACTCATCTTTCAATGTCTTCAAGTTTCAAATACCACCGCCTTTGTAAAGAAATATTTCTGCTTGAGTAATTTCTTCATCCTCAGTCT
The DNA here is from genome assembly GCA_004026885.1 of Lyroderma lyra. Classification (NCBI taxonomy): domain Eukaryota; kingdom Metazoa; phylum Chordata; class Mammalia; order Chiroptera; family Megadermatidae; genus Lyroderma; species Lyroderma lyra. The sequence continues at coordinate 184,283 of PVJL010000776.1, read as the reverse complement.
CTATATCCTTTCATTCTCTCCATTAGTTTTTATTTCTATGTTACGCCCCAGAAGTCCTGCTATTCAATAAACAGTTCAGTAATCAGTCAAATAATTGGACAGGTTTATAAAAATAGGGAGTTGTTAAAATTAAGGCATTCACGTCATACATATTTTATATTAAATTAAAATATGTCATTGTACCTTCATTAATATTTTCATGTAGGACCAAGACAATTTCTTTGAGTATGGGTTTATTTACTAGAGTTTTGCGTAGTGGCTTCTCTAAGCTCATAATGTTTTGCCTACTGACCTCAACTTTAGTTCTTTCATACTGAGAAGCAATTTAAAGAAACCTGTATATAAATCTCAAAGTGAAGTCCTTGAACTTTTATTATTTTTCTTTTAATCTCCTCTATAGCCTTGTTTCTTTAAGATGGACCAGCATCCTCATCATTATGTCTTGAAACTCATTAGAAATACTGTCTCAGAATCCATACTAGAATTAATTGAATACAAATTCACACTTTAAGAAAATCTTCAAGTGATTCTTCTAAACATGAAAGTTGAGTAAATAATAGTCTAATGCATACCTAATTCAAGTGCAATTTTTAAATTGCCTTTATTACATCTTTTCAAAAATATTAAATTTAGTCTTCATAGAAACAACTTTCTCTTGATCTTTTTCTGCACTTGTATTTCATATTTCACTGGTGTATGTATGGGCAGAAAAGACTTAACATAGAAGGCCTGAGACTATTCTCCATAGAAAGTCCTGCTGCAAAGATGGACCTTGGCAGGTGTTAGGGACATTTTGACTGGCTAACAATTTCCTACATTGGTATAAAGTTGTCTTAAATGGTGAAAGTGGCTCACTGCATCCTAAACTCTTTGTGCAAACAACATAGTTTATTATGGCCACCCACTTTCCCAAAAGCTTAAAATTTTGTTATGTGTTAGGTACAGGATGCCTTTGTGACTGATTCTCAAAAACTCTGGACTCCTAGCCTCACGTGGGTATCCATGGCAGACAAACCTATACAGATTGTCACAGCTAGTTACTGGGGGAATTAAGTGTATCCTGTGTCATTCCACTGGGAGAGGACTCTTGGATATTTGTGCCTGGTCTTCTCCTAATTTTTTGTACCATACAACTTTCTTATTTGCTGACTTTGCTTCTTATCTTTTTCTGTAATAAATCTTAGCTATGATTATAACTATGTATTGAGTTCCTTCAGCAAATTACCTGACTTGGGAACGATCTTGGGGACTTAAAACACAATGTAATTCTAAATTAAATTACCATATTACTAAAACAAGTATGTTTCATTTTCGGAACACGCATGCCTGATTTTTAGTAAGCATACAACGCAATTAGTGAGAGCCAAAGTGCGTGGATATTTAGGAGTTACCATAAGCAATTAGTGCATCCCAGACACAAATAAGCATATTTTCAGAGAGATGAGATGATATTGGTTAATTCACCAAGGAAATAAAGCTCTCCTTAAGACAGGATCCAAACTTAACAGATCTATCTATCCCCACATAATATAACATTGTGCCCTATACATAATTAGCTTTCAGAGAATATTTATTAAAAGAGTTCTTTAACCATTTCAACATTTGACTGAATTATATTTTAAGAAAGGTAAAGACTGGCTAAAATTTTTTTATTAAAAAAGGAAACATAAATGACATGCATAGATAAAAATATTTATGGCAAAATGTGGAATTAACAAAAGAAAAATGTACAAGTTTCAGTTTTTCATTTTCAACTTAATATGAAGGCATATCAGTAGCTTTTCTTGACATATATCAAAGTATTTATTGTTTTTTTTTTTATGTTAGTAAATGTGCTGCCTATTTCAGGTCTTATGGTTTTTATTTTGGTTCACTAAAGCCTCTAAGGCAAAGAAAATCATGGAGGTATTCCTACTCCAAAACAAATCCAAAACAAAGACATCATTCTTCTTGTTGACAGATTTAATTCAATTTGTTATATTGATAGAAAACTTGAACTCTTAAAACTAAATACCCCATGAAGCTATGATCCTTCTGTACAGACTTGAAGGATTTTGCCATTTAGACAAGTAAATTACTTCATTTAGAAAATACTATTATGGTTTACTATAAAAATCAAGAACAACTGTTAAAATGTTAATTTATCATAATCTAGGTAAATTGCTGTGTACCTTGCTGCTGACATGATTTCCCACAGTTTTTGGTTGTCTAGAAAGTGTTAGTTTTAAAACATTAACTTAGAATGGTCTATGATGTACATGTGCTAAAAATCACTTTATTATCATTTTTTCTGAATTAGAACCTTTTGAATATCTGGACATCTGGTACCCACCAAGTCAATGTGATCATAATTTTATCTGAGTCCCCAAAATTATTGGTTAACTTCAATTTGTAATGAGCTGACATAAGGAAACCTATGGAATGAAGTACTGGTTAAGTACAATTTTTCACCTATTTTGACATGGAATTTTTTGTACTTATCAACTATAAAGGATCACATTTAGAATATTTATTGACAAGAAAAAATGATTATAAATTATCGATTTCATTTTAAATTGACTAAAGCCTTAACTTTCCATGGAATTTTTCTCATTGTCATTAACCACAGATTTTATAAAAGTGTTAGCATGCTGAAACAATTTGAGATATTTATGTTTTTAAGGCAATCAAAGAGTTTCCTGTTATTCTAACAAACAAAGAAAATGAATTTTACATGACTTTTCATTCAAATGCTAGTAAGTTTAGGACAATTTAAAAATACCAAAATAACTGTACTTTAAATTTACCTGAGCCTTATGTAGCAAACATAAAGCAGTCTTTTATTCAGTTGTGAAATCTAACATATTGATTCAGAGACCAATCTAGTAGTTGTTGCATACTTCTTCAGTAAAGAAATAAATGAAAGCATTAATGAGTCAATGGTTGAATGAATGGATTAGAGGTTTTTGAAAGGATAGATCCTGATTTCCCTGAAATTATAAAATTTACTACTATAAAATAGTAAAAGAATCTACTCATAGCACTTTTATGCCTTTAACATACTGTTAAAATACCAACATAAACATGGACATATTGGAGAATGGAACATTACGTCATATAGAAATTCTTTGTGATGAGTTATCACTCAGTTCTTAATATGTAAATTAAGTAAAAGTAGAACTTACTACCACAGGTGTTTCTATTCATGGATTTATTTACCAATCTCTATCATTACTACTAAAAGTATTTCTTGGGGATGAGTAGGATAGGGAGGGGGAAAAGGGGAGTGGGAGGGAGAGGAGGGAGGGGAAGCTAAATATAAGGTGATGGAAAGAGAAGTCACACTAGGTGGTGAACTTATTATACAACAAGTTGACAATGCACTGTAGGATTGTATGCCTGAAACCTATGTAATCCTTGCTAACAGATGTCACCCCAGTAAGTCTAACAATAAAAATGAATTAAAAGTATTTCTTGGTAGAACACATATATATATATGTCAAAATTTTCCATTTCTTTTAAATGTGTTTTTTTCAAATCCCTCAAAGGATCTTAGCTAATCACTATACTCACTTTTAAAATAGGAAAATTGGAGATGAGGTAATTATATAACTCATACAAAGGGTCAAATCAAGTAGAAAATCATGTAATAAAAGATACTGTGCAATGTGATGCAGAGGCAATTTATTCTTGCACTCAATGCTATAGTGAAATGATAACAGATGACAAAGTTTTTTTTTTTTTTAATCTTGAATTTAGAATTCAAAAACTTTCCATTTTAACTGTGTAGAAAAGTTTTAAATAGAAAGACAAGGGCATCAACCATCAATTACACCACTCAGAAGTTTTTCTTTTGAAGACAACAGACAAAATGTTAATAGATTGTCTTTGAAAAATACAGTATAACCCAAGCCATGAAAAATTACAGAGATTGAGACATACCATTACAATAGATATGTCAGCATATTTACATTAACTATTATGGATAAAAATGTAAAACTACCTACCTATAAACAAAATTAAAATATAGGGTTATGTGTAAGTGCTCACATAACATATAAACTTAGGCAAGTTATCTTATTTCTCTGTATCCTTTTTTATTTTTAAAATGAGATTTGTAATTTTGTTCCTAAAGGACTGTTCTGAAATTAAAACACAGAATATTTTCCAGTCACAAGGTCTTATCTTGACATGAAAATTAAGACTCATACTTTGTTGCTATTATGCTAAAATTTAAATGGTCACAATCAATATTCACTTTTAAAAACTCTATTAAATCTGCTTAAATATTATTTTCAAAACAATATGCTTCTGAGCTAATTTTTTGTTGATAATAATGCCACTAATTATTTTAACATACTGGATTACACTGCCATATGCATCTGTAGAATATCAGCATTCAAGGCATAAATGAATACATATATGGTATATAAATAATTCAAAGGCATAACTCAGTAACAAGAAAACCAAATCACACAAAAAATTATCTTTACTATTGATGTACATTTCCTCTACCAAGATTTACATTTAGAATGGTGCTTTTAGAAGTAGTCTACTTTTACAGTTTCTTTCCAGGGATCAATTTTGCTGGAAATAATTACTCTGTGGCAAGACTATGTTTTCCTACATTAACTGTGTTGAGTGAAGGTCAAGAACTCTTACCTTAAAGTCAATGAAACAAGCAAAAGTTTCTATGGCTCAATATTACTGAAAAGAAGATCTCTGTACATCTCAATTACACAAGTACAACATTGTGATGTGTTTCAGTGTTTACAAAACCTAGGTCTGTGTTTTCAGACTTTCTCTGTTTGACACTGCATTACTTCAATTTGCCTTTCACTTGTAAGGTAACTCTTTCCTGAAGTTAAATTGGAAAGTTTTTCTTTCTTAGTAAGTGCATGATGACCAACCATGTACCAATTACTTAACTGTCGCCCCAAGCCACACAAGTCCAATAATTGATAGGGGGATTCATTACCAGTAATAAGATATGTTTATTATTTGCTAACACCAAATCCCAAGGTGCAGTCCCCTAGTTTACTTTTTTCCCCTCAAGCCTACTTTCAATGTGAAATTATGACAAATGCCCAAGAGGTAACTGAGGCCTTCTTTCAAGCAAGTTTGGGAAGTTTCTACCAAAACTGTGGTTACCCTGTAAATCTTTCTCACCAGGCACTGTTAAACTGTTCTTGGAATCAGTATTTCCTCTGTGTGCCTTCAAGTCCAGTGATCATCAAAGCTAGCTCCACTGGGTACCAATTACCCCCAGACACAGCTACTATTAGACACTATTTGTTTCCAAGCATTTTAACCCCCACCCCACCCCTCAAAAAGTAGAGAATGTCTATTTGTGTCACACTCTGAGAAAGGTTCCAAAACAATACTTAAGACAGATAGCATTAATTTAGCACTCACAATGTGCTAGGAACTATGCCAAATTATCTCATGTAATATTTACTATTTAAAAATTTATGACTAAAGCTAAAAACATTAAGTAAATTGTTCAAGAGCGCTCTGTAACTGGCAGTGCTGCTTTTCACATCTACGTTTGACCCCAAAACTCAGGTTCTGGCTTCCAAGTATTCCTTTAATACCTCTAGGATATAGACAAAGTGTATGAGCTGCTAAGGTATGAGAAATCAAAATGAAAAACACTGGGTTCTATGCAAAATCTATCTACACCAACTACTCTGCTATTGTGTTTAGAGCCAAGCCTGTTCTACCTGATCTCTTTTGAGTAAGTTTCTTCCCAGGAAATGTCTACAAATTTCATAAAAAGAGATATCAGTTCTACACTTGCCCAAAATATCTTAGCCCAGCATTGGCTACAATTGGGCTAAAGATGGCACGTGTATACTTTATGTTATTTGATCCAGAACAGATATTCTCTAACTTTTTGGTCTGAGGAAACCTGAGACCCTGAAAAATCACTGTAGACCTCAAACATCTTACATTTGTGAGTTATGTCTACCCATATTTCCCATGTTAGAAATTTTTAAAATGTAGATTTAATATGGCCACAAATTCTTTGTAGCTCCTTCTGCCAAGAGGTGGAAGCTATTGTGCAGCTTTGAACTTTTGCTAGCCTTGTGACTTGCTTTGCCCAGTTCAATGCAGCAGAAGTGACATTCTATACCTCCCACCTCTAGGTCTTAAGAGACTTTGTAGCTTGTTTTGCTCCTTTGAAATTCTGAAAACATCCTGCTGTGAAGAAACCACATTTAGCTGACTGGAGGACAAGAGGCCTTTTAGAGGAGAACTGAGATGCCCCAGTGTACAGGCAGTGCCAACTAACAGGCATGGATCAGGCCTTCCTATACCTTGTGGTTCAGCAGAACCTCTGCTGAATGCAGGCCCATTATTGAGCTCAGGAAAAGTCACCAGAAGAAACTCTCATTCATCCCACATAACACAGAGAAATAATAAATCAGCATTGTTTTAAACCATTAAGTCTGCAATAGATCTTTACACAGAAATAGGTAACTGTTAACAGAAATCTGATGCAGTCTCATAGTAGATTTGGGTTCCTAAAAATTGTAGAAATTCAAACACAGAGAAAATGAGAATCTAGAAAATGATAAAAATATAATGCTATTTTAAATATAATTTCCGTGAAGTACCATTTTTTTTTTTAACTTTTCTTTTGATTTTCTGAAAACAACTACTACCTTTATTTATACAATAGCTCTTAGGAGGGTTTTTTGAAAAATTGCTGAATACTTTTATCATATAGTCCCTCAAACTGTATATGCACTGGAGGGTGTATAGGTGTGTGTGCATGTTTTTAATATTCACAATTTTGGCAAATTGTATGTATGATTCCAAAAGTGACACATTTTTTAATGTTCCTTTTGAATATTTGGCAAGAGTTAGTATAATGGTGCCCATGATCCTTGCTTATTGGATTAATACATTGCTCAGTGTATTCTAAGTGAAATAATTGAATGACAAAAGTTTATGTGATAAAGCCACATTATTATTTTTCACATAATAAAATTAAAAAATAAACTTGAAAAAGTAACATAATGTATTCTCAAAGATTTATAAAGGATGACAGATATATAACTTCCTTGAGAATCAATCACTACAGTTTCTTCATTACACATGAAATTCTGCATCAGATTTTATACTTTGAGTATAATAAATGTTCAAAACACGCCAGCAGTCCAATAATATAAAACCAGCTTAGACAGGGGGAAGTTTAACAATAAAAGAGCAAATAGAAAAGTGAACTTCAACATTGTAGGTACCATTACATATTTAAATATTACCTATTCAAGTGGTCAATAAATAAATATTCCCTAAATTCAGGTTTAACAAATATTCTCTGATATATAATATAAACTATATACAAGACAACTTGACTTTGAGCCTTTATATAAATAATTCTCTATTAAATGATGTTGATACAATTATCGGGCTAATTAATGTCCTACTAAGAAAAAGTAGAGGTTTAGTTGGAGGTTTAAAATCTTTAGAATGACTGTCTATGTTGAGTCATCCAACTATCTAATTCATTCTTTTTTGCAAACATGATTCAAGTCAGTTTGAGACAGAATGTTACCTTTAAGCATGTCTATATCCATATAATAACAAAATGGAGTGTTAAAGTGGTTCTCTGTTTAACTTGGTCTAATATCAACAACTGTACATTTATATTTTAAATATATAAAGAAGTTGCCTTTATTCTGCTCTTTGAAAAAATGTCACAGTGCTGGTGTTACATAAATTCAATTTAAAAATAAACATTTGAAATGTAGTGAAGGAATCCTTGTGAATAATAATATAGGGCTAGAGGACACTGGAGAATACTAGATACCATATATTTGAACAGGACTTATTTCTAGCCTATTAATTACCATCTAAGTTCCCTCTAAGACAGGGAAAATAATGGTTATAGCATTGACTAATTACCTGTTATTCTATTCTTGTAGCACAATATTGACTTAGCTATTAATTCTATTGACATGAACTCATTAACTAACTCATTAACCCATAAGACATTCACAAGATTTTCTTCTCCTCCAAAAAAAAAAAATGCATATAAAATTTCCAATTAATGTGATTGACATAGAAAGTCCAGCAATAAAAATCTGGAATCAAATATATAAAACTTCTCTAAGAATTATTTACAAAATAATTTCATCTGTTTCTCATATGTCACCAATGCCCCCATAATTTTCAAAATCCTTGATTCCTCTTTGGTTCTCATATGACTGGACACAATGCAGCAGCCAATTAATTTTTCCACTAACTTTCCAATGATAAGTAATCCACGTTATTTTTTCATTAAAAAAAAGAATGAGTGAAAAAGAGAGGAAGAGAGTTGGGGAAAGGGAGGAAGGAAAGGAGGGAGAGAGAATAAGAAAGTACTTACTTCTTAAAATCCCAACATAATTTACAGCTAAGTTTCCTACCAACAGAAGAATTCCCTCTAAAAAATTATGAGAGGAGTCCCATAGTGAGCAAAATCTACATCTTTTGGTATTAGACCAAACCATTCCTGGCTGCTCTCAATGATGACTATACATTATGAGTTCACTGAGAAAATCATAATTTATGCCTATTGTGCCAGAATAAATATTTATCATCTCTCCCGTCACTATCAAAAGCACTCAAGTTTGAATAACAACATAGGATGTCAAACAGTGAATGGCTTTTCCCCTGTGACTCCATCTCTTACAAATACATCTCCTTTCAGAAATTCTCTTCAGTCCAAAAGAAAGGTCAGTATTTCTGTGATTCTCCTCTATTCCCTTCTCCTTCTTTATCTTTTCTCACCACCAGTTCATTATTTCTGGCCATTCCTCTCTCATTTATTTATCCTTTAAGGAAAGGCAAGATGTATTCTTGGTATTACAACCACTTGCCTATCACAGAAGTAGTACTGTTTAACAGGAAATTAAGGATAAGCTCTTGAGTTGGAATCAACCTTCCTTGAACGTCTTCAGGTCTAGGTTCTCTCACTTGTAAAAGAAAATTAGTAAACAGCCCATCTCATTAAGCATGTGGTAGGAATATATCTATCAAAAAACTGTTTAAAAACTGTGAAATAATTAAAATATATACACTCTGACTTATGTTACAAATTAAAACTAGCTTAATTTAGGAGGAAAAATATTCTGGAAGTGAACTGATTTTTAGTCCTTTTTCAGAAATTATGATAAGTAAACTGTTAATTTTACAAGTTTCTCAGAGTTCTTTGTATTTTAGAATATTTGCACTGGAAGTAACCTTAAAAATAAGAACGGGGGGCTGGGAAACAAAGGACATGGAAGAGAGGAAAGAAAGATTAAGAAAAACAGAAATGAATTATTATCATACTTAGAACTATAATAGGGATAAACCTCAAACTTAAATCCTAATAATTGAATGACAAAAGTTTATGTGATAAAGCTACATTATTATTTTCCACATAATAAAATAATTAAACTTCAAAAAAAAACATAATGAATTCTCAAAGATTTACAAAGGATGACAGATACATAACTTCCTTGAGGATCAATCACTACAGTTTCTTTATTACACATGAAATTTTGTATCAGATTTTATACTTTGAATACAATAAATTTTCAAAACATGCTAGCAGTCCAGTAATATAAAACCAGCTTAGCTAGGAGCAAGTTTAACAATAAAAGAGCAAATAGAAAAGTGAACTTCAACATTGTAGGTAGCATTATATATTTAAATATTACCTATTCAAGTGGTCAATAAATAAATATTTCCTAATAGTCAGGTTTAACAACAAATATCCTCTGATATATAATATAAACTATATACAAGACAATTTATTATAAATAGTCGCTCCCCCCAAAGGGAATAGAGTCAAGTTGAGAAGAAAGAACCTTTATGTGGAAAGATGTATTTTTTAAATAAATAAGGTGGGATTTACACTTCTGATGAATTTGGAGGATCAGGGACTATATCTACCTTCCTGCCTAAAACCACATGGAAAAACAAGCAAAACATAGGGAACAGTGGTTTTAAAGACGTTGTATATCAAGCACCACAGAACAATGATCTCTGAGAGTCAAGCAACAAATAAGGTAAGCCCTGGGATTGCATCCACACACTATCTTCAGAGACTTTCCAGGCCTCAGAGAAGATGCTCCAGGTGGAAGCCAGCATTCTCCATGAACTGAGGTAATGGAGCTCAGAGTCAAGTAAACTAAACTGGCCACGATTCACAGGGCATAGTACTAGTGAGGAGATAAGTACTCAGAATGACAACATCGAAGATTTGCAGAGGGCCCTCTCAAATATTCACAGAGTATTGTGAGGTACTATGTGTGAGGAAGTTACCCACAGCAAGGACAAAACCACTCAAGAGGATTAGAGAAAACAGTACATCCAGGGACAGGAATCATGCATGTCCCTCAGCCACAATGACCTCTAATTCATAAGTCATTGGGGAGAATTACTCAGAAAGATCTTGGCTCAGTAGTGGGGAATATATAATTAGCCATAGACTAAACACTACTCAGGTTTTACCTAATAAATCTTAGAAGCAAGACCTAAAAGTATCAACTAGTTTCCCAAGTAACAAAACTATGTCCCAAAACAAGCTCAATAGTACTTTTAGGAATATAAAAAATACCAGCAACCAACAAGGAGGAATTCACAATGTCTGCACCTGAACAATATATTGAAGAGCACTAGAAACATTAACTATATAATAGTAAATACATATGATTTTCTTCATTGTGTAAATTTACTTAAAGGAAATAAAACTAAACTTCTGCTTTGAGGAAGATGCTGTACAAGTACTTTTCCCTACTCCTTTATTAAGTGCAACTAAAAACTTTGAACGTTATGCATATAAAACAAATATAAAAAGACTTGGAAAGGTAGCGAGATGGCAGATTGCAGAGAACTAGGAACTCAAGAATGACATAGTGGTGGGTTCCCTGAGTTTTCTTTTTGTCTTATAAGATCACAAAGATGGTGCTGCAGAAACCAGCAAACCACAAAAAGAGTATTTATGTAGAAAGTTATTATTTTGAAAAATAAGTGAGATTTAGGTCTCGGACCAATTTGGAGTTATCAGGGAATAGATTTTCTCTCCTGCCAAAACCACGTGAAAAACTGACAAAATATAGAAGAGTGATTTTAAAAAACATTGGGCATCATGAAACAAAGATGCCTAGGTATGTAAACACACACAGACAGCCCCAAAGAATGCCTGCATGTTCTAATGATAAGTCAGGGAAAAGGGTAGCCTAGCAAGACAGAAAAGTTTTAGACAACAATTGCTCTACTCCAGCCAAGCAGCACAGGAAAAAACTGGAGCCCCATATCCACTGACACCTGGAAAGGCTGAGGGCAGAGTCTAGACTTCGAACGTAGCCAAGATGTAATGAGTCATCCCAGCCCCAACCCCACCGCCCTGCCCCTCCTCACACACCCACTCAGCAGCCACCAGGGTGATATCAGGGAAGCCCAAGTAAGAAGTCAGAACTTTTATCCCCTTTAGGTGGTAACAAGCCTTCCACTAAGTGGTATCAATGAAAACCACCAGGGGATCAGCAACAAGAAATTCCCATTTTCTCCAGCCTGGGTGATTCCAGCAGAGGCCCAGTGGGGAGCTCCAACTCCTATTCTTATCCACTAATAATGACCAGGCTTTCTCTTTTGTGTCAGAGAGGCTCTATGGGGAATCTTCACTTTCAGTCTCACCTTGCAGGAAGGAGGTGATGACCCCCTTGCCTGCTGAAGTGAGGTCAGAGAGAGCTGGCTAAAAAATGAAAGGCTTAAACCAGATCTAAGTACATGTAACATAAAAAACATCCAGATTCCAATTAAAAATCACTTGTCACACCAAGAACCAGAAAAATTTTAACGGGAATGAAAAAAATGACAAATCCAAAGACCAATATGACCTATAATTTAGAATTATCTAACAAAGATTTAAAGCAGCCATCATAAAAATGTTTCAATAAGTAGAAAAATGTTTAAAAACAAATAAAAATGATTTTAATAACAATAAAAAGTATAAGCAAAAACAATAAGTAGATAATATAAAAAAGCAAGTAATTGAACTGAAAATATAATAAATAAAACTCAGTGGGTGGAATCAACAATATGAGAAGATAGAGTGAATAATCAATGATATTAAAGATAAAATAGAAATTACCTAATATAAACAACAAAGAGAAAATAAACTAAAACATGTATCACCTATATCTATATACACACCCATACAAAACCTCAGGGAACTGTCAGGCTATAAGGAGAGATCTAATTCTTGTGGTATCAGAGTACCAGAAGGAGAAAAGGAGGGCAAGATTGAAAAAGCATTCAAATGACAGAACTTTGCAAATTTGGCAAAAGATATGAGTATACAGATTCAAGAAGGTGAGCAAACCCCAAGCAAGATAAACCAAAAAAAATGCACACAAAGACACATCATAATCAAACTTCTAAAAACCAAAGACATGGAAGAAACCTGAAAACAGTGAGAAAAATAACAAGTAAAGGAAATACTTCCAAACTCATTTTACAAGGCATCACCCTGATATCAAACCCAGACAAGGACACAAAAAAAATAAAACTACAGGCCAATTATCTCTAATCAGCATAGATATAAAGATCCTCAACAAAACACTAGCGAAACAAATTCAACAACACAACAAAAATACTATATACCATGACAAGTGGTACTTATTCCTGATACAAGGTTGAGTAAACGTACACAAAATCAATCAATGTGATACATACACTACATCAATAAAACAAAATATATAAAAACCAATATGATCATCTGAACAGATGCAAGAAACAAACATCTGCCATAGTTCAATATCCATCTACCACAAAAATTCAAAAAACAGAGAGAGACGTAAACTTACTCAACATAATAAAGGCTACGTATGGAAAGTTCACAGTCAACATCATAACCTATGGGGGAAAACTAAGAGCTTTTCCTCTAAGGTCCAGTACAAGGCAATACTGACTCTTGCTATTTCTATAACAGTATCAGAAGTCCTAATGAGCAATCAGACAAGAAAAAAAAAGGCATCCAAATCAGAGAAGTAGTAAAAGTTCTGTTTGCAGATAACATGATCCTACATGAAGAAAATCCTAAAAACTTCATAAAAGAAAATCTTCTAGAATGAATGAACCAATTCATTAATGTAGCAGGATACAAATCAACACACAAAAATTGTTCACATTTCTTCACACCATCAATGATCCAAAAAGAACTTTTTAAAAATCCCACTTTTGATAATATCAAAAAAAATAAAATACTTGCAAATAATTTTAACCAAGGAGGTAAAAAATCTGCACTGAAAACAATAAAATACTGAAGAACTTGAAGACACAAATAAATGGACACATAGCTCATGTTCATGGATTGAAAGTATTAAGACTGTTAAAATGTCCATACTACCTGAAACAATATACAGATTCAACGTAATTCCTATCAAAATTCTAATGGCATTTTTCACAGAAATAGAAAAGCAACTCTAAAATTTGTATAGAACTACAAAGACCCCGAATCATCACAGCAATCTTGAGAAAGAACAGAGATGGAGGTGTCACAGTTACTGATGACAAATCATATTACAAAGCTATAGTAATCAAAACAGTATGATACCAACACAAAAACAGATAGACCGATGGAACAGAATAGAAAGCCTAGAAATAAATCCAAGCGTATTTGGGAACTAATTTCCAACAAGGGTGCCAAGAATTCATGATGTGCAAATAATAGCCTCTTTAATAATCATGCTGGAAAAACTAGATAAACACATGAAAAACAGTAAAAATGGACCCTTATCTTATGCTGTACACAAGTCAACTCAAAATGGATTAAACACATACACACAAGACCTAAAGCCATAAATCTCCTAGAAGAAAACAGGGGGAAAGCTCCTTGACATTGGCCTTGAAAATAATATTTTAAATATAGTATTATAATAAAACAGACAAGAAAAACAAAATAAACAAGTGGGACTACATAAAACTAAAATGTTTCTGCACAGTAAAAAGAACAATCAACAGAGTGAAACAGAGTGAAAAGGCAACCTACAGAATGGGAGAAAATACTTGCAAACTATATATCTGATAAAGGGTTAATTTTTAAAATATATAAAGAAGATATACAACTTAATAGCAAAAATATCAAAGAGCCCAATTTAAAAAAAAAAATGGGCAAAGGTCCTAAACAGACATGTCTTCAAAGACATACAAATTGAGAACATGTATATGAAAAGAATGCACCTTGTTGCTACTCATCAGAGAAATGCAAATCAAAATCACAGTAAGTTGATATCATTTCACACCTGTCAGAATGGCTTTTAGAAAAAAAAGGCAATAAGCATTGGGAAGGATGTAGAGAAACGGAAACGGGAACTCTCAGGCACTGTTGGTGAGAACATAAATTGGTATAGACATTATGAAACCCAGTATAAAAGCATAAGAATAAAGATATAACATGAGTTCCCTAATCCAAGTACATAGAGTCTCAATGTTAATATTGGTCAAGTAGATAAGAGCTAAGAATATCATCACGGATTAAGTCATTTCATAATGATAATGGAGTCAATTCATCAGAAGAACACAACGATTATAAATATGTATCCATGCAGTAACAAAGCTCTGAAATACATAAAGCAAAAACTAAAACTGCCAGAAGAAAACAGCAAATCCTGAATTATGGTGACTTCAATACCCCTTTCTCAGGACAGAACAAATGGACTAAAATATATAAGAACATAGATTTGCATTATCAATGAATTGGATCTCACAGATATCTGTACAATATTCCACCCACAAAGAGCAGTGTACACGTTCTTTTCAAGTGCATAGAGAACATTTAAGATTATAAGTCATAACGTGGGCCATAAAAGAAGTCTCAAAAATGTAAAAGAGTCCATTATTACAAAAAGTGTTTTCTGACTACAATGAAATTAAATTTGAAATCAGTAACAAATCTGGAAAACGCCCAAATATTTGAAAACTAAGTAACACATTTCTAAATAAACTCTTGCAGCAAAGAAGAAATAAAAATGGAAATGAGAAAGTATTTTGAGCTAAAAATAAAAACATAACATATCAAAATCTGTGGGATGTTTCTAAAGTACTTAGCAGTGAAAAAATTTTACCAAGAAGAAAAATATTGTAAATCAATTACCTTAGTTTCTACCACAAAATACTAGAAAAAGATAAGCAAACTGAACCCAAAGTCAGCAGTAAAAAGAAAGAATAAAGAAAAAATGTAATGAAATGGAAAACAGAAAAATAAAAAAGAAAAATCAGTGAAAGTAAAATTTGGTTCTTTGAAAATATCAAAAAAACGAATAAACCTCTCTCTAGACTGATCAGTAAACAAAGAAAAAAGAGAATTTAGCAATAACAGGAATGAAGGATGACATCTCTGAATACACCATTTAAAGGACAATAAGGGATTATTGTTAAATCCTAAGGACAGAAAGGCAGGCAGACCCACAACTACCAGAGGACAGGGATGTGAGAGACAGAAGGAAGAGGAGGGAGGCATCACAAAGATGCATAAGATGATTTAGGGATGATAAATAGATCGTCTTGACTGTGGTGGTGGTTTCAGAGTTGCATGCATGTCAAAATTCATTAAATTACTGAAATATGTGCATTATACTTCAATATGTCCACTAAACCAGAATAGGTAAACAAGGCCAAATTCTAAGAAAACAAATTTAACAAAAATAACAGGTTTTTAAAGATATAATTAGTGAGGATTGATGAAGATGTCATAGAGGAAGGGAGACCCGTGTCAACAATTCATCCTGTCTGCTAGTCGTGAGCGTACTAGCAGCTGAGCAGAGATCAACCCTGGGTCATTTTGTTTGGTCCGCACAGTCGTAGGGGCATCTGCTTTTTAAAGTCTGTCACAAATTATTACAGATAGTTTCTCTACAACTATTTCACAGAAAATACAGAGTTCACATAAAGATATACATTTCTGGTGGTTGTTTGTTTGCCTTGTTCTGAAAAATGTGAGCATCTGGCAATGCTAGGTACATTTTCTCCCAGGGAAACACCTTCTTACTTTTCCCTCCACAGTGGTCACAATGGCCACTCTCCTGGGGATGCCTGACTTCTTCCACGGAGTAGCATCTACTGTCAAAGTCATGCTGTGATTCTTCTTACATTAAAATGGAAAAGTGGATGTTTCTGTCCAGCTTCATTCCCTTAGGCTCCCAGTCTTGGTCCTTGGGCATTTTGAGTCTTTGCTAGACTGACTGTGATGAGAATCTGAAGGGATTAAAATTTTGGTTTTACTCGGTCTTTTTCAGGTATGTCAATCCCACCAGCGAGTTTGATAGACTTAACCAGGAACATTCCCCGGCTATTACTACTAACCCGGGAATATTTGAAGTGGTGCTCTTGGAAGTATACTCATGTGGCTCCACTGGAGACCTGTTGTCCACTTTCAGGCACCAAAGACATCTCTCTTACTTGACACAAAGAGCAAAAATAAAAGTTTCCCTTTGCCCCTCTGTGACAGAGAATGGAGTCAGCAGAGAGAAACAGTTTCTTCCGTTAACAAGGAAAGAACAGAAAGTCCATATTGTGCAGAATGTAATGGAGGGAAGAATGTTTTTTTCATAACAAAACAACAAAAAAGTACAAATTAGATTTTAAACATTGGTAGATGCAAGATATAATCCGGCTCCTGATGGGGCAACTGTAACTTTAGGAGATATTTTAAATGTCAGAATTTTAAAGAATTGAGACTGGAAATAAATAAGGGGACCCTTGATCAACATGAGCTTAGAAACCTTCCTTAAAAATGTCTAATATTTACATGAGGTAGGCACTATGCTAATTTTCAGAGAGACTCTCTTGTCTAGGTACAATTTCTTCATTATACATATGAAGAAACTGGGTCACAAACAGTAAAGAAATAACTGTATATCCAAACTCAAATCTGTATGGCCCCAGACCTCCTGCTGTCACACACTGCACTGTACCACCATTGCATTCCCTTCGTGTCAGTACTGAGTACTGAGACAAGAACTCCTACGTGTACTGCTTATCTGTGCTGTCTGTGTATACTTGTTCTTGAATTGATGCATAAGCTTTAAATCAGTGGTGTCCAACCTTTTGGCTTCCCTGGTCCACACTGGAGGAAGAATTGCCTTGGGCCACACATTAACACGAATGATAGTTGATGAGCTTAAAAAAAAATGTCGCAAAAAAAAAAAAATCTCATGTTTTAAGAATTTGTGTTGGGCTGCGTTCAAAGCCGGGCTTTCTAAGGAACAACCGGTCTTCTCTGGGCAGCAGCTATTATAACTAACAGATTTCTGGACCACCCTACGACAGTTGATTCAAAACTGACAAATGTCCCTAGGATATAAGGGTATTCAGATAATTTGCTTTGTTTATGGCCCTGTATTGGGACACAAACCCTATTTCCACTCTCAGAGTCCCTCATCTGTCTCCTTCCTCCCACACAGAACACACCCAACTGGAGAGAACAGCACACCAGGAGATATGGTACCTGATGTTGTGATTTTATCAGGAAGTACAGAGACATTCTCTCTGAGAGGGGAAGAGAGAGCGTGCTGACCACAGGAAACACGAGGGGATTTAGTCCCCTGAAGAATGCTCCCTGTCATCATTCCTTCTTAAATTCGGAAGAGGTTCCAACTGCCATGCCAATGTAGAATCGCACACCTGGAACCTATGTAATTTGCTAACCAATGTCAACCAAATTAATTTAATTATTAATAAAAGATGTGCATTGCATATGAAATTGTCGAAAGAACAATTACTTAGGGAATCTCACTCAAACTGCAGGAAATAAAAATATATTAGCAACTGTAAAAAATATACACACACGCGCTCACAGTGAGTGACCTGCTGTCTCTCCTCTCAGCTCACTGTGCACTAGTAGCCTGGAGATAATGCATAACGTCTTCCCTTTATGGACTTGACTTTCCTATCTCCTCACTGTCAGTAAACCTTTACTTCAGATTCTGAGGACTAGAAAACCTAGGCTAAGAAAACGGATCCTAGAAATGGTTGTACAAAACGAAACTTGGGAGAGCATTCTGGAGTTGTGTTGCTTGCTTGTTGTAAAACAACTGCTTGTGATGAGGAGGATGTCCCAGGAGCTCTGTATACTTGTATACTCTGCTGTACCCCATAGAGCCCCAACCTCCACCTGATTTGGTTCAATTCAACTTGTCAGGTAGTGTTGAGACTTCCCAATCTTCTCAAAACAACACTGTGCTGTTGGGGTGTACTTTGTGCAGATATTGGATAAGATGTGCTCCACAAATTATAAGTTGGTCAGGATGAAAGAAGGCAACTAGGCAGACCCTGTGTAGCCCCTGGTAGGTGACTGTCTTCATTCATTGATAGCCCAGGGCTGAAGCAGCACCCCAAAGCTCCCTGATCCTAGAAATAAAAGGTTACTATCTCCACTCCCCATTTAACTGATACCTATTGGGACTTCTGGTCATGTCTCTCCTCAGTATCTCTTCTTCTCTTTGCTGAGTTTGAGTATACTGCCTACTGCCTGTCGTGACCATGCTGCCTGTTGCGAGTATACTGTCTGTCGCAAGCATGCTGTCACAAGCATGCTGCTGTCACGAGATGACTACTGCTGTTGCAAGTGTGTTGCTGTCGCAAGTGTGCTGTTTGCCTGTCATGAGCATACTGCCTGTCACGAGTGCACTGGTATCTGTCGTGAGTATACTGCCTGTTGTGAGCATGCTGCCTGTCGTGAGCATGCTGCCTGTTGTGAGTAGACCTATAACTTGACCCCCCTTTCCAGCTGATGAGACAGACAAAATGGCATATGAATTGTGTTTGCTAAGACATAGCCTGTAATGGATACTGCAATTAAAGTTTATTCATGGTCATTTATTATTGAACTTTAGCATCTGAACTGACACTGATTTTCTACATAAGTGAATTATTGTACATTCATTCCTCAAAAGCTAGCCCAATTTATAAATTTCTAAGATCTGTCTATTTAATTTGCAAGTGAAGAGTTGAGCTTCAACTTCAGAGTGGTCATAATTAGCAAAATCTAATAGACTCCATTTCCCAGCACTGTCTTGACATGTACATCAGATGTTTTTACATTCTCGAAACTGCCGTCTGTAATAACATGAGTTAGTAAGGTCCGGGTAAGCTAAAACAGAGCATTCAGAAGACAATTTCCCAGTACTTTACGTGCCTGTCAGCATCTTCTTCCATCTATTTATTCCCAAGTTTCAAAAAGATCTTGAATGCAGTATCTTCTCTGTATTGTGAGGTAAGTCATTGAAACACTTAGTTTTCAAGTTGTAATCCTTAGAGTTCCATTTGTAGCCACTAACCCCTAAAATGTTTGTAATTAGTAGGTCAAGTCCAATTAGTAATGGTGTATATTCTTCAGGGTTGGTACTCAGCAAATGCTTGGATACTACCACATATTTCACAGAAGTGTGGGATAATCAATACCTACCTATAGACATCTTCAATCTAAGCATCACGAGGAAGCTAGCACCTATAACAGTTTTGCTGTGCGTTTTTAGTATCCTATTAAAATTCTCGTGTTAAACAAAATAATAATACTGCAAGAAAATTCTTATCTCCAAATTAAACTCATAAAATTAGAAAGATGAGTAGTTTGCATGAGGCCATGTTTGCATGAGGTGGGAGTTTTTGCTTGCTTGTTCCTCACCAGTCATTGGGCATCTACTAAAATCACAAGTCCAGCATTGCCCACTGGCTCCAAGAAGTCTAAGGTATCTTGAATTCAGGGAATGATGTGTTCATTCACTGTAATGTAATTTGATTTTGCCCAATTCTTTTTCCTGCATCATCATCAATAGGGGTTATATGAGCATATAATGCACAGGCTACAGGATATCTGGATTCTACTGCTAAATTGCAAATTTTCAAAATGCTTCTTCAACTTCTTGGTTTTGGACAATGCAATATCCCCAGAGCTCTCCCCAAATTTCCCAAGTTCATTCAACTCTATTGTGTGTTTCCCCATGAAAAGAGAAGCCATTTCTTCTAGTTGGGACTTTCTTCCATAGATTTTCCTCTCCCAGTCTGAACATATGGAGGAGGCCCCTCATCAGATTTTAGGCTTTTATATGGAGAATATTCTAGGCACCACCCATAATGAGAGAGAAACAGGTGATAATGACCAGCCTGTCTCTACTGCCTCTTGCACTAGTACTGAATGTGAAAAGGAAGAGCATCCAGTGATTGGCTGCCTTCCTGTGGCTGACAGCGATAAGCTAGCATTTAAAAAATAATGTTGGATATTAGACCCTTATCTGATGCGTTATTTGCAAATGTTTTCTCCCATTCAGTTGGCTGCCTCTTTGCCTTGTTGATGGTTTCTTTTGCTGTGCAGAAGCTTTTTAGTTTGATATAGTCCCATTCATTTATTTTTGTTTTTACTTCCCTTGCCTTTGAGGTCAGGTTCATGAAGTCTTCCTTGAGCCCTAGGTCTATAAGTTTAGTACCAATGTTTTCTTCTATACAGTTTACTGTTGTAGGTCTGATATGAAGGTCTTTAATCCATTTTAGTTTTTGAATATGGAGAGAGTTCACAGCTCAGATTCATTCTTTTGCATATGTTTTCCCAGCTTTCCCAGCACCAACTACTGAAAAGGCTGTCTTTTCCCCATTGCATAATTTTTGCTCCTTTATCAAAAATTATTTGTCCATAAATTTTTGGATTTATTTCTGGATTTTCAGTTCTGTTCCATTGGTCTATGTTTCTGTTTTTCTGCCAGTACCAAGCTGTTTTGATTATTGATACTTTGTAACATAAATTGAAGATGGAAAGAGAACTCACACTGGGTGGTGAACTTATTATACAAGTTAACAATGTACTGTAGGATTGTACACCTGGAACCTGTGTAATTTTTGCTAACCAATGTCACCCCAATAAGTCTAACAATAAAATATATGATGTTGCCATCCCCTGCAATCAGAAGTGTCTTCACTTCTTAACTCTTTTGGAGCAAATATGTATGGTAATTATCTACCTACTAGAATGCTATTATTATCCATTAAGGGAATTCCACATAAATAATAGCATTACCTAGATATAGATAGGCTCCAGAACCTTGGTAGAAATAAAGGGAGTGGGGAAGAAGGGGAGAGGGAGAGACAGACAGGACAGAAAAAGGGGAGATAGCAATGGAATCTCCTTACATCCAGAAGAATAACATTCTCCTTAGAAAGATGGAGAAAGAAGAGAAAGAAAAGAAAGGAAAATAAAGCCAAAGTCTCAATCTGGAGATGTCCATGTTTTTTAAATAACTAATCCTGCTCAGACCACACTTGCCTCCGTGTTACCATACTGCTTGACTGCCCACATACACGATGACCGATCAAGGTGGTAGACCTCAGTATCCCCCCTGGGCTATCTGAAGGCATGTTGAAACATGTCTGATTTAATACATTCTCACTGGCACTAACTAGTAGGTTTGGACCTGC
The DNA here is from genome assembly GCA_004026885.1 of Lyroderma lyra. Taxonomy (NCBI): domain Eukaryota; kingdom Metazoa; phylum Chordata; class Mammalia; order Chiroptera; family Megadermatidae; genus Lyroderma; species Lyroderma lyra. The sequence goes on along the minus strand of PVJL010000776.1, from coordinate 162,857 downwards.
CTGGTGGCATTTCCATGGGCCCTTCTCTCAGCTTCTGCCTCTTCTCCTTCCTGATCAGCTTTAATAACTAAAAAATGTTGGGGGGAGAGGGGAGACAATCATATTCCATTACCCTTAGAGAGAGCAATTTACTTGGAAAAGCTGGAGCCTGAAACTAATCCAAAAATTATTTAAACTCATTTCCAGATTCCTCAGATGTTCAGGTTGTAAAGATATTTCCCCCTAGCATTCTGGGAAGTGATTAAGAAATCTGCTATAACAGCTCTCTCCTCACCAAAAAGCCCATTTGATGGCATTTACGTGTTCTTCCAACTCACTGACTTGTTTTGACTATTTTTTCCGTGGCCTAGAGTTTTCTGACTCTGATGCTTCTTGGTAGCACCTCCTAAGACACTTGGGTCACAGTTCAAATGGTCCCTGATCTGATGCTGGGGTAGGAGTTCCTGAAAACAATCCCAGCTTTTGATTAGTTTCATCCAGTAAAGGAAGAATTAAGTATCTGGATACTGAGACGCATTCATCAGGCTGACTAGAAGTGTTTTCCAACTCATGCAGGTCACCTATCATCACACTCTCATTCTTAAAGGGATCCATTAGGAAGAAAAATTGTTCACTTTTATTAGACCACTGACTAGTTCCCAACAAACTATCAATAGGGTGGCACACAAAGTAGGTAATTGCAAAGAAACCACTCTCTTTGGTACAGGCTTCGTAAGTACCTATATCTCATGGGACTTTAATGAAGTTTTTCGCATCTCAAAGATTGTATTCACAGCTGGTCATTAGTCCTATCACCAAAAATATGAGTATCAAATCGATCTTTATCCCCATGTGGTACTCCTCTACCAAACTGGTGCTAACAAAGCAGGAGAGGTATATTTAATCTAGCTTAGAGTTACTATTATTCCTTGAAGTAATTCAGGTGTCGTTCAGGAATTCCCACATTGAAAGGTGGGCAGATGGGTAAATCAAGTGGGAAGATAAACCAAGGGACAGGTTGATACCTTTTATCTCACTCGTGGCAAGTTTACATCTGTGTATGTCGTATGAGGACGGATGCTGATTCACCTCAAAGAGATTTCCCAGCTGATTCTGCAATTAGGACGGGCTTTCTTTTCATGCCACCATATAGCCATACAAACTGGTCAGACGACTCGTGAAGTCTAGCCTTTCAGGTGATGGGATGTCCAAAGGTAACAGTCATCAGTACTAGTCGTCATGATCTCTCCCTTAGCTCCTGCACATACTAGGAGGACTGAGGTTTCTTCGGTCCTTTTTCTCCTATATGAGTTGCACCTCCAACTTAGGAATCATTTATTCCCCAGGAGCAGACAAGCTTGCATCTGAGTCTCTCTGGCATTTATGTCATTTCTTTCTGGTTCTTACTTTCTGCTTCTGAATAGTGAATCATAGCAGAGGAATAAGAGGGAAAAGAAGGTTTCTAGGGTTACACTAAAAAAAAAAAAAATGTAGAGAGGGAGACCTAAAATGGTACATATGTAATCTCATCATGTTTCTGCAGGTAAATGTACCTTTTCTCCATACCTTTTCTAATAGAATAGACAGAATTTGGTATCCAGTGATCATTCCCCTGGGCTAATGGAATAGTACAAGCTCTGAGACCACTGCAGAGTCTACTCCTGTGTATTATTACCCTCTACTCTACCACCCACACGGTAGTGCTCCCTTCTATCAATGGGGTCCTCAAGTCATCCCTAACCAGTTAAGATGAGAATTTCTAATGCCATATTGAAATGACATCAGAAACTTTCAGTTCTTCTAGTTGCCCACTAGCTGAGACCTCCTTGCTTTTGTTAGGACCCTACTTTAATATCAGCAAGTCTGCTTTTGAACCTTGGCCCAGGGTAGTAACAATGTCAGCTGGGAAAAAACTTCTCAGAGGACCATGGTTAGTCTACTTGCATTACAGGGACCACCAGTGATGTGAAGGTTTAATAGTTAAATTTATGTGTCAACTTGACTGGGCTAAGGGATACCCAGGTAGCTGATAAAACATTATTTCTGGATAGAGATTAGCATTTGAATTGGTTGACTGAGTAAAGCAGATCACCGTCACCAGATAGGGATGGACATTATTCAATTCGTGGAGGGCCTGAATACAACAAAAAGATGGAGAGTAAATTTGCTCTCCGCTTGAACTGGGACATCCATCTTCTCCTGCCCTTACGTTTTGCAACTCTTGGTTGTTGGGCTTTTGAGTTGGGACTTGAATTTTACAATCAGCTTCCCCAAACCCCTCTAGCTTGCAGAAGGCAGACTAGAAATTCGCAGCCTCCATAATCATGTAAGCCAATTCCTCATAATAAATCATATATGTGTACATACACAACTACAGAACCTATATACAGAGACTATTAATATATAATAGCCTCATATATACATAATTATATTTATGTACATATATATGATTTTATATAAGACTGTTAATACATATGATTATATACACACGTTTTTATATAAAATCATAATCATAATGGTTCTGTTTCTCTGGCAAAGCCTGAATAATACAGCAGGTAAATATTTAACAATCAGCTCTTGGGAAGGGGGGAACATCATGACTTGTAAGCTATACCTATTTCTGTAAATGTTCATATCATCACCAGTTTCAAGATCCCAATGTATTATCACTGAACGCAGAGTTGGAAAAAACTATCAACTGGCATGAGCATGCAGAACCAGCTCCAGCACATCTATCTAGAGTACCCAGGATTCTTTTCTTCCTATTCCATTTTTCACCTTGAAACCTCTTTGCCAATTATTATACATGAATGATAAATGTAGATGACTTATAGATTGTGGAATCCACCCCACCTCAAACCTTCCACCTTGCCACATCTATTCTCACTACATGCTCAACCCAAACACCATCCCTACAGGTTTAGTGTCAGACCCTGAGCCTGGCTGTCCCACCAATATATCAGCAAAGAACCCTGAAAAATAACAAAATAAAGAATGTTAAAATATATTCAGTTTTGCAGTATTTTAGGCAATTAACTTCAAATGAAGTTGATTACCTACTATTTCTTGTTTCACACTAATAGAATGAAACCAATTATTTCACGTAACTAGACTATCAGAAGTATTCATATGAAAGAGATTAGTGTTCTTCTATTTTTTGTCTATCTTGTTATCATTACCTAGTCTAGCTGGTTGTTACATCTCTGAGCTTTGCAGTGAGTAGCATAATTGAGGTCTCAGCCGTCCTTGTGTAATTTGTCACTGACTCTGAGTACACTGAGTACTGACTTTCTTTTCTCTGATATTATCTAAATTAAAAGTAAATCAACAAGGGTAGAACATGTGAGCTGGCTAGCTAACAGGTTTAGTGGAGGTTTAAATCAACTAATTGAACATATGGAAGCCATCTGGTAAAACACTGTAGAGAAAAGTGGTTAAGGTATAGATTTCCTGAGTCAGAGATCTGTTTTAATCCCACCTCTGCCAACATCAGCTGAGTGATATTGAACAAGTTACTGAACATCTGTTAGCAAAGGCTGCTAGCTGATCATCATAACTACTTCTGCTTCCCCTAGGTTTCAGACTAGGCTATACCTTCCAAACTTTCTCAGTTAATCACAGCCATCTGACCAGTTCTGGCCAATGGAATATGAACAGAGAAGAAATGAATTCTACTTTGGGGCTGAGGATTTTAAGAAGCCAGTATTCCTCATCCTTTTTTTTTTTTTTTTTTAATAGAGACTGGTTTCATGTGACAACAAAGACTCTAAGAGATGGTGGAACAACAAACTGAGAAAAGCAGGGTTCCTCAAACCACCACAAGGTGATCAGTCTCCTGCTGAGGAAGGTCATCTGTTTGACTTTTCCCGGAGTGCATTGCCTTTGAACTTCAGCCAGCATATTCATTACATCAGTTTAGCCTGCCCTGATGAATACGTCTCTTTAAATAAAAATATAATAATACTACCTGCATTAATTAACATTAGGAGCAGCAAAATTCTACTCAAGCTAGTCTAAGCTAAATGGAGAAATTTCCCATATTAAAATGGCAGTCCAGGAATACAGCTGGGCCTCAAGAAGCAAGAGAGGCAAACAGGTAAGTCGTCTAAAACCTGTGAAGCCACTTTTTAAAACTCTCTCTCACCTCTGGCCCAATAATCTCTGGCAACTATTTTTCTCTGGGCAGCTTCATTAATCTGTCTTCTCTTTCCATGTGAAAACCATTCCGCAATTTCTGATTTTGCACACCCCTGTTCAAGAAAACAACGTCTCTCCATCCCATTCCAAATCATGGAATCTATTTGACCCATCTTAGGCCAAGTGTTCACCATCGGCTCACTTCAGGCCAAAGCAATGACATCACAAGACACAAACATCAGTGCCAAAGGCCCCCTCCTATATTTGAATAAAGAGGGTCAATTCTCAAAGATAAGAGGTTTGGATTAAATAGACTTTTCAAAATGGGTCAAGTCTACTACCCTCATGAATTACTGTAAAAATCAAAGGCTCAAAAATTCCTTCGCAAAGTTTCCAATACCAAGATTTCCAGGTTACTTGTTCTTCGAATTATATTATTAGCTATTATATTAGTTTTCTGAGGCCATAGCAAATTATCATAAACATAAAGGCCTAAACACCATCTACGTATTATCATAGTTTCCATAGGTCAGAAAACTGGGCAGTGTGGTTCAGCTGGTTCCTGTGGTCCAGGCCTCAAGAGAACCAAATCAAGGCTTTGACAGGGCTGTGTTCCTTTCTAGAGGCAGATTCTTGGAGGCATTTCAAAACTGAGGTTGTTGGCAGGATTCAGTTCCTTGCACTTGTAGGAAAAAGGTTCCTATGTCCTTGCTGACTGCCAGCTCTGGGTTGTCTTTATGTCCCAGAGGACTCCCTCTGGCCTTGGAAGTTGGCCTTCTATGATTCAGTACCAGCAAGGGTGCATCGAATCCTTCTCACTTGGAATTTCCCAGCCTTCCCCGAGGCGTCATCTTTCCTGCCTTCTTATCACCCAGGGAAAATTATCTTCCTTCGAGGCGCACGTGATTAAGCTGTGCCCATCCAGGCAATCCAGAATAATGTCCTTAAAGTCCAAAATTTTAATTACATTGGCAAAGTCCCTTCTGACATGAAATGTTAATATAGTCATAGTTTCCAGTGATTAGGGCTTGGACGTTTCCGGGGGGGGGGAGGGGGGGTCATTCAACCTACCACAGACAGATATTAAATGTTACTCCTCCAGGCTTCTCTAATTTAGAGAACATGACAAATATACATGACCTAACTATCATTTACTTCTGAATAGTTCTGAAGAAATTTTGAAGTGAGTCATGCTATAATAAGCATGATGAAATGATCATATAATTTGTGTTTATCTTTACATATAAGTTCATTTCTACGCATATATTTTAAAATTTATAATTATATTCATTACTATATAGCCTCTCTAATTTATTTATTCATTTCATCAATATTTATTTTGTCATCACAGTTTCAGGTGCTAGAGATACAGTTCTAAATAGCATAGTTCAGGGTCCTTTGCTATGAAGGTGTTTACACACTGATACTGGGAGATAAGCAATAAGCAAGTTAACACATGACAAATCGAGGTAATTTCAGATAGCGATGGAAAGGGGTCTTGTAATAGATTCCATGTGGCTGGGTCAAAAGAAGGTCACTCTATTTTAGATTGGTTGGTCAGGGAGGTCTCTCTAAGAAGGGCGGATTTGAGTTTTCCAGGTAGAAGCTACAGTAGAAGAATATTATTTGTGGGGGTGGCAATGAACCTGGGGAAAAAATAACCAATGGAGAGAAAGGTACTAGCTGAATTCGGAGAGAAGAGGAGAGGCCAGTTCAGTTGCTTAATACTTCTAAAGTCTGATTGTCAATATAGGCAGTTATAATAAAAAACGTACAAATGATAGGTTTTAACTGAACTTCACCAAATTTGGCTGTTTGGGTACAATATTTTCTGATCAAATACAAAACTGCAGTTAAAAGTTACAATAGATAATTTCACCCAGATGTTCCCAAGTTCACTAGCCCTATAAAAACCACTCTTCCCCTTCAAGTGTAAATAGAACATGTTCTTTCATTAAAAGATGCTTATGTCCCATTAGTAATGAGACAATGTCAATTCCTTTTTCCTCCTGCCCTTTCCTGAGAAACTTCAGAGTTTATGTTTGTACAAGTCAGAGCACCCCAATTTACTGCTTCCGCCTAATTTTAATCTCACCTATCTTTCCTCTGACCATTCTTATTTTTTCCCCAAGGAAAAAAAAAGGCCATTTCCTTAATTTTCCCACATGCACGCCCAGGGTCCTCCTCCAACAAATTATAAGTAATATAACAGACTGGTAATTTGCAGGAGAGAAATAGGAACTATACTGCACCTACTTCAAATGTAACAGTCATCCCAGTTCCAGGCGACCTGGGCCGTTCCAACCTGAGGGGTAGAGGTGTTCAGACTGCTCTGTTAGCCTTCAACAGTGGAGCTCTCTGACTCCTTTATTCCTCTTCTCTCTAGCACCTAAGCCTCTCTCAGGATTGTCACAGGCAACTCCAATTCAACTATCCCCGTAGCTGCCATGTCTGTCACAGGAGTACCTCAAGGTTTTTCCTTAAATGGTATTTCTACCCTTAACAAGAATTCTGCTGTTGGATTATTCTTTCTTCTCCTTATCTTATTAATGAGGAAGACTTTTTGAAAGACAAAGCTAATTTATTTTTCCTTCAGGGCACTAACTCTCTGCGTTGTGTCATGCATGTCACACACATGCATGCACACACACATGCAATTTTTCGGAGCAAATGTGCTCTATAAATGCAAAATGAAAATGATAATTATTATTCCCAGCTTCTTGTGATGTACTCGAATTTATCTGTGAGATGATCTATTGATGACAGAATGAGAGAGAGTTAAAAACATAGAAGGAAAGAACTCACACTAGGAGGTACACTTATACAAGTTGAAAATGCACTGTAGAATTGAACACCTGGAACCTATGTAATTTTTGCTAACCAATGTCACCCCAATAAGTCTAACAATAAAAAATAAAACTTAGAAGGAAAAAAATCTAGTGAAAATGGTCAAAAACTTTATTTTATTCAGCCACTAAGCTTAAAAATGGCCGTGATACAAACATTGTATTCAAATATTTAGAACAGAGATCTAAAGTTAATCTGTTGGCTTGAAAATTTGGGGAACCTTCCCCTTCTATAGAAAGAGTCCTAAAATGGGATCTATAAGCAATTCTTGATTTTTTGTACCTTCGAATCATATGTCTCTTGTTCAGACTCTCACTGTTCAACGTTATATACTCAAATGTGTTAACAACTTTGGAAAAAAAATTTGAGTCTCTGAGAATCAGATGATAAACATCTGAAGTTGCTACATGATCATTCTGTCTGCCAATCAATATCAATGGCCATTTTTAGAGAAATGTATGTATATTTATATAATTAATGGAATTGAGGCATTGTTTTGACAACCGTCAGTATAAGATTAAGGCTTAGCTCTGGCTGTAAATTCCAGCTCTGTGCTTCAGTTTTCTCATCTGTTAAATGATCAGTAACTCTGACAGTACGAATTAAATGAATTACTACAGGTCAAATTCTTAGAGCAATGCATGTAATAAATACTCAACAGGGATTAGCTATTAAGATATCAAATTATTACATGACACTTCACAGAAAGGGGGAAATTAAAGTATAGCTAATAGTGAGAAAACATTAAAACCAGCAGGTTCTCCAAAAGTTTGCCCTCAATCAAGTACATGATCAATTGTGAAAAAAAAAAATAAAATAAGGCACACAATTCTGAAAAATGTTCACTGTGATTAAATTATTTGATAACACTGTTAGCTCTCAGGAGACCAAATCAAACAACTCATTTCACATAAATGTCTAATAATGGTTAATAAACAGAATTGGTAATTTACTACTAGCTTTCTTCTTAATTCACTCAGTTTTCTTTCCTCGTGCTTGTTTCACCATCAATACGTGCTCTAAAATAAAATGAATTTTTTTGCATGCTCAAATCAAATGCATTAGCAAAACATGCACGTCATTCACAATTTTTAGGCCATTTCGAGATTTTTCTCCTCCAAAGATTCTCATGTTAGAAATACATATTTGTCTTTCTTCAGGCATAAAATAAGTTTCATTGTCTTTACTTACAAATAACACTGACTGCCTTTCACAAGTTATACTCTGCAATACAATATCGTTTTAAAGGTCTTTAAGAAATTCTGATGTTGGATTTGTATGAGACATTAGTTTTTAAATCTACACTGGCCTTTTTGCCACGATTGTCAGTAAAGATTTAAAGAGATTCAATTTTTAAAAGGATTAAAGCCATAAGATGTGATGAAGGCCTGTTTCACCATAGCTACAAGATTCAGAGTAAAGGCGACACGTACCAGTCACAGGGCCTCCTCGCCACTGCCCGCCTGTGACAAAGCATGAGACACAGGAGTGATCAGGAAATGTCAGAAAACGGAGAGGACTTCTATCACCTCCAACACTTTTTTGTACAGGTGAAGGGCCCCCTGCTCACAAAGACAATGTGCCTAGTTCAAGTGTATGTGAACGTCAGACATTTTTCAAGAGATCACTTTATAAAACAAGAGATCTTCTACTATTCTTTCTACTATAAATAAAACAATCGTATGTGAGCCACAACCAGGGAACGGAGATGTTGCTGCTGTCATGTTTCTGTTTCCTTTCTTCCTCCCTCATCTTCCTTCTTTCTTTTATGTGTTCACATACATCATATAGTATAATGAAACTTGAAATAAACATGTGCCGTTAAAAGCCACGTTACTTTTAAACATTGTGTCACTTTTTTCTCATTTTGTTGGGCACGTGTTTTATCACCACCTGAAGTTACCTTGGTCACTTATGTGTTAAGGTGTATTTTCTTCTTTCCCTTTTCCTGTCACATAACCTCTTTCCAAAGAGTTTATTATTCCGCGTTTTTCTTTTGTTGGAATAGCCATAGACAAGAAAAAAAATAATAAACATGGGTGTGTATATGCACATGTGATTTTTTTCTATCATTTAAAGTTAGGTAGAACTCAGCAGTGAACCGATTTCATCATTTTGTGGGTTGGTCGTGAATCACCTTTTTAAATTTTCTTTCAGGTTCATGTATTTACTGAAGTGTTCTAGAGCTTCTTGGTTCAGCAATCATCCATTTCCTTTAGGTTCCAAAATAGACTTGCCTGGATTAGCCTCTTCTAATTCTTTTCATCTTTTCTGAATTGAGAGTTATTGTTTTTCTTCTCCTTCCTAAGGATTCTTATTTGTTTGATATTTGATTAATCAAATGAACAAGTAGATTGCTTTGGTTATGGGTCTTTCAAAAGAATCAGGTTCTGTATTATTTAATACTGTACTAATATTTGTAGAGTATTTTCATTCATTTGGCTTCTATTCATCAAAAAATCACTGTTTTAGAAATATATATATATATGTAATTTATTTTATCAAGACAGTTACCTCAAAATCTATAAAGAAAGTCAGCATTAACAGAATATTTTATGTATGGTTGCATTTTACCAAAATATATATGAGGGCTGTCCGGAAAAAATCCAGCTACAAGTGCCTCTATTTTTCATATTACATGGCTAAATACTTTCTGGACAGCCCTCATATTTATACAAATTATTAAGTAATGAATCTCTGAGAATAAACATTTATTTGTATCTTCACTTTTTTTGTTTTCATTTTGTTTTCATGATACTTTAATGTCAATCATTTTAGATAAGAAACATGAAATCAAAACTCTTAAATCCATATATTTTAGAAGCTTTTTATATCCGAGATAAAAAATTTTCCCATGCTAAACATTCACAACATTTTTAAGATCAGACATGCTTCAAATCATTCTTAATTATTGTTTTTGAATTATAAATAGGAGTTATTTTTCATTCTTTTCTACAAGGATATGGCATAAAATGGCATGTTTATTTTTTATTTTTTAAATTTTTATTAAATTTATTGGCTGACATTAGTTAGTAAAATTTTATAGGTTTCAGTTGTGCAATTCTATATATCATTTATATATTGCATATGTGTTCACCAACCAGAGTCAATGATTATTCTATCATTATATATTTGACACCATTTATACTATTCTACCAACTCCTACCCACTTACCCTCTGGTACCACTAAACTGTTGTCTGTGTCTATGAGTTTTTGTTTGTTTGTCTGTCTTTGTTCATTTGTTGCTTTCAGTTTTATATCCCACATGAGTGAAGTCATTTGGTTCTCGACTTTTTCTATCTGACTTATTTCACTTAGCATGATAACCTCAAGATCTATCCAAGAACTCATACAATAGCGACAACAAAAATGATCCCATTTAAAAAATGGGCAGAAGTCCTAACAGACCATTCCCCCAAGAAGAGAAAACAAATGGCCAACGAATATATTTTAAAATGCTCAACTTCACTAGCTATTAGGGAAATGGAAGCCAAAACCATTGGCTATTATCGATAGGACAAGTAATAACAAGTGTTGGAGAAGGTTGTGAAGAAAAAGGCACTCTCATACACTGCTGGTAGGAATGTACACTGGTACAACCACTGTGGAGGACAGTATGGAGGTTCCTCAAAAAAATTCAGAATAGAGTTACCGTATGACCCAGCAATCCCTCTTCTGGGTGTCTACACAAAAAAATCTGAAAATATTTATCTGTAAAGATATATGTACCCATATGTTAACTGCAGCTTTATTCATGGTGGCCAAGACATGGAAACAATCGAAGTGTCCTTTGATAGATAATTGGATAAAGAAGATGTGGTACACATATTCAATGGAATTTTAGTCATAAGAAAAGATGAAATACTGTCATTTGTGACAAAATAGCATATTTTAAAGGCCATCAATTTCCTTTAAGATAAAATTATGGTACCTGTTTGTTGTAATTCATAGCTTTAGGTAATTATATGTATGTATATACAAATATGCTGTGTGTGTGCATAATCTGCTGTCATATAATCTTCATGATAATTCTGAAGGCCAAGTAAATGATAAGACAGTTTCATTTTCTTAGTATGTAAGAGATCGCACTGATGAAAAGATCAATAAATAAATTCAGGAACTACCACTGAACCATTAAGATAATATAACAAATTAAAAATCTTAAAAATTTAGTATGATGTGAAAAAATTAAACATATTCAAGGCTTACCACTTCCCTACCAACTGAGTATCATAGCAAACTTTCCATATGAGAGATAAATGGGAGAAGAAAATAACCACTAACTCAAAATAAATGTTTAACATGTACAGTTTAAAAAAAAAAAAAAAGGAAACTGGATCTTCTCAAAAAACTAATATTGCAAGCCCTTGTTAGGTATAAACTTGAAAAACTGTTTTTCTTGACTGTATCTGGATGTATCTTTACAACTGAATTACCTCCTCAACAGCTCTTAGCTTTGAACCATAGGCGTTTCAGAAAGGGGTTAAGATGATCTACCCAGAGTTCTCTATCTTGGTTAATGTAAGACCAAAGGTATCTCCTCTTGTGAAAGGTTTCTCCTATCAGCAACTTAAGAGAACACTTGCAGATACAGTGTATTTAAGAAACATGAGGAGTCGAAGAAATGAATTTGTCTTTGAGAAAGCACACAAAGTCATGACCTCTTTAAAAAAATGAATAAACATAAAGCAACTATGCCAGTCCTTTGAGGCAATTAATGTGTCTTAATCCTTGATATTTTTTAAATATCTAATCTGCATTTATTTAAAATACGTAATTAGAAAAATCTAAGGCATCTCCTCACAGTCAGTTCTGATGTTAAATAAGGGTTCTGTTTTCTGTAAAAATAAATAAATAAATAAATAAAATAAAGGAAAGAAGGCAGGGAATGAAAAAGGGAGAGAGAGAAAGATGAAGGGAGGAAGAGAATAAGAACACTACACGTTACTTTGAACCTGTAATTGTGTCTTAATCATTTGTAGCAAAGACCAAGTTGTCAGGACACTAACATGACTCTCCCTGGAGGAGGACTGATGTTTCAGAAATTAGATGGTATGAATCATCTCAGAGAAAAATTATTCTGCTAGATTAATTACAAGGAATTTATAGCGCCTTTAATCTCAAAATTGAACAAAAAAAGATCAAAGTATAATTTGCACCTACAGCACTGGAACATCAGTTTTGGTAAAACTTTGAAGGGCTAACTTTGAACAAAAAAATCTGATGCAGTTCTTCCTTTAATTTTTACTACAGCACCTGTTGAAACAAAACTTCTCATCAGAATCATTTCTCCTCAGTACCTAAGTTTTTATTTTTTAACATATAATAATTTATTGAAGCTGAAGAAAAATCGCTTATTTCCATTATTAGCTGTGAGAACAGTGTCTGGAATGCTACTTTCTTATGAATATTTTTGAGACTACTATGAGAAAAAGATTTCGGAAGCAGAAAAGGTTTTAAAGCCACATAAGCCATGTACTGGTCCTTTCAGTTTTCCAAAGACTTCTCCACATAGATTCCCTTTTATGGACTTGAAAGTTCTTAGTATAATAGTTGACGCTTCACAAATGCCTGATGTGCATCGCAAATCACCTTGTCTCTCCCATTGGAAGATATCAGAACAATTGCTGTTCTGTTATTTTATAATTCATTATATCACAATTCATAGTATTCTCCAGATACATTGAGAATTTTGTCCACGTTTTACAATTTTACAAGTTATGCATCATGCTAAGTTTTGACTGGAATTCTTTTACAAATCTTCATACTAAAATTTTAAAATCCTGCTATCAAATTCTGCAATTCTCCATAATGCCGTTCCCACAGTCCAAATAAAAAACAACAAAGAACAAATTTGGGAACTGGCACTTTGGTAAATGTTTCATTGCCAAATATGAAGTTCTAACTAAACAAGTTTTTTTAAGCCAAGACTTCATCATAATTAAAGATGTTATAGAAATCCAACTCGGCAAGCTCAGAAGTAATTTAGAAAAGCAAAATAAAAAAAACCATAAATGAGCAATTTGCATTTTTTTCTGTCCTCTATTTCACTGCCATGGTGGTGGGAAAATAGACAGTTTATGGATTATGGTGGTCTCATCTTTTCTAGGAAATGAACTAACTGACCAAAGTCTCCAGTAAGTTTCATGGTTCATGAAGTTTTAAATTACAAATTACAAATTCTTACATTATCCATCTTCCAATTTATAGCAGCTGGAGCAAAAATCTAGTTTTAAACAATTAGCTCAGAAAATACTGACCCCTGTTTGTTTGATTCCATCAGTATCATTCTTGACTAGGAATCCTAAGTCTCTAAACCAATTAATTACTTGGGCACGTCTAAAAAGGGTTCTAAATACTTGCTCTCTGGGATTCATTATTTAGTAACAGATATTTAGATAGCATAAGCTTATATTGAACACAAAGATTTCATAGATTTTATGTTTTTATATTTGTTGATATTTTTGAGAGGGAAACATTAGCGTGACTTACGAAAGAAAGACATAAAACATATCAAGGAATACACGTCCCTCCCCTCTCTGTCTGTCTCTCTCTCTCTCTCGTTCTCCTTTTCTGGTTATTCCGTCCCTACCGTCTCCTATTGCTAGGTTTCTCTCCGTTAGGTATTGAGCCCTCTACCTTGATGTTATGTACTTATTCCCACAGTTTCAAATATTTTTTCTATGCTAACAGTTTCAAAATTGACAACTCCAAGACTTCCTGGATTCCTGGCACTCATATCCAGTTCCCTATGTAATATATTTAACTGAATGTTTCCCATGGATCTCACATTAAGTAACCACCAAACTCTTATTTCCTGGCCTTCTGCAAATTATTCTATCCCAGTTTTTTCTAAGTATACAGGGTGCTATCACATATTCAAATTACTGAACAAGGTACCACATAGGTGAGAATACCAGAAAACAGAAAGTAACCCTAAATTCCTTTCTCTTCCTCACCACTCAAATGCAATCTGCCAGCCTATCCCATAATTTCTGCCTCAAAAGGATGTTTTGAATATGTCTACTTCTCATCGCGTCTCCCACTGCTTCTGGGGAAACCCTTTCCAGGGCTACTAAAATAGCCTCCTCACTGTTGCCTCTACTTTTCCTGTGGTTTTTCTCTATTCTATTGTTACATGGCAGCTTTTTAAACATAAACCAGATCAGGTCATGCCTCTCAGTAAAATCCTTTAACATTTTTCCATTGCATTTCAAGTCAAATCGCCCACGTTGGCCTACGAGTCCTTGCAAACTATGACTCTTGGTTGTGTCTTGAGTCTTCGTATGTCCCCTGAATTACTATCAGCATCATTTCATCTGCTGTAACATGTCAGTATTCTTCCCAATTTAGGGACACAGTAGGTGTTTTCATGCTACCTGAAATGCTACTGTTCTCTAGGTTCTAAACATGGTTGGCTCTGTCACATCTTTTAAGTCTCAACTTAAATGTCACTTCATCAATGACACCCCTTCCCTAATCACCTTGCCTATGTTGTTACTCTCTACCAATGTTCTCTGGTCAGATAAGCTTAAGTGTTTAGAGTACAGGATCTACCCAAACTCACAATCCATCCTATCGAACACTAGATGACTCATTTGACCCTTCTGTGACTCTGTTTCTTCATTTTTAAAGCACAAATAATAATAATACCTACCCCTATGGATTATGAAGATTAAATTAATGAATGAATAAACACAAAGTAGTTCTGGCACTGTGTCGTCAATGCTCAATACATTTTCTTCCTTACTCTTTACCACTTACTCATTGATAGCTTTGATTTTTGTTTTGGTTGATAGTCAGTATCCCCTAGAGGACTAAGAACTCTATTAAGTAGAGTGTATTTATATGTTGTTGTTGTTTTCATCAATGTAGACTCTGACAAATCCAACATTTGACAGACAGATGTGCAATTAGTTATTAAATGAGAAAATTATTTGTTAATGGATATTAAAATCCAAGTTAAAGATACATCTGGTTGCCGCTGTACCTTTGACTACAAAAAAATATGTGAACAATTGCTTCACCATGTTTTAATCATTCACTGATAATTAATATAGACACATGCATACAAAGAATTATAATTTATTATAGAACTATGCTGTTTTTAAACCTAAATTTACTCTTACCAAACATAAAACATTTTAGCCATGAGCTGCCAGATCCATTTACACATCATTTTCTCTTCATTTTCTAATTATGTCTTCCAAAAACCCTCATATTTTAATACGGGGCTTCTGCATTTTTTATTAAATTTATTGGGGTGCTATAGGTTAGTAAAATTATAAAAGTTTCAAGTGCACAATTCTAAAATTCATCATCTGTACATTGCATTGTGTGTTTACTATCCAGTCTCAATTCTCCTTCCATCATCATATATTTGATCCCCAACCCTCTCCTCCCTTACCTTCTGATAACTATTAAACTGTTGTCTGGGTCTATGAGGTTTTTTTCTTTGCTTATCTGTAATTACCATAGCATCCAGGGCTATCACTGTAGGCTTTCAGACCACTTCTGATCTTTCAGAGACACTAATATAAAAGTTTAAAAGCCTGCAAAACTTACGAGACCAAATTCTATGTTACTGCTGAAAGTGCAACACCTCTGCATACCTGAGCTCTACAAAACACTGTTTTAGGCTTTCAATCACAGGTTGGTTGGTTGGTTGGTTGGTTTTTACTCTTTGTTTTCTCCTATATTTACTTTGAAGTTTGTCTTCGACCGCCTATCAGGAGATAGGTGTCAGGGTTCCCAGTCTCCAAAAGGACTGACCCCTTAGCCTTGGGTCCATGTGACTTATCTTCTGCTGGTCTGCCTGAAAACCCGGGCTACCTTCACCCCTTGCCACGCTCTGAAAAACATACGAGCCTCTTCGTGACTCATCAGGTCTGCCCAGACTGCAGCACTGTGTCACTCTATCCTAATCTTTACTTCTCCTTATTTGATAATGTAATATATAGCAGGAGTTCGATTTTAGATGTCATGTTAAAAAAAATAAAGTGGTTCTGGAAATAACTTTCTTCTCTGTACCCCCTCTTTGCCTCACCTGACTACCGAGCTGTTAGTCTCACCCTTCTATGGGTAAAATTATGTTCAAGTAAAATGGAGATACATTGAAGCTTATTTTTAGCTCTTTCATTTCCATTATGCCATTTTCTTTGGCACAATAGGAAAATCACATATGAAGGGAGGTCACAGTAAAGGAACCACACAGGATAAATATAAAGAAAAAAATGCTCAGTTATTATTAAAGAAATAGCCATCAAAACAAGAATGGAATTCCATTTTTCATGTATTTGATTGGAAAATATTGTTGAGTTTGATGAACCCCGGAACAGATATCATGGTGCACTATTGGCTGAAGTATAAAGGGAGTAAAATTTGGAAATGTCCAGGAAAGTAAAAATGCATATATGCTCTGACCCAGCATTTGTACTTCGAATAATTTACCTATCAAATAGCAAATAAAGTAAGCAAGTTTGCAAAGCTATCTCCACAAGGCAATAGTAAGCATTTTTTTTCCTATTCCATCTGCCACCCCCTACGCTTAATTTATGTTTTCAGTAGGGCCGATACCCCTTGCTCCAAGAGTAGCATATGACTAAACTTGAATATCACTTCCCATGATCCCAGAATTGGTCCAAAGAAAGACCTATAAACCCATCAGACCCTAAGAGAGTCATTCTCATCACATTTGCTTGAGGAAAACAGGAGAGAGGTTCTATTTTCTGCTGGTTTCCTGGAGCAAGGCAGCAAGTCTGGCACTGCTGACGGCCATTATGCCACCTAAAAAGGAGAGATAGCCTAATGAGAGAGGCAGGCCAGAGGAGGGCCAAGTCAAAAGATAAAGAAACCAGATACAAATGACATTAATTGAGGCTACTGAGTCAATCACAAAGTCAGTTGCATGCTTTTTTTTTTTTTTGAACGGTGATGGTAAATAAATTTCCTTTTCTAAGACAAATTTAATTGGGTTTTATGATATTTTAAAATCAAAAAAAGCCTAAATAGAAAAGACGGTATTTTAGCACACAAAATTATCTCTTATTTTGTTTCACAATTAGGACACACACTTAAAAGGAATACCAAGCAGCTTTTAAAGAGAACAGGATATAGCTATAGATATTTCTATAGACAGACAGACATCCAGGATATAAGAAAGTTGTAGAAAGAAAAGTATATACCATAGTGCCATTTAAAAGAAATTAAAAATCTATGTTTACATACACTGATATTTGTGTATGCACAGAAAATTGCTGAAATAGAGAATAGTGGTTACTTTTATGATTTCTCACTTAATGGAATACTTTTTATTGTATACTCATTTGTACTAACAATATTTTAGCATGACCATGTACTTAAGTTTACAGTAGTAAAGGTTATATTTTTTAAAAGGACATAGAAGCAGCAAAATATGAAAATATTTTTTCTAGCCTCAATGTGAAATGAATATTCTATTATAGAAGAGAGATACAATCTAATACCATGAAGTGTTTTTATCTGCTTAGAAATTAATTGTCTATATATCATACAATTGTGACTATGATACAAACTGAACCAAAAAATATGGAAAGAGGTCAATACATCCAACCAAGATTGTTTTATTAATGTAGTCCACGTAATTGATGTGGTGTGGATAAAGTTTAAGGTGGTCCCTGTGACTCCACCCTTACAGTTTATTACCTAGAGTATGACTTGCTTCCAACCAACAGAAAATGGCCAGTGTGATGGGTTATCCCTTCCATGATTACATTACATTATATGGAAAAATGACAAGTCACTTCTTTGATTACATTCTGTGAAATTCACTCTTGCTAGTCAACTAGCTCTATAGTCAGGCCCTACCTCTCTGTCATTGGCTCTGAAAAATCAAGCTAACATGAATCCAATAGTCACAAGGAAATAAATTTTGCCCACAACCTGACGGAGCTCAGAAGCTGATCCTTTCTTAGTAGAACCTGCAGATGAGAACGAGCTAAGTCATCCCTGGCCTTCTGGCCCATAGAAACTGTGAGAGAACGATGCCTGTTGGTTTAATCCATCATAACTGTAGTCACTTGTTTCACAGCATAAAGGGCTAATACAGATGAAACAGACAAATTCTAAATTCCATACAAAAATTTATGACTCTTCTCTATTTTCAGATAAAAATGATATGCATCATATGTGTGCATGTCTAAAAACCACAAAAATGTAAAAAAGCTAACTCTTTTTAAGTTGTAGTGTATTACCTAAAAGGGGACATAGAGAAAAATAAGACCCTAAATGCAAATTGTGTTTTCCCTTCAAAATTATAAAACCCAAACTTGCTATACTAGTTTCTAGCATAAAGTGAAATTCAGCCCTGACTATTTTTTAGTAATTTAAAGCCTAAAAAATAGAGTGTTGCCACTTTCTACCAAAAAAAAAGGGTACTTAACACACCTTAAAAAAGAAAATGGAATGACCCGAGAGGATAAAACACGTATCACACCACAGAAAGATGTAAGAATAGTATGGTTCACATCAAATTCTTAATATAAATTCAATCCTTGGTTTATAAATAATGCAAATTTAATGAGATATTTTATCCGAAATGCATAAATGAAGCTCTCAGTCACTTCAAAGGGAACTGTGCTTGCATACCTAAAGTTTAAATTTTCCCTGTAAAAAGCCACAACAACACAAACATACCCATATTTATAACATTTAGAATGTGTTGTTTTCTCAGACTAGTATTTACTCAACTACATGCATACCTAAACACTGACTTTAAAATACAAAATGAGATCCTTCCCAATTGTGAATGTATTTTAATCAAGTCTACCCACACAAAAAGTCCCTCATAAAGATATACTTTATGTGAAATATTTTTCTTCAGTAAAGTTCACATAAATATAGCCTCTCAGACATTTTAGTAACTGTGGCAAAAAGAAAACCTTGATTGGAAATTTATTTTTCTTACAGCTTGTATATATTTTCTTTTTCTTGGATTGCCTGCCCTGGTAGTTGAGGGATTTGAACAATTCTTTCCACAATGGTAATAGAGTCAGAGGTCAAAAGTTTCTAAGCACAAACTAAAACTAAACAGCAAGAAAAATATCAAAATGTATGCAAAAATATACAGAAACGTTATTGGTCTTGTGAAAGCAAAACATACTAGAAAATTACCTTAAGAAAATAAACCTTGTGTTTGTCTAACAAAACCTATCAAGAAGTATGTGATAATCACATCAAGTGCTTTAAAATTCTTAAAACAAAAGCCATACCTATAGAACAAATAGTATCAGGCCAAGAAAAAAATTATGATGTCTATAATGAAAGACAGTAACAGAAGAACAGATAGTGGCCATTCTAGTTTAAGGAATGGAAAACAAACAAGTGGAAAAATTGACAACTAAAATTTTATAAAACATCAAACAGATGTTGTGCATAAAAGTTTCCAGAATGAAATAGAGAACTGAAGTAATTATCTGGACAATTAAAACTCAAAAATGTAAATCTTTCTGCTCCATTATTGAGGTATTTCAGGGAAAAATTTACTTGGAATTTTCCCTTTATGTAACTGCATAGCTATAGTTCATGAATTAGCATTTCTTCACATAAAGGCTGAGTAAAGACTTAGTCAAGGTTTGAGAGTAGTTAAAGATAACTACGATATAGATGCAGAAATATCTTAAACTGTACGCTTCACATAACATCATAGGGCTGTGTGAGCATTATAGGAATTGGGGCTTCATCCAAAGGCCATGCCAAGCCATCCAGATAATCAGATTTTGCATTTGAAAAAATTTGCTCTGGCTAGAGTATGAAGAATTTCTTTTGTCTGAACAAAGGTGAAAGAGTAACTATTATGTATGTTCAAGTAAGAAACTATGAATGTACTATCATGCTTCACTCTTCTATACTTAACCAACTTCTTATTTCTGCTTTTTTTTCTTTGATCATATTTTCAGTTCAAATGTCATCCCTTGCATGAAACACATCACGGAATTCCAGCTCAGTCTGTAGATTCAACTATTCCAGCTTTTATGCCCCATTTAACCCAGTGTAAGTTTCTATCATGGTATTATAAACCACTGTGATGTACTTAGTTGTGTGCATGCATTGGTACTTACTGGTCCCTCAATAAATTCTTCATAAAATTTACTTTCTGTCTTCAGCATCTAACACAATGTTTGGCCTTATACCCATCAAAAAAATTCTGGTTAAAATATAAAGACATTTTTAACATACCTATTTTGGAAAATTTTAATGAGCTATGCAAGAAGGAATTCTGCTAGCAGATGGCCTTTGGACTTGAACTGCTACAAGGGGTCATCCTTAAGTCTTCAGTCTGATAGTCTTTCGACTTGAACGGCAGATTTTGGATGTGCCTTCCATCATAATCATATGAGCCCATTTCTTAAAACAAATACACATACACAACACATACATATACATGCACACACACACACACCCTACTGGCTCTGTTTCTCTAGAGAATCCTGACTAATATACACATTAGAAATAGTAAAATAGTTTAGTTCTTACTCTAGGACTACAGAAAGGCTTTGTAGTAACCTATTATTACCCCTCCCTTTGGGAGGACTGTCATAGTTGGCATGGCTCTGTGCCTAGTGGGATCCCTCCCATTTGGGAAAAGTGTACTTCCTCATTCTATTAACAACATAAAGCTCACCCCTGTGACTTGCTTTGGTCAGATAAAAGTGAGTGAAGATGAACTATGCCATTTGCAAACATATGCTATATTCCCTCTTCCACATGAACAACATGTTATAAAGAGACACTTCTTCTTCATACTAAATCCCAAAGTAAAAAGTCACAGGGACAAGAGCTGTGACTAGTTTAGAAGCATTAAACATAAATGTGAATAAAAGCTAAGCTTTGCTTGTTTTAACGATTTTGCAACTTCCTTGACTATAGAAAAACTAGTCTTAATGAACTGACAAAGGCATAATGGGTTATTAAATTAATGCCCTCCTTCATCACCAAGAAGACTTTATTAAAATTATTGTGTATGTGGACAAATGAATGATTAAAGAAATTGATTCTTCCTTCTGCCCCTCTGGGAAGGGGTTACACATGTATCTCATTCAATTCTCAAAGTGGCTTTTATATAAAAATTGATAACCACTGCAAAATATGAGATGAAAAACAAACATGCTCACAATAAATTTTGACAAATATTCTGAGGAAAAAGCATTCTGTAGTCTTCCACATTACTCTGATTTACTCTGTGTTTTATAAGTTTTCATGTGAAAAAATAAAATACTGTGCCTACTTAAAACGGACAGCTGTACTGAATAAAATACTCACCTCTAAGTATCTGTCAGGGATTGGTTCTAGGGCCTTTTGCAGATACCAAAATCCAAGGGTTTTCAAGTCTTTTAGATAAAATGACGTAGAAAAACGTATATAATCAGCTCTCAGCATCAGCAGATTTCCAACTGCAGATTGAAAATACAGTTTTTGATCCTGTAATACAGAGGGTTGACTATATTTATTGGAAAAAGTAAATGTATAAATGGAAGTTAAAACTTACATGGTTCAAGGGTCAACTGTGCATTGAGTAACAACTCTGATACAAAGTATGGGAGGCACTGGTGACAAAGGCTGATATGATCTCTGAATTACTGAGGCTTATATTCTAGAAAAAAACTATAGAAATCTAGATTTGTTTTTAAGCACACTATACAATTCATGGTTCTAAACTCCAGCCTTCCTAAGAGGAATAAATGTTAGGTAAAACTCACATTTCTTGCCATCTCTACTCATTCCCTGCCCATCCCTCACTGATTATCAGGGTGTGAGAAGAATGAGGGCTAAATTTGGATAGTTCAATATTTAAACAGTAAATAATGTAACTTTTCAATAAAAACACAAGGCATTCACTAAAATTTGGATGTGTAATTTTTGTATGCTTGGGCAAGCACTGTATTGAACATATGATACATATTCAATGCTCTTGAACAAATGTTAGTCCCCATTTATGTATCAAGTTCCTATGAACAATACCTGGCAAGCTAGGTATCTGGTTGCTCCAATGACAGTTAGAATCCTTTGAACCTAAAGTATGTGAAAGGAACATACAAATCATTCATTACCAATCCTCATAGGCAGCAGTTAATTCTAAAAAAATAATGGAAATTCCACTCATACCATCCATTCATTTATTGGGGGAAGGGGAAGGCAACCCCCAGGTATTACAAAAACAATCTACAACTATTAGCAACTACTTAGCTGCCTAAGGCTGAAATTTCTGCTGGGGCAAAAGGAGCCTGGGTAGGAATTTAAAAGGAAATATTGGAGAACTACATGACTAGGAAACACTGGAAATCTCTAGTAGTAGATATTCTGGATTTTCTAAAATGATGTGTACATGCCAAGGAAAGACCTAGGACCAAAAAAATACGAGTCACTCACCTATGGTATAGACATATATTGAAGCCTGAGAAAACATTGTAAAAAGCTAAGACTGCCTTGTAAAATGTGTGATGCTCAAGGTGTATTTTTTCACATAAATTACCTTGGCAAATGACAGAAAACAAAGACAAAGCATAGAAGAAAATATAACCTGTAATTGAGAGGCCACTACTAAATTATACTGACCCAAGTGTGACCTCTAAAAATCAGGCTTAAAAATAAAAACAATACTTAAAAACAGACAAACAAAAATGCTAGTAGAAAACTCAGTGTCCATACACAACAAGGAATGTAGAAGCTACAGAATTAATCCAGAAAGGCTACTAACAATAGCAGCAATAAGGGAAAAAATTTATAGAAACAAAAAAAGCAGTATCAAATACTAGAGAGAAGAAAAATTTTATACCATAGTTGATACATTTCTCAAATGTAGTTTTCAGATTCATAGATACAGAGAAAAAAAAACTGATGATTTCTGGATGGAGGTAGGGTAGAGAGGTGAAAAAGGTGAAGGGATTAAAAAGTCAAACTGGTAGTCATGAAATAGTCAAAAGGATGTACAAGGCAGCATAAGGAATACAGATAATACTATAATAACTATGCATAGTGCCAGGTGCATACTAGACTAATCAGAGGAATCACTTCATCAATTATATTAATGTCTAATCACTATGCTTTTCAACAGAAACTAATAAAAAGTAATGTTGAATGTCAACTGTAATTGAAAATATAAATAAATAGCCCAGTTTTCAACCAAAAATTTTGAGACATGCAAATAACAAGCAAAATATGCCACATATATGAGGGAGAAAAAGCAGCCAACAGAAAATGTCCCAGAGGGGAGCCCATATATTGACATTACTAGACAAAGACTATTATTAGCTATCATAGCTATGTTTTAAAATATAAAAGAAACCATGCCTAAAAAAATTAAAGGAAGTGTAACCATGACATCTCATCAAAATAGAGAATATCAATATCAATATATACAAGTAGTAATACAAGTTATAAAAAATGACTAGACAGAAATTCTGGAGTTGAAAATAAGATCATTGAAATTAAAAGTTTACTGGGAGAGTCAACAAAAGATTTGAACAGGCAGAAAAAAACCTATGGACTTGTAAAATGGTCAATATAGATTTTCTAGTCTTAGCAGCAGAATCAAAGAGTAATGAAGAATATTGTATGAAGCCTCAGTGACTTTGTGGGAAACCATGAAGCTCATTAACATACACCTAGCAAGTTCTCGAAGAGGACAAAAATGGTAGAAAAAAATACTTAAATAAATAATTGCCAAAGGCTTCACAATTTGATGAGATATATCAGTCTACTCATTCAGTAAATACAATAGAATAAAATGAAAGAGATCCACACTTCAGCACATCTTAGGCAAACTGGCAAAGGTTAAAGATTAAGTGAATTTTAGAAGCAGCAAGAGAATAATTACTTATCACAGAGATAAGAGTAACGGCTAACTGCTCATCACAAACTGTTGAACCAAGGGGACAATGGGATAACACCTTGATAGATGTGAAAGACTGTGAATCCAGAATTCTATATAGCTGAACTCATTCAAAAAATGAAGCAAAAAGTATGATACTCCCATCTAAACAAAAGCAGAGAATTCATTGCTAGCAAATGGGGCCTATAAGACATACTAAAGAGACTCTTTCGGACTGAAACAAAAGAGCATTCGATAGTAACTTAAATCCATACAAAGAAATAAAGTACCAGTAAAATAACTACACAGGTTTTATGAGAATTGGTATAAATTTATTTTTATTGTATTTTCTTCTAATACAAAAAAAGAACTGCATAAATCAATAGTTATGAAAAACTTTTAACAGATTTCTAACTAGTTATGATGCAATTTATATGAAAATAGTATAATGAGGAAGCAAGAATTAGGGCAAAGTTTTTGTATCTCATTGAAAACAAGTTAGTATTAATCCAAAGTAGATTAAGTTAAGATGTTAATTATCTTCTCCAAATCAACCAGAATAAAACCAAATAAACATAAAATAAAAAGAACACTAAATAAATTTAAAAGACACAAGAATATATCTATATAACACAAGCAGAACAAGACTTGAAAAGTAGAGGGGTGAAAAGATAGAAGACATACAGAAAATAAACAGCAAATAGTAGTGACTATACTAATATTGGACAAAACAGCGAACAAAAATTGTTACCTGTAAAGAAGGTTATTTTGTAATGATCATACGTGCTAATCTATCAGGAAGGTATACTATTAAAAACATATATGCACCCAACAGAGTCCCAAAATACATGAAGCAAAACCAACATAATGGATGTAAGAAAGATACAATTCAATAATAATTAAATACCTCAAAGCCTCATTTTCAATATTTTACAGAAATAGACAATCTAAAAATAAATTAAAATCTTATTATAAATTAAGGAGCCCTAACAGGTATCTATAGCCTGCTGTACCCAGAGTACAAAATCTCTAAGAACACAGAGAACATTCTTCAAGATAGATCATATGCACATATGCTGAACAATAACACAAACCTCAATGAACTTAGAAGAATTGAAATCACACAAATTATATTCTCCAACTACAATGCAATTTAATTAAAAATCAACAACAGAAGAAAACCTGGCATTTTGAAATAATCAACCTATCAAGGGAAAAATACCACATGTAATATAAAATTAAAATATATTTTTAGGTGACTAAAGAACAAAAACACAACATACTAAAATTTATGGGTGGCTAAAGTAGATCTCAGAGTTAAATTTGTAGCTAAAATGCAGATTTAAAAACTCAAATAAGTAAAGTAATATTCCATCTAAAGAAGGTAGACTAAAAGAAGCAACTAAATCCCAATCAAGCAGAGGAAGAAATGAAGAAAGATCAGAAGAGAAATAAATGATAGAGAAACAAAACACAATAGAGAGTAAATAAAATCATAAGTCGGTTCTTTGAAAAGAACAACAAAAAAAAAATTGATGAAACCGTAGCCAAATGACAAAAAACAAGTTTCAAATTGTTAAATCAAGAATGGAAAAGACATTTTAAAAAATAAAATACATAGATTCCTAGAAAGACATTAACTACCAAAACTGACTTGATTTAAAAAAAAATGGATAACATGAAAATCCCTATAATAAGCAAAGAGATGTAATTTAAAATTTAAAACGTCAATAAATGAAGCCCAGACACAGATATCTTCACAGGTGAATTATTCCAAATATTTAAAATTATTACAAATTATTACCAATACTTCACAAATTCTTCCCAAGACAGAGAAGAGCAGGGAACATATCCAAACTCATTTTATAAGACCAATATTCACCTGATACAAACAGCAGACAAATGCATTACAAGGAAAGAACACAACAGATAAATATCCCTTAGGAATATAAATGCAAAAATCCACAAAAAAATAAGTATTAGCAAACTGAACCCAGTGATAACTAAAAAGGATTACTCACCAGGACCAATGGGATTACTCTCAGAAATGCAAGGTGTTTTAACATCCTATAAATGATGTAACCCCATGAATAAAACAAAACCACATGCTCATCTCAATAGATTCAGAAAAAGCTTGACAAAATTCAATATGCTCACATGATAAAAAAATAATAATAATAATTATTCAGCAAACAGAATAGAAAAGAACTATTCAGCTGGATACAGGCTTCTGGCAGAAGGTGGGGGTGGGAGGAAAGCTCCAGAAAACTTTATACATAAAGAAGGAAGACCAAATGCTTTCTGCTTAAGATCAGGAACAAGACACAGACATCTGTACTCACTGCTTCTATTAAGCATTCATTGTATTGGAGGTGACAGCCAGAATAATTGGGCAAGAAAAACAAATAAAAAGAAATTCAGATCGAAAAAGAAGTAAAACTATATCTGTTTGCAGATATAATTTCTTCTATATAGAAAATTCCAAGGAATCTACTTTTTAAAAAAACCACTAAAACTAATAAAAGTTCAGCATTGGGGCAAGGTACAAATTTAATGAACAAAAATCAATTGAATTTCTATATACAACTGTAACAAACCAAATATGAAGAAAAATTCTATTTCTACAACAGCAAAAGGAATAAAATATCTAGAAACAAACTTAACAAAAGATTCATTAGACTTGGTACACTGAAAGCTATAAAACATTGTTGAAAGAAATTAAAAGATATAAGTGAATGGAAAGATAGCCAATGACTTAACACGGCCAAGATGACAATACTACCCAAACTGGTCTACCAATTAAACACAACTCTCATCAAACACCAATCTGTGTTTTTGTAGGATTAGATAGACTGATTCTAAAATTTAAATGCAGATCAAGGAAAGGTTACTATAAAAAAAAAAAAGAGTCTTCAAAAATGAAGAAACTTGTAGGGCATGCTCTTATTTCTAAACATACTATGAATTGACAATTACCAAGACCTTGCAGTTCTGGCATAAGGATAGCTATAGAGATCAATGCAAAAGATTTGAGTCTAATGATCAGACCTCGATCTATGATTAATTAACCTTTACCAAGACAACAAATGGGGAAAAGAAGAGTTTTTTCAATAAATGGTGCTGAGATAAATGGATATCCACATGCAAAAGAATGATTATAGAAACCTACCATAAACCATACACAAATATTAACTGAAAATGAATAATATACATGCAAGAGGTAAAATTGTAAAATACTTAAAAACAAGAGTAAACTTGTAATAACTGACTAGGTAATAACTTATATACTGAACATGAACACATAAGCAATGAAAAAAACAGACAAATTGGACATGATTAAAATGTAAAACTTTTGTGCAAAACAGCACAGTTAAGAGAATGACAAACCAAACAGGGAATGTAGAAAATATGTGCAAATCATATGTGATAAAAGAATTTATCTATAGTATATAAAAAGCACTCAACAACAACAAAATACCGAGTAACCCAATTTTAAGGACAATGGATTTGAATAGATATTTCTCCATAGAAGATATACACGTGGCTAACAATCCAGGAAGAGATGCTTAACATCATTAATGACTATGAAAATGAAAATCAACATCACAATGAGATACCACTTCACACCAACTGGGATGACTAAAATAAAAAAGACAATAACAAGTGAGGACATGAAGAAATTAGAACCTTCATATATTTCGCTTCAAAATGTAAAATGGCACAACCACTTTGGCAAGTTCTCAAAATTATAGACATAAAATTATGTTATGATCCACCATTCCAGTCCTAGATGTATATTCAAGAGAAGTACCAACATATTTTGACCAAAAACTCACCCAAGTATTCAGTGTTAGTAATGATAGTCCCAAAATGGAAATAAGCTAACTTTCACCGACTATTGAAAGGATAAACAAAAAGTGGTATATTCAAAAGATCACTCCGCAATAAAAAGAAGTAGTGATACACACTACAATGTGGATTTACCTTGAAAATATTAGATTAAGTGAAAGATGCCATTCACAGAAGATGTTGCACTTCATTTATAAGAAATATGCAGAATAAGGGTATCCATGGAGGCAGAAAACAAATTAGTGGTTGCCAGAAGGTTGGGAAGACTGTAAGATCAGGAGTCACTAATAATGTATACAGGTCATGTATTTGGAGACTACAATTTTATTGGTGGCAAAACACTGAACCCATTGAAAACCATCTAACTAACTAACTATATGTTAACTGGGCAAATTTTATAACATATAAAATACATCTCAATAAAGCTGTAAAAAGGGGAATTATTAGTACTATAATATGGATTGCTAGGCAATTCAAATAAAGAGTAATAGTCATTGAAAACTGTATTTATTAGACAGACACAATTTATGGAAAAACATTTTAAACACAGCATTTAATAATTAAATAGAAACAAACAGAAGGGTATAAAAAACACAGGAAGTAAAAATTAATTTGAAATAATATTTCATTATAAGTATTTGCATTATAATCAAGCCTTATATATTCACACTTCAAATCAAGAATGCTTTGCTCTAAATGGGACTGTTGGAGTGATCATCCATGTTCTTTGGTAAATATTCACTTAAGAAAAATTTATTTTTGATAATAAATTCCATATAGTTTTAATTACCAAAATAGGCATTACTACTAAATAAATCACCGCAGAAGGCAGAGCAGAAAAGTGAAAAATGTAAATACAATCCTACCACTAGCATCAGTGCAATATTTTAGTGCTTGATAGGCACTGAGTTTTCTTACATTTATGACACACTCCTTTACATCATATCAAATATATTTAAAACTGATTACATGCCAGATTAAATATAATTACTGTAAAACTTTGAAATTTAAAAATAAATTTGTTTTTGATCCCTTTAGTTAGAAATAACTCACTTAATTTTCAATTGACTATCTCAGTAATTACTGTGTAAAATGAGAAACATAACTAGACATTTTTAAATGAAATGAAATTTTTATAAATACTAAACATAACAATGAGGCTGACAAATTTAGTGATCATTTAGATAAACATTTGTTTAATTTTGAAGTGTTTTATATTTTTGACATTGGTCTTTCACATTTCATAACCTGGGCTCTATATACCATATTTATGTTACAGTATTTTGGGGATATACCGGCTTGGCTATATCCCTGGTGCAAATCAATTAAATTATCTTGATTTTGTTTCTTCATCTCTAACATAAAGACTGAATAGTGTTTATATATAGTTGTTTTGAGTTGTTAAAAGCTATAGTGCATTAAATACTTATTTTAATACCTGACACATAGATGAAATTCAAGTTATTAAGTATTAATACTTGCAGTGTTAAAGAAAGCAGACAGACATGATTCCTTCCCTAAAGGAGACTACCCAAAAATAAACAAATAATTTAACTATATCTGGCAGGTATATAGACAGAGTTATTACAGAATGAGTGACATATTTCTTAGAAAATAGGTAGAGCCAGATAGAAAAATTTATACTAAAACTGACTTTTGAAACAGAAGTTGAAATCTGAGAGATCCACCATGGCAGGACCCTGTGTAGGCAAAATCCTTCTGTCCCTTTCTCCCTCGTCCTATGAGTGCTCTTACTGTTCACCCTAGTGCCAATGTATCACAGAGGAATGAACGTCGGGGCAGGGACCCAATGAAGTGGATTCAAAATCCAACTGTGGCACAGATTCTCAGGTGGTTAAAAAGTAATCCAAGGTTACCACTGTTGTGTGGCGTGTTAATAGTGCGGGAGGTTATGTGTGTGTGAGGACAGGGGATACATGGGAACTCTCTGTACTCCTCATTCAATTTTGCTGTGAACCTAAGACTACTCTAAAAAGTACATTTATTAACTAAAAAGAAATTGTCTCAGGCCACAGACTCCCACATAACAAACAATATAAAAATAATCCAACATCAAGATTTTGTTTTGGTCCTAACTTGACCTCTAGTGAGAAAGAAAATGCTCTTCTACTCTGTAATATTCAAATTTCTACCATTAAACATTTACTAAATATTTAATATTTAATACTAGATAACATACTAAGTGCTCAATATAGCAACATGATAACTGCAACCTACCCCTGATAAACTTACAACTGAGAGGGGAAACTGGCATTATGTGCATGGTATTTTTAATAATACTTCAGTGCATTTTAATAAAAATATTGCCTCATCAAATTTAGCTCATTTCTAAATAAGTATTTACCATCTAAGCTATCTGGAAAAGTCAGTCCACATTGTCAAATCAGCCAAATCTTACTTTATATTGGAAAGAAAATACTATAACTTTATTTTTCAATTCTAATTAAATGAACTTTATAAAATACAGCAAGATAACTAGAAGCAGCCAATGAGATATATTACTATAAAGTATTATGTTGAAAGTAATTGATTTAATAGTTAATTTACCTATTTTTATAATTTCAAAAAATACATCAATGTGCTATTTCTTATCATTTACTTTATAATAAATCAATACAAAGAGTAGTTAATATTAAAAGTTACTTATGAGGCAATGACTTCTTTTTTGGTATTTGTTTGCATATGCATGTATTTCCAAACCTCTAGAGCTCAATTTTTATGAATGAAACAACAAAAAAAAGTCACTATCAATTTTAATTCACATGATTGTACTTGTCTTTTTAATTTTATTGTAGTAAAAACATTAAACACGAGACCTAGTCTCTTAAAATTTTTAAGTTTACAATTGTAAACTTAGTTATCATTTTTAACTATAACACAGTGTTATTGATAAATCTTTTATGCAGATCTTTAGAGTTTATTCATCTTGCTTAATTGAAACTTTATGCTCCTTGATTAGTAACTTTCTGTCTCTGTCCTCTATCCAGCCCTTGGTAACTACCATTCCACTCTTTGATTCTATGAATTTGACTAATTTCCATATCTCATATGGTGGAATCATGCAATATTTGTCTTTCAGCGATGGGTTTATTTCACTTAGCACAGTGTCTTCTAGGCTCATCAATGCTGTAGTATGTGTCAGAGTTCCTTCCTTTTAAGGCTGAATGATGCATATTGTATGCATATTCCACATTTTCTTTATCCACTAATCTACCCATGGACATTTAAGTTAGATTTTGTGATCTAACATATGATCTGTCCTACAGAAAGTTCTATATGCATTTGAGAAGAATGTATATTCAAATGCTGTTAGGTAAAAAGTTCTGTACAGGAGTATGTCCATTGGTTCCAATTTGTGTATATTACTGTGCAATTTTGCTGTTTCTCTATTGATCTATTTGGATGTTTTAGTTTTCTATGATTTTAATCAAAGAAAATATATAATGTGCTGAAAAAAATCAAATTTTACAGCCAAATTTTTGGTTAAAGGATATTTGTTAAAGAAAGCATAAAAGATTAAGCATTTCATCGAAAAGGGTAAGATAAAGTTTGACTGTGATTGAAACGTATTTTATGATATGGTTTGATAAAAAGCAGTTGTGCTACTTTTTAAAAAAACACATATACACAGTAAGTTTTGAAGAAATAACATACATGTTTTATCTTTGGAATTTATCCAGCATATATAAATCAGGTTTGAAGCCCCCAAAACACTTTCATTTTTAAAAATTAGAATCAGTAATCTATTCGACTTCAGCTTCTTGTGGCTATTTTTATTTTCAGATAATTACACATTCTGAAGATGAGAATCTAAAATAGCTGTGAAGAATTGCTTATGTTTAAGTACCTGAAAATGCCACTTTTAGTAGCTAGTAATTTTTTTTTCTTCAGGACTCTCCCATTCAAAAAAATTTTTTAATTATGAGGATGGGAATGGAGGTGAAGATAATGAGATAAATTATTGAAAACAAAATTATCATAGTACTGGGATTCCTAGCCAGAACAAGCAGGCAAGAGAAAGAAATAAAAGGCATCTAAATTTGGAGTAACAATGGTAAACTGTCACTTTTTGCAGGTGACATGATTCTTTATATAAAAAATCCTGAAGACTCCACCAAAAAACTACTAAACAATCAACCAATACAGTAAAATTGCAGGATACAAATCATTGTAGAAAAACCTATTGTTTTCCTATATATAATACTGACAATAACATTTCAAAAACTTTTTTTGCAATTACAACTAAAAGAATAAAATACTGAGGAATAAACTTAACAAAGGATGTGAAGGGCCTATACACTGAAAACAACAAGACATTATTAAAATAAATTGAAGACGACACGAAGAATTGGAAAGATATTACATGTTCATGGAATAGAAAAAAATCAAGTTAAAATGGCCGTATTACCCAAAGCAATATACAGATTTAATCCAATCCCCATCAAAACACCAACTGCATTTTTTAAAGAAATAGAACAAAATAATCATCAGATCTGTATGGAATCACAGAAGAACCCAAATAGTTTAGTGGTTACAAGAGGGTAAGGCAGGAGGTAGAAGAGGATAAAGAGTCAAATATAGGGTGATGGAAAGCAAACTGGTGCTGAACGCACACTCCAATATACTGATGATGTATCATATAATTGTACACTTGAAAACTATATAATTTTACTAACCAATGTACCTCCAATTAATTATAAGATTAAATAAAAAATAAAAATGATGGAAGAAAGTAAGTTGTCATTGTAGCCAAGATCATCTACTACCATATATCTGAATTCTGAATTTCTCAAAAAACCAAATGGCCCAATTTGCAAAAAATCATGCTTCACTCTTGAAAAGAAATATGCACAAGGAAGAGAAGAATTGGGAAGAACTCCGTCTGTAGGATACCTTGATTAAGCATTAGAGAATACCTCCTCTTTTTTTGTGTCCCAGAGGTTTTTACACACAAAATCAATGCTTCATAGCAAAACTGGAGATTGACAAAGGATAGTCAGAAGGTTGGAGATCACCTGTTCTTTTGTAAAGTAAGTGTCATTTTAAGCCCAGGAGTATCTTAGACAGAGTGATTTTAGGAAAGAGAACATAATAGGATGCTGTAGATCTAGAAATTGCCTGTGTCCGCTATAGAATTCCCAGACTGAGGACCTCCAGTTCAAATCACACATTCTGGAAATTGGAAAAAGCTGAGAAAAAGAGGAAGATAAGAGAAACAAGAAGGCGAGAGTCAATGGCTTAGCCTGGCAACAGGGTAGAGCTTAGTAGAAAACTGCATGGGGGGAAGTTCGTGACACGGGAGTGACCAAGGCACTTTTAACATCATAATGGAAGGCTTCTGAGCTGCCTCCCAATCATCCTTACTGCCGGGCATTCGTGTCCTATGTAATGTCATCCCTTTAAGTGTGCAGTGGACCTAGTGACTTGCAAATATCTTACAAATAACCTTACAAAGGTGAATAAATGTTATTTACAAGATGAGATTATAAAAAGACTGACTTCAGTCTTTCTGTCTCTTTAACAAACACAGAAAGGGGGAGAGACAGACAGACGGACATCAAAGACATCACTCTGGGGAAAACAAATGCCCTGTTGTGAGTAGCCCTGGACAGAGGCCTTCACAGCAAACCACTGACGTCTGCCACCAACAGCCAGACCTGAGACCGGACAACAGCCATCTGGCTGAGTTTGGAGCGCCCCCTACTGGGATGTCTGCAACCCCAGCCCACCCCTTTCTGCAGCCACCAGTGTTACATGCGCACTGGGCATAGATTCCTGACACTAGAAACTGTGAGATCAATGTTCTGTCGTTTTAAGCTGCTAAATTTGGGGGTAATTTTGTACACAACAATGGATAACTAGTGTAATCATGATTATTAATATTCTAAGATGGTAAAAGTCACATAGTAAGCACTAGTATAGACTTCTTACCTTTAGAATCACTATCAGGAATTTTATAACAAAAAAACACATCAAGACATACACACAAAATGAATTCAGAGTCAAACTCTCTGCTAAGGCTTTCCAATTCCCAGCTGAAGTCACCTTTCCTCATCTGCAGACACAAGTACACACGTGGGCACACTCACTGGAGAAACATGCCACACAACAAGCCAGATATAGCATTGCTGTTGGGCACAGATTAGGTGCCTTGTGACACACTCGGGATGATACACACTGACTCATTTAGGGAAAAGAAATGTTTTCTTGTTTTCTGTAACTACCCTGACTCATGAAAAATAATCTAAATAAATAATTCCTATCACATTTGTACCTTTCTTTTAACTTATGAAATAAAATTACATGTCTGTAGTCTTAAGAAGTTAGTCAGGATTAAAATGACTAGAGGCTAATAAAGCTCATCAGAACTTCCCTGGTAACATTTTTTACTTCTGATGTCTCATCTTTGAGGAAATAATATTTCTTAGACACAGCAGGAGTTCCCTTCTTATAAAGTTCCAGTAAAATGTCAGCACCTCCCATTGAGAGAGATGTGAGCATTGCATTCTCAGCAAAGATACTGAAAATGATCGGGTTATTTACTTTTTTTAGCTTTCAAAATATTGTGAGGTAACATTCACACCACATGCATCATTCGTGTAAGAGTTTTATCTATTCATATATTTGAACTCCTTTGTAACACTGGCCTGGGGTTTCTTGCTCTAAACCTCATTGCTTTGTACCCTTTTCTTTTGTCATTTGAGTAGCTCAAATAGAGTCCACCACACACTCATTCTATATAGCATGTGATATAATAAATAAGGTTGGTTTAGTCCTAAAATACACTTTATTTCCACTTTGATAAGATATACTTTTACTATGGAAAAATTCTTGTGAAAATGTATACTGTGCTCAAAAGAAACCATATTACTCACACTTAGTCTCTATTTATCCATTTGGAATATGCTTTTTGCAGAAGACCTTTTCATCAAATAAAGATCCACAGATTCTGTTCTGAACTAAGGAATCCCTTATACATTTGAGTAAATCTGACTCTATTTAAAGGGTCTCAATGCTCTGTAAAATTCAACTTGGCTGATGGTTTGTTTTCCACGGTGATCATTAAAGGACACAACAGATTGTTAGAGCTACAGCATCACTGGCAAGCTTTGCTGGTTTGCTTTCTCTGTAAATAAGCAGCCAATGGAACTTCTGGGCTTATGACAGCGTTCTAAGCAACCCATCTCTCCCCATCTAAATGTCTATTTGGTAACTAGTCTTATTTATCATGAAGCCATCCTATTTTCTTTATGTCCATTGCAGCTGCCTTACTTCAGACTCCCATCATTTTTCCATTTTAAATTTGCATGTTTTATATTTTGAAATAATTTCAAACATATAGAAAGAGAGCCCGAATGCTCATATTTCCTTCAACCAGAATATCCAATTGTTAACATTTAACATTTTACCATTTTTGCCCCATTGTGCGCCTCTCACACTCTATATACATACACACATATATTAGTAGGTATACTCACAAATACACAGTATTTACATCCATATATGTATAAACAGACACATACATACATACACATACACACACACACACACACATATATATAAAAATCTTAGTGTATTTCAGAACCTTTTGAGAGCAAGCTGCAGATGTGATGGCCCATTATTCCTAAATACTCCAAAAACTCTCATGTGTTTCTCTAAAACGAGAACATACATTTATGGAAGTATCATATAATCCTCCAAACCAGGTATTCAACATTGATGTACCACCACCACCTTCTCAGACCCTATTCCAAATGTGCTTACAGTCCCACTATGGTAGATCAAAGATGGCTGCAATAACTTAGCTATTTCTCCAATCGAGATGTGATATCTAAATCTTCTCTCTTTGAACCTCGCTAGCTAGCTTTAATGACTGCTGTCTGACACAATGTGTGGAGCTCTGAGCTGCCACATAAGTCCGACTCCTGAGACCACCATGCTAGAGTAGCCACAGGAAAGCACTGTTTGACAGTCTCAGCTGTGCCCAGCCTTTCAACCATCCCTGCCAAGTCTCTAGAAATGATGACTGGGGACACACTGGGTTCTCCATACCTGCCCTCCTGACTATGCTCATTACCACAATGCATGGAAGAACTGGCCCGAATTTCTGACTTAAAAAGTCATGAGATATATATAACACAATGGCAATTCCTTTCTGTCACAAAGTTATGGAATACCATTTTGCCCAGAAATAAATAATCATATTATCTTATTTTTCTTTCTAGTCCAGTATCTTAGAGATACACCTGCATTTAGTTATCTTGTATTATGACTCCTTCAATCCAGGACAATTCTTGAGTTTGTCTTTCATGTTCTTACAGTTGTGAAGATAACAGGCCCTCCAGTCTGTAAGATGGTTTTTACCTGAGCCCATCGAAATAGTCATGACTAGATTCACATCATGAATTATAGGCAGGAAAACCAGAGAAACAATGCTGTGCTCTTTGTGGTGCATCACGTCAGGAAGCAAAGAGTGTCAACCTGTCCCAACATATGATGACCTTGTCCTGCTGGTGTCTAACATCTTTCTCCACCTTAAAGTTTTCTGTAGGATATTGATTAGTATTTGATGAGGAAGTATTCCAATATTATAGTGATATCCTATTTCTCAAGCTTTACGTACCAGCCTTTGCATCTGTGGACAATTTCCTACTGAATCATCTTTATCTGATGGCTATCAAACGATTATTTCCAAAGTTTATTGAAACTCTACTGTAAGAAATAGCTTTCCATTTCTCTGCCATTTCTTTACTGCCTCACTTATTAATGCATACTAGCATACATTAATATATTTTATTAAATGAGTGGTAACCCATTACTGTCATTTTGATACTCAAGTCACGCTTTGTCTATTGTAAATTCCTGCAAACTGGTTATTTTGTCCTTTTGGGACATTTTCATTATTTTTGAAGACTGTCTTACTTTTTTGGACCAAATTTTTAGAGTGCATCTTGGCCCTTCCCTGCCTCCACCTGACACCAGTCATCTCCTTCAATGGAGGATAATATTTAGAAAGCAAATCCTGTGCAATTGGGGCTCTCACTGCTCCTGGGGCATCACGCAGAACTAAGAAACATGTAATACAGCTATATAATATTCTGTATGTAATATATACACATACACACACACACACACATACACTATGAGTTAACACTGATGCCTCCTATTATCATCCAACATCTAAGGGCTCCTTCAAGTCATCCCTATATCCATGATTGTATTACATCTCCTCCAGCTCTTAGTAAGTCAACTCTGTATATTTATTCACTTGCTCAATTTAATTATTTGATATAATACATCTCCCAGACATAAACCCTCTCCTTGTCTTGCTACCTCTGCAGCAACCCCTCTTGGGCCCATATCCTCTCAGTAGACAGGTTCTTGGGATTAAAACCCAGACATATTGAGGGGAGAAAGTATTCATCATTCCTCTTACTATACCCATAAAGAAGCTCTCTCTCCAACAATAAAATTGGGTGGGGGGGGGGTGAAAAAAGAGGTTCTATAAGTGAAACAAGGCTTCTAAGAATGTTAAGGGCATTGAAGGTGCCATTTGAAGCAGCACCTATACATGTGGAGTATGAGTTGCATGTTGGTGTAAATCAACACTGGAAAAGCCAAGAGGGAGAAAGAATGTATGACATATAGCTGCAAAGGGAAATTAGGTGGTCGCAGGGCATAGAGGAAGACCTATTATCTGAGAAAAGAGAAATAAAAGAGGATATTATACATCAAAGATTTCCCCCCAAAATTTATATGTTGAAGCACTAATGCCTAGTGAGGCTGTATTTAGAGATGGTGCTCCCAAGCAAGGAATTAAGGTTAAATCAAGTCATATGATTGGGACTCCATGCCAGTAGAATCTGTGTCCTTGTAAGAAGAACACTAGGGATCTCTCTCTGTCCCTATGGTCATGTTCCAAGGAAGGGTCATGTGAGGACATGGAGGAATCCTGGTCTCCCACAAACCAGAAAGAGAGTTTTCACCACAAGCTGAATGACCCAGAACATTAGTCTTGAACTTATACCCTCCAAAACAGTGAAAAAAATAAGTATATGTTGTTTAAGCCAACCACTCTATGGTATTTTTATATGACAGCTTACTCAGCCCAATATAGAGGGAGAAGGGACAATGGTAGAAGGTAAAGAATTATGGGCCCAAGCAAGAAACCAGACCTACATTGGTACCCTGAAATCTGCAAATTCAGAAAGCGTACTCTCATGATTAAGCTAGTCAGCCAAACCTTATGCCAGGTCAATGAGTCAATTCATTCTTTTTAAATAACTTTCTAAAGACATCCCTTGGGAACACATTTTCTGTATTAATAGAGTTATACTCTTCCATCTCTTGCAATGAAGCTCATTTGGAAAAATAAACAGAGGTGTTGTGAATATTTATTGTGTGTTTATCCATATAGGTTACAAATGCATGTAATATGCAATTATGAATAAACCACAGTGCTATTTTAGATGCACTGACTTTACAGTTAACATAATTAGAATACATTTATTCAATAAGATAAATTACTTGTATTTTCAAATTAAGAACTGAAGCCTCCCTGAACAGTAAAAAAATGCCATTTGTCTTCACAGGTCACTCTTTTTATATTTATGAGTCAATCATTCTCTTTGCTTGAATAAATTTGTTTTCCAAACTTAGTTTTTAATATTCAGAACAACTTTTGCAATACCTGAGGTCATAGAATGATAGAAGTTTAGAATCTGAAAATAACTTAAAACACTGTATTCTCCAAATCCTTCTATTACTAAATAAAGCAGGATTCATAAAAAGGACAAAAAGAGAGTCTCAACAGCTCTATAACTCCGTTTTCCCCCTTCCCTATGCTTCTCTAGAGCTTTCTTCTAGTTTTCTTTTTCTTATGCTTTGTTTCATGCTGGAAGTCTGGCAGCAATGTAGAAAACACCAGGCCAGCTTGAGTAGGAAGGAGGGAACTACTTAGAAAGGGTTTACAGAAAATAAGCTATATGAACTTGAACCAATACCACCTTGCTATGTTAGTGAATCTAGTAAGCACGGCAGATCTATGTTAAGGATGCCCATAAAAGCTGAGACCATAGCAACTGTCCATGTGTTGGGCAGTCCTTTTACACAGTACCTAGCAACTCTTGCCAAGAAGACATCAGTCATGGTGGATGGGATAGGCAGTGCTCAAGGGATACAACGGGTCAAAGAAGTAGCACTGACATGTAATAGTCCACTTAGATATTCAAACACATCTGAAACAATGAAAATATCATAAAACCTTTGAGTATTCCCATTTATATTCAAGGAAACACAGTATTTTAGTTCTTGCTGGTGGGATATCCCCCTTATGGGGGCCATTAAGAGAAAATGGGGCTCTAAAAGGATGACTTGTGAAGTAAATTTGGTAGTACTATTTTTGTCATTTTTTAGTCCCCTTAGGAGACTAAGACAGTGATTAGCAGTGACACAGTGACACACACTCCTTCAGAATGTTCAAGATTCACAAAAAATGAAAATCGATTTGTCATTCAGACTGTTGGTTAGTGCCAAACTTGCAGCCTTTTCACACACACAGTTGAACATTTTTGAGACAGAGAGAGCAAACTATTGATTTTTTACTTACCTTGACATACAAAATGAATCCCTAAATGCAGTCATAGTGCCACATTTTTTCACATATTTCCTGAGTGTGCTACATTCATAGCAACTGAGCTTTGCCTTTGGGAGCTCTGCAGTGAATTTTACTACCAAGAGAAGCTACTCAAACCAACATTTTCTGTAATTTGCTGCTTTCTTTGATAATGTGACTAGTCAAGTCAGTCAAACTAGTTAAAGCACTTGACAATACGGCTCCTTCCCAATGTACACTCCATTAGAATATTAGCTGATTTAATTCTCCTGTTGTTTTTTATTACATTTTAAAGAGGTAAAGGTAGTAAAACAACCACCCACTTTTATGCAACCACTTAATTCCTACAATTAAAATCAATAGAGAAATTTTATAGTGAAAACACTAATAAAAAATAGAAGTGGTCAACTCTAAATTGAAAAAATAGAAATACAAAATTAAAAAGTAAATTCACTAACATCTTAAAATTTATTCCTAAGTTTAAATCCACTAAGTATATGTTTTTTGGAATCTACTGATATATATTTAAGAATGCAAACACTGAAAATTATTTCAATAATTTTCAATAATGGTTAGTGAAATAATTTTATTTAAATTATTTCATGGGCATAACCATTTAAAATAATTAGCAGTTTCCCAATCAGTAGTGATGAGATAGAAGAAAGGAAACCATAAGCAAACCTCAAGTACAATTTGTCTTTGTGTTCCAAGAAATTTTAAAGGATATATTCATAAACTATGCCCTGTAATAGTAGACTGAGACATTCGTAAAGAAGGTTGTGTTAAGACATCATGCCAGTGTCAGGTATCACCATCTTGATATCAGGTTAGTCAAACCACATGAACACAAACCCATTTTGTGAGACAGTAAGAGGCTATTCTACATTAGCATTCTTCAATTGCAAAAATCACTACACCGTCGACTGAGAACTTTAACTATGAAAGCCCAAACTTTTGGTTCTCATTCCATGTTTCAACAGGATACTGAGTCACTGTTGCTTAATTTCCTTAGAACATCTTTTAAATCCTTACCAACCATTATCTATAAAGAAATATCAACTTCAGTAACAGTCACAGAAGCTCTAACTTGTACAGGGTGCAAAGTTTCACTCTAGTGGGTGTAAGGAAGAAAAATAAACATTTAAGATGCTATGTCCCAAAGGGCTGCAGGAGAACCCCACAGCAAAGCTTTGGAGGGAGAAATTTTGGAGTTCAGGGAGGCTTCACAGCTTCTACAGGCTACAGCAGTGTTCCCCAACCTTTTCCCATATGTGTGTCCCTTTTCTGCTCATTTCTATAAATTGTCCCCCTTGTTTTTAAAACAACTGTTTTTAAATACTGACACTTTTGTTCAGTGCCTGTCTTAATGGAAAATAGTGGAAGTGAGGTAGTAAGTTAGGAAAGAAAAATTACTATACTGCAAGTACAAGTCACAGATTTAATTTTACAATATTTGTCACACAGTTAAATATTGATAATGATGATCAAGTATTTAAACATTGGATTCAAAAACTACCTGAAAAGAATCACACGTTAAAGACAACGTACTTATTTTTACTCAGTCAATAACTAAACTCATCAAGCAGTCTAGCTACACATGTGTTTATTTGCTTGGGGACATTCTAGAACCCTTGCAAATGGATTGTTCTGAAACTGTGCCTAATGAATGGGAGAAGAGCAGTGTGTGGGGAAGGGTTCACAGCCACAACCTCACCAATTATTATTCACTAATGTGATCTAATTTTGAAGTATCTCCATTAAGGGGGATTCAAACTTAACATTTATTGTTCCATAACAAACATTTTGCATTTTTAACTTTACTTGTTTTTTTCACTACTATTGATTATTTTTCGCATACCCCAGAACGGCCCAGCACGTACCTCCGGAGGTACTCAGACCACTGCCTGGGAAGTGAGGAGCTACAGGACTGTGCTGTCGTTAAAAGGAAGGGTGGGACTTAGGTAGGTAAAGGAATGAAATTCCTGAGTAAACTTCATGCAGCAGAAACAATGATTTAGAAGTGTGTCTGTCTGGTGGAGGACACAATTCCAGCCTCTCTAGAGAACAGGAGAGAATTTGGGAGGTAAAAGGCAAAATAGAGGGAGATTTACATTTTATATTCAGGATAGAGAGGTTTTTGGTTGTTTTTTTCCTCATCAAACTTTCTTTTTATTGGGTCTCAAAATTCTGCAAGGCAGGTTAATTTTTCCCCATTTCCAAACCTTAGTTCTCTTTTGAAGAAGTAAATAATCTCAATTCCTTGGTAGGAATGCCAGGGGTGGTGGAGAGCATCTGAGCAACAAGAACTAAGTACAGTAAAGGAAAAGGCACTCTCTGCAGGGGAAAATAATTACCTCCATCGCTTACAGGTCGACAGCTGGGAGTATTTCTAGGCATTGGGAATAACTGCAGGATTTTAAGCATAACAACAACTTAAATGATATATTAAAATTTTTCAACACGCATGTATGCTATTTTACATAATCACTCAGGAAGAAGTGATGCAGGCAAAGCAATATTCTGGAACAGTCATGTGGGTAAACCTTTAAAAACCTATTAGAGGAAGAGAATGCAGGAGATGTGCGAGGAGACTATCCCTTGGAACAAAATAAAAGATACAAGGAGGACTGTCAAGCAGGTTGTTACACGTGAAAGGAATTAAGCATTCCAAAGTTACCTCCGAGCTGGAGAAGAATTTCAGCAAAGTTTGGACGCGCGGCAAACGCGAGGGTGACCTGCTGAGGACTGGACTCCCACGAAGCTCCTGCTCGGACCGCCCGCGTTCCTAAAGCGGGGAGCGTGAGGATACACCCCGCAACCAGGCCGAGAAGCGGCTTGGAGACAGGACCCCGGAAGCCGAGTGCGCGGTAAAGAGCAGCGGTTCGCAAGCTGCTGTATCACGTGGGAACGGTGGCTACCCAATCACGGGGCGCGTAAGTCAGTGACGCCTCTGGAAGAGCCCACCTGCTGGGGGTGCACAAGCTTTCCAGGTGATTCTGATGCACGTTCAAGGTTGAGAGCCAGTGATTATAACGGAGGTAATGGAGGTAACACGATGCAGTTCAGCTGAAGTCCTGAGCAAGCGGCCTCGTGAGAAAGGAGGCCTCCTCCAGTTAGAATCTCATCACTCCATGGGAATGAAGTATTTAAGTTTGCACATGCCCAAACAATGCAGTCCTGTTAGAAATGACGCCCACCCCCGAAAGGCCATATAGGAAGATAAATGTATTATAAAAATCCAAATGAAGACTATTTTACGGAGCCAAATCAATTTGAATTTTTATTTTTACTTTCTCCGGGTTTGTCCGTTGCCTGCACCTCCTCCTAGGCGTGCAATCTGCTATGTTAAAATGAAGGAATTTTGGTATTCCCAGAAAGAAAGGTATCTGATGAATGTTTGCTCTATTATGACTTGTCGGAATACTTTCCGAAAGATTCAGCTGAAGAATATTCTTTTATACACTTTCATTTAGTAATATGCTTTACTTTTATTCTATTCACAGGTGCTGCACTTCTGCTTGCTTTGTGTTATTTGCCAGCACAGGCCTAGCTAATTGTTTCTAAACTACTTTGACAAATGCAGTAACGATTAAAATGAAAAGGAATGAAATTGTATCTTATAGTACCCATAAATCGTAACTATAAGATGACCAATACCCTATGCTTGCCTAAATATGATTTTGTTTTGAAATGTGGATTGTTCTAGTTTCCCCATAAAATACCATTTCCAAAAGGAAAAAAAAAATTCAGAAAAAAACCGAAGTCAGTAAAACTTTAATTTCTTATTCATTTCACTCTGTTTCAAAGTCAGGCTAGTGGTAAAAGTTGTAGACATGCCACACCATGTTAATATTTCTGCATTATTTCTTTACTTTTATGTAGAATTTGGGAATCACATCAAAGGAGGTATTTTAAATCATTCCAGACTCTAAGTTAGTACGATACAGCTTTTATGTATTTTTGATACTTGCCATTCTGTAACTATCTAATCTTTATTAAAGTGATGATCTGCAAAAGAAGGGCCAATTACCAAATATACCCAAATTGAGGAGGTATAGTTGAAAAGATTTCTTCTTCAGCTGTGATTTAATGGTTTGGTTTATGGGGTTCCCAATAAAATTAGGGAAAGTTTGTGCCTTTAAAAAATATATTTGCAAGCTTTTTGAAAGGATCTGAGATACTCAGAAACTCCATCATGAGAATTATCCTTTCATTGGTAAGGAAATTCTTCCTGTTGTCAATTCAAAGTCATTTATGCCATATCTTGAGATAAGAGCTCTACTTTCCATACAAAAACTATAGGAAACCCATAACTATTACCATTACAATTGTTTTCCCAAGTACCCATAGAAAATCAAGAAGAGGCAACTTCAAAATGTGCAGAAGTCATTAAAATGATATTTGTGCTTTCTAAATGGTGTAGAGTTAGTTGAAATAATTTTTATATAAAGAGCTTTACAACAGTTATTCAATTCAATCATAAGTTTCTTACACAACTTATGGGATTTCATTACATTTCTGTAGCCATATTGAGTCACTGAGTGTTGCTATTATGCAAATA
Source organism: Lyroderma lyra (assembly GCA_004026885.1). NCBI lineage: Eukaryota > Metazoa > Chordata > Mammalia > Chiroptera > Megadermatidae > Lyroderma > Lyroderma lyra. The sequence continues at coordinate 119,002 of PVJL010000776.1, read as the reverse complement.
ATGCAGAAAGCTAAGGAACAGCCATATTCTTTATTTAAAATCATGCAGTTAAAGTGGTTATACCAATGAGGCTTTCTCACAACCATACACACCAAATTTGTCTTTTTCCCAATGCTTATTTTCGGAGGGAAATGTATGAACCCCAATGAACCATTGATTCCAAAATTTAAACTTAATATTTTCTTATCCTCCTCCTCTTCCAACTAAAAAAGAGGAGGGCTCAAATAACTAAATTTTCCAAATTAGACATATAAATATACCCAGGAGCCATAATGTCTGTCATTCAATACAATTCAAATAAACAAGAATGCCAGACAATTTTCATGTCACTGTGTTGTGTTGAAATAAAAACACAGACAAGTAACAGAAAAAATCTCTGAATCGTGGATAGCAAAAGTCAATATTATAAAAAAAGTTAATTTTTCCTATTATATTCTATAAATCTACCTCATTATAATTAAAATCCCAGGGGAGATTTTCTCTGGAAACTTAACAAGATGTTGCTAATGCGTATCTGTACTAAATAACATGAGAGAATACTCTGATATACATAAAATTTGCCTATTTAAAATTTGGCAAATTAAACAGAGAGACAATTAATAGAAAAAAAGAAATATAAAGAAAACATATATATTTAAAGATAGACTTGTTAGTAATCAGATGATTATAAATTGAAACAATAATGGGATATCATTTTTGTATCTCATAATAAAAAACAAAACAAAACAAAAAAGAAATTATCTAAGGCTGGTGGAGTTAAGGTGAAATAGACCCCAATAGGGGAATGTTTCACAGTACCTATAAACATTTTAAACATTTACAACTTTTGACATAGCAATTTCATGACTAGGAACCCATCCTTCAGAAATATTTAAACAAAGAAAAAATATAAAAGTAGATTCAACACAATATATTTAATAGCAAATAACTAGAACTGTAAACCTCCAAGTTTGACATGGGAATTTGTCCATGCTACAGAGGCTGTTCGTATTTTTATTTTCAAAGAGTATTACTGTGTATGTATACATAAAGATGTATGTGAGCTCAAAAGATTTATAAATAGATGGAGAACAAACCAAAAAGATTTTGACAATAATGTATGCAAAATAATTTTCAAAAACTAATACTAATCACTATAATAACATAACATATAGTAATCCTAATATGCCAGGTACTGCATTAGGTATTGTTCATTGATGATCTCAATACTCACAGGAACCTGGTGACTACGAAGTGTATTTAACAAATATAGAACCAGAAGATAAACAACCAAGTTTTCACAATGTGACATTGTGGAGTGGAAACAAAGTTGAGGAGTGCCCAACTTAAGGTAGATTTACAGTTTCTATTATTGTTACTAGGATTTTTAAGAAAGAGCATGCATATATCAGTTTATTAAATTAAAAAATGTAAAGGAATACCAAAATATAGTACAAGAAGATGCTAAATAGTATAAGCCATAATGTAATAATAAGGTTTCAGAGGAGAGAGAGAGAAATTCTGACTAAATAAGAAAATCATTCATTTGAGATGAAACCAGGAAACAGCAAAGCACTGCTTAACAATATCTGAAGATGTATTTCACAGAATAGCAAAAGAGATAAAAGTAGAACTGTACGAGGGTGTAAATGATTCCGTTATCGCCAGAAATGATAAGGCATGATAGGAGATATACCTGGAGAGGCAAGAGAGCTGAAAGCATTTTGATTTATTTAAGAAAACACTAGAAAATCAGCCCTTTGGATTGAGCCAAAATATGAATTTTCCAAAGAGGTGATTCCCAACCTGTGGCCATAGATGACTGGAACTGGGCAAAGTTTTTGCAAGAGGTTCACAAACCCGTACATGCAGTGGCTTTCTAAAAATTGTCTACAGTCTAAATGTCTTGAATTTTCGAACTGGGCCCGCTTTCAGGCTGGTTGGAAAAGGTGGTGTGGTTGGTTTCTGTTTTGTTTTGTTTTTTCCATCTGTTCTGCTTCTAAGTTCTGCTTCCCTGCTCCATGGGCTGTGTCTAGTTCCTTTGAAGCAAGGGAAAGAAAGAAGTGAAGGACAGGAAAATCTCTCTTGACTGGTACAATGGAATTTGGTTTGTCAGTACAAAACAATGATTCTCATCAACTCGAGTTTATGGAGGGTTTCTTCAAAGCACTTGTATTTCTGGGGACTCTCCCCAGCAGTTGCCTTAGCCTGGGCTCTGCCTCCTGTGGTTAAATGCCTTTTGTTAAGCAATTCCATAAGGACAATATCTTTGGTGGTCACCTTGTTACTCTTGAACGAAAGCTTACAGTTTTCTTCTGGAAAAGCACAGGATCATCCTTGGCCTGGAATAACTGGTATACAAGCTATTCCCTAAATTACTGTGTCTCATTGCTGTCATGAGATCAAGTGCTCAACCACAGCCTCTTGTCTCTGGGCTTTTTCAGGTGTGGGTAGGATACTATCTTCTTGGCAGCCTACAATGATTGGAGACACGGGTGAGTTCTTCAACAGCCTCTTCAAAGTGGTGGGAAGGGTGGCCAGAATTCTAGCAACTCTTTCCAAGGAATTCTTTCTGTGCCTACTCTTCAATACACTTAATGTAGGTTAGGAGCTGAGGACGACAAAACACATTTTAGATCACCACTCTCTTGCAAGCCCTATTGAATTAATTCATGCTTGCATGGGAATGTGGAGATACTTGGCAAAAGTTTTTTCTTGGGTCTTCTAGAAACTGACATTGAATTGTTATGGAATATCCAGTTACAGACCTAAGTAAATCAGAAGTCTTAAATTAAACCTGAAAAATTAAAATGGACACTAATATGTTATGTTCTACGGTATATCCATACTAATAAGATATATAATATACATCGTTCACTATCAAAGTCTCCAGGTCACAATGACCAAGTCCCAAATCTTACCTAATCTTTCTAAATTGAGACCCTTACTTTCTACATCTACTTGGTGCTCCAGTACTGCAGACTTTCTTGAGATTGCCTGCACTCTCCCTATTATTTCTTGTCTCCACACCTCTGCACATGTTCTTCTTTCTACATAAAATAAGTTAATGATCTTTGACAAATGTATACTTTGTAACCACCACTCCAATCAAGCTATAAAATATTTACTTCACACTAGAAATCTCCCCTGTCCTTTAGCAAACAATTTGCTCCCCTACACCCACTTCAGTGTCCTGCTATTGTGAATTCTATCACTACAGATTAGTTTTGCCTGTCCTAGAACTCTATATAAATAAACTCCTACATCAGGAGTTGGTAAACTATGGCTCGTGGGCTCACTCCAGCTTGGCAGTTATTTTTGAAAACAAAGCTTTATTAGAACACAGCTGCATTCATTTGAATCTTGTCTATCACCGATTTCATGCTACAGTGCTGAAGAGCTGAGAAGCAGTGATAAAGACCATATGGCACAGGGAACCTAAAATATCTACAGTTTTTACACAGAAACTTTGCCAACCCTCATCATACTTTGTGTCTGGCTTCCACCCATAAGCACGTTTAGAGATTTCATCCACATTGGTATACTCCTCTCTATAGTATCAGTTGTGCACCCCTTTATTGCTGAGTAGTATTCCATTGTATGACTATAACACCATTTGCTCCTTTGTTGATTAAAATTTGTGTTGCCTTAAGTTATTAAAAATAATATATAACATAAATATGTTATAAATTATGTAAATAGAATGGTAAAATATAAATATTAATAGAATGGTGTCTTTTGAAGAAAATACATGCTTAATTTTGCCAAAGCCCAATTTATTATCTTTTTAAATGGATTATTCCTTATGTGACCTAAGAAATCTGCCTACTCGAAGGTCAGAGAATTTCTATTAAGTTTTTTTTGTACCAATATATTTTTTGCTTTTACTTTTATGTCTGTAACCCACAGCAAAAGTAGTCTGTATAAAGCATTAAGTCAATGTTTATTATTTTCATGCAGGTATTCAGTTGTGTTAGCAACACTTTTTGAAAATTAGTATTTCTCACAAAGAACTACATTGGTAACTTTGTTGAAAATTAATAAAATATGTATGGGTCTATTTCTGGCATCTCTCTTCTGTTGCATTAATTTATGTGTTTTTCCAGACAGTAATTCGAGAATTAAGCAGTTAAAGTACTCCATTTTTTCCCTAAAAATTATTTTAGCTATTCTAAGTCATTGACATTGCCATGTAAATTTAAATTTATTCTTTAAATTTCTACCAAAAGGTAAAACGTTTCTGCCGGAATTTTTATTTTTAATGCCTTGATTCCACAGCTGGATTTCAAGAGATTACGTGTCCTCATAATGTTGCGTTTTCCAATCTAAGAATTTGGTATATTGCTTCATTTATTTACAATTTTTTAATTTCTCTCAGCAATGCTTAACAGTTTTTAGTCTTCAGGTCCTGCACAGATTTTGTTTAATCTAATACTACTTATTTTACTTATTTTTATTTTAAAGGAAATACTTCTATATTTGTATTTGATTTTCTATTTCTTAGTTGTAGTATATAAAACCACAATTTTTATATTGACAGTCTGTCCTGTGAGTTTGCTCAATTGTCTTCATTTTGTGGCATTTATGTATGCCCTGTGATGTTCTACTTGGATAATGTTTATATAGCGAGTTTTAATTTCTCCATTCCAATCTTTATGTCTTTTTTTTTTTCTCTTGCTTCAATGTGGCTAGGACATTAAATACAATGTGGAATGTTTGTGGTGATAGCAGACAGCCATATATTTAATCAATCTTGAGTAGAAAACATTTACCATTTTATTATAAAATATATTAGTTGAAGGACGTTTGTAGAAGTCCTTTTTAAAACTTAGAAAATTTCCTTCTAATTGTAGCATGAGTTTATATCATAGACATTGCATTTTGTCACATGTATATGAAATGATCCTATGGGTTCTTTTTTATGCTGTTAATATAGTAAACTACACACACTATTGTGTGAAATTTACTTGTTCATCCGACCTTACCTTTATGAAGTTAAGTCAAATTAGCCATAAGATATTATTATATTTATGTATTTAACTGAATTTTCTAATATATTCTTAAGGATTTTAAATTTTATGATAGGGAGGATATTGTCAAAAATTTTATTTTCTTGTAATGTCTTTATCAGTCTGGTCACAGGAGTATATTGGCCTTATTAATGTGTTGGAAAGGATTCTTTACTTCTATATTTTCTGAAATAGTTTATAATATTTGTATTTCTTCTTTAAGTGTTTGATAAAATTAACTGGTAAAGACATCCGGATTAAAATGTTCTATGTAGGAAAAGTTGTTTAATAAAATTTCTATTTCTTCAGTAAAGTTGAGAATTTTTCAGTGTTTTATTTCTTTAGGATTCAGTTTTAGTAAGCTGCATTTTTCAAAGACCGCTTCTATTTCGTCAAACATCAAATTTATTGGCAGAAAGTTGTTCATTATAATCCACATTATCTTTAAAGTATCTATAGAAGCTGTAGTTAAGTTCCCTCTTTCTACCCTGACATTGTTAAATTGTGTTATCTCTTTCTCTTTAAGATTTGCTTTGTTATGGGTTTACCCATTTAATTAATACTTTTCAACAATCAAATTTTTATTTATAAATGTTCTCTATTGTTTATAGTATTTCTATCTTATTGATTTCTGCTCTTATCTTTATTTATTAATTTCTTTTACAGTGTGTTTAGTATACTTTTTTCTAGCTTTCCAAGTAAACACATAAAACCTTCATTCAAAAATTTTTTTAATTTTCCAATAAAGGCATTCAAAGTTACAAATTCTCTTCTAAACACCCCACAAATTTTGACTTTTTAATATTAACTTTTAAATGACTTCATATAATAATATTCCTGATGATTTCTGCTTTGCTTTGACAAATGAATTGCTTATATTTTATTTTTCAATATTTAACTATTTTTATAAATTAAAAATTTTAATCTCAATTTTTATTCCATTGGGGTAAAAAGATATATACTGTAAGATTTCAGTGCTTTAAAATTTATTCAGAGTTATTTTATTGTATTGCTTATGTTTTGTCTTCGTGAATGTCATTGGATACTAAAAAAATAACAAAATCAAAAAACCCCAGCATATTATGCCATTGTTGGTGATTGTTAAGTATCAAATTGGGTCAAGTTGGTTAATATTGTTGTTCAGATCTTCTATACCAACGCATTTATCATTTAATTAATTACTGAAAGAGGGTTAATTAATTTTCCAACTATGTAAGTTTTTCTCCCCTTAGATCTGTCTGGTTGGGCTTCGTGTATTTTGCAGCTCTGTTATTAGACTTAATACATATTTAAAATTATTTTTCTTCGTGATGAATTGTCACATTTATCATGAATATTCAAAGTTAAAACCTCAGTCACAGATTTTAATCTAAGCTAAAATTGCTTTTGGCCATAGAGCACTCTCAAAAACTTCAGTGACTTACTATTTATCCAATTTTATTAAGATCCCTCTACACTTATAAATCTTCTTGAAACATCCCTCTTTCTCTTAACTCAATTTCAGTTACTCTATTTAGGCTTCCATAAGACAGTTCTTATTTTATCTTAATGAGCCATTTTGTCTAACTCAAAGAATGTTTCTGGAGGCCACAATAATCTAATCAAAAGATTTAATAGAAGTTAGGATGGCCCTGCCATAATTTTATTCTGCTCTGAGATCATCTTAATCTCAATATTAATCAGAATCTGTGACTTACATAAATCATTAATATTTTCTTTTAAATATCAGAAAAAATGTTTTATTTCTTAATCTGCGAAATTCCTGTATTTTTTTTTACCTTTTCCTTATAAAAGATCAATCCTTTGATGAGCTTTTTCTCATATAACCTTATTAAATGCAGTTAATAATAACAACTAGCTTGCACTAGGAACATTCTCTTTCAAAATGTATTCACACAAAGCCTCAATTTTAGTACATGATTATTTGTCTTGCAAATAATCCATTGTGCATTCTATAAAATATCTCAAATTTGAAAACATGGATCGCCTTTTCTCCAGATTTGTTTCCTTCTTATCCACTAACAAAAGAAATAATACATAATTTTAGCTTTTGATTTAGGCAGCACCTAAAGAGAAATGTCCTTTATTAAAAATAACTGTAGCTATAACAATTTGTTAATGAAAACAATATAAAAATAGCTAAATTATGATATCAAAAACATAAAAGCGGGGAGAGGAAAAGGGTAGACTTGTGTATACAAAGTCATATTGTTATCAGTATAATATAGACTGTCATAACTGTAATGTTTTACATAAGCATTATGGTAATCATAAAGCAAAAATTTATAATTGACACACAAAAGTTAAGAGAAAAGAAACAAAGCATACCATTGTGAAATATTATTCATTTAAAAAAAACAGCAATAGAGGAAGAAACAAAATAACTACAAAATACAACCTATAAAATAGGTGAAAATATTTGCAAGATAAATGTCTGATAAAGGGTTAATATCAAAATTTATAAATAACTGATGCAACTCAATAGCAAATAAACAAACCGTCTGATTAAAAAATGAGCAGAAGACCTGAATAGATACTCTTCTAAAGAAGAAATACAAATGGCCAATAGGTACATGGAAAGAAGTTCAACATTAGTAATCATAAGGAAAATAAAATCAAAACCACTATGAGTTATCACCGCATACCTGTTAGGATGACTATTATCAAAAAGACAAGAGACAACCTCATGTCAAGGATGTGGAGAAAAGGGAACCCTTGTGCACTGATGGTGGGATTGTAAATTGGTACAGCCACTATGGAAAACCGTATAGAGATTCCTCAAAAAATTAACAGTAGAACTACCATATAACCCTGTAATCACACTTCTGAGTATTTATCCAGAAGAATTGAAATAATAATTTTGAAGATCTGTGCACTTTCATGGCCATTGCAGCATTATCCACAATAGCCAAGACACGTAAACAACCCAAGTGTCCCTCTACTGATAAATGGATAAAAATATGTATTATATATACATACATACAGTGGACGGCGTTTGAGCCAGAGGCTAGGTCTATGGAGAGGAAACGGGCTTAGCAAGGCTGCCTGTGGACTTGGAATCCAAGGTTTGGGGGTCTCGGGGCTGCCCCGAACTCGGTGAGCAAGGACACACTCAGGACGTGGCTTCTGGCTGGCCGAGGGGAAGGAGGGGAGCAACGTGGCCTGTGAGGCGGAGGACTCGTGACCAGGACCAAAGGCCTGGGGTGGGCAACGTGGTTTTGCAATGAAGAAGTGACACCCCCTGTTGCTTTGGGATATAACATAAACCCGCTGCGGACCGAAGGGTCTCTGTGTCTCCATCAGAGCCCTGGGAGCCCCCGGGCCCAACTTTGCTCTCTGCTCCGTCTGTGTGTGTGTCTGTGTTTTCCTTCATGCCCCAGTGCCCCCCCTCGGACTCCGTTCTCCCCGTGGTGGTCGCGGGGCAACATACATTTATATTTACATGAATATACAACAATGAATGGACCTTGAGAGCGTTATGCTAAGTTAAATAAGTTAGACAGATAGACAAAAATTGTATAATACCACTTAATATGTGAGATCTTAAAAAACCAAACTCATCAAAATCGAGAGACTAGTGGTTGCAGGAGCTGAAAGGTGGGAACGATGCAAAAATCTCAATCAAAGCATCCAGATTTCCTGTTATTAAGTGTGTTTCGGTTCTCTAATGTTGAGCCTGGTGACTGTAGTTAACAATACTGTATTGTACACCAGAAAATCTGAGAGTAGATCTTGAATATTCTCACTAGAAAATAAAATGTTCGCTACATGAGGTGATGGAGGTGTTAAGTAATCCTACTGTGGTAATCACATCTCAATATAGATGTATCAAATCATCATGTAGAATACCTTACACTTATACAGTGTTATGTGCCATATATACCTCAATCAAGCTGAAAAACATTTTGGAAGAATTCCCAAACATATTCTTCAGAATTACTTGAATTACATACATATACAGAGTATCGTATGTCCAAAATTTGGTATACCATGTAAATACCTCATAGCACCAAAAAGTAGCTTTGGGGGAGCTAGTTTTATCTCCAAACTAGTCCAGTACATGTCAGAGAATGTTCTTGGTCTACAAAGCACCACCATCTCTTTGTAACTTTTACATTTGCTTAAAAAAGGACTTAGAGGCCATTGTTTTTAAAAGAAGGAGAATGCCCTATCTTTTCCATGTTAGTATTTCTACTTCCTTTTCTACTGAAATTAAAATCACTCTTCTGACCCAGGGATTTTGAAGGAGCTTCCCACTTGGTTATAGTTAGTAACATGCAACCCTTTCTAAGCATCCTGAGGAGCAAACCAACCAACTTCACCCATATGGCAGAGGAGGCACCTCTGCAGGGTTGTCCCCTTCTGTGCCATTTTAATTGCTTCCTGCCTTTTACAGAAAGCTGACATTTTCAATGAAGACACCAACATCAGAGCAGAGCCAGAACGCATGGCCTTAGACACCCTCAAATTCATTCCAAGCTCTTACAAACATTTTTAGCTGGATCAGTCCATAGTGCTAAATATCCTCTATTACTTCCATTCCCATGGAAACAGACAGTGTCACAAACAGGATTATAAATTCACTGCCTGATGGGAAAAAAAAAAGAAAAGAAAATCTTTGGCTGAAAGAGCAAGAGCTCTTATTTAAACAAAATATTCTGTGGCAAGAGCAAGGAAGACATAAGGAAACAACCAGAATTTTTTCTCTTTAAAAAATTGAGTTTTCCCAAAAGGAAAAAAAAAATCTAGTTTGAAAGCTGGAAATGACCTATTACACACAAATTTAATAAGAAAATAATTTCAAGTGATGTCAGCTACTTAAAGCTCAAAGTTTTTTCAGGGCTAGTTGTTCCATTTTTTTTCACTGAGCAGCTGTTAGGAAAATGGCACTTTGAGTAGCCTCCTACTTTTGAATTACTAACCAGCCTTTTCTAACTCTGCCTCGTCCCTTCCAAGTTTGTCACGCAGAACCCCGAACTCTCCTCCCTAACAAAATAACATGAAAACTACTCATCTTCAAGAGTCTGATTCCAAGCACATTTTGTAATTCCAACCATTAGCCCTTTAGTGTGTGCACTTTCTGTGCAAGTCGAGTTGTTTGGCTGTGGACACTGCGTATACATTTCTGCCATCTGTATTTTGTTCCTGTGTTCACTCCATCATCTTTACCATTTAAAATCTTACCCATCCTTCAAGTCACAAGTCAGATGTGACTTCCATGTGGAAGCCTTCCTTCATTGCCCTAGACATGCAACTTCTCCCTCCAATGGCCCCTTGTGTCTAACCAACAGTGTCCAACATTGTGGCTTCCCTGGGTCACAATGGAAGAATTGTCTGGGGCCACACATAGAATACACTCACACTAATGATAGCTGATGAGCTAAAGAAAGGGCAGAGAGGGTGGCATAAAAAGAACCTCATGATGTTTCAAGAATTTGTGTAGGGCCGCATTCAAAGACATCCTGGGCCGCGGGTTGGACATGCCTGGTCTAACCCTCTCATAAACTTCACACTCACTACTTTGAATTGACTTTATTTTTTAGATAATTTTTTCCTTCATCACTAGACTATAAATAAGCTAATACAAGAAATTTGCAAAGTACTGACTTACACATAATTAATGTTCAGTAAATATTACTACAATTAGCAAGCAAGATGTTGAAAATTTTCATCTATATAAAAATTTAAACTACCAGATTCAGGTATAGCAAATAAACTGAAAACAATGTACTCATTAACCTCAGTGTTGCATTGAAGGACATAGGATAATAATTCATTTGGAATACTCAGATTTGATTCAGAAGAGTTTCTGAATTGTAACCCATGATGAGGACTTATGCTTTAAAATCTTCCTTTTCTAAATTTAAAAAAAAATGTCTATGCAGAGAGGCTGTATGGTTTACACGGGTAGAAATCAAAGCTAAAGCTAAGATTAGAGCTGACAACTTTCAGGTCAATAGCTCCATCCACTCAGGCATATCTCTAAGGGCCATTTCTAAGCTTCCAAGAGAGTGGTCTTGAACTAGCCCATACTGAGTTGGTTTATTTCGTTTTGTTTTTGAGTAGTTCACATACTTCAGTGTCACCACTGAAAATCAGTCCCAGAAAAAGGAAAGTCAGAGAACATGGAATCAGGCTTCTAGGATTCACATTATGGATTTATGTATTTTATTATTTGTGTGTATAAAATCATTAAAATACTTCCTTTGATATGGGTCAGGAAGTTTATAGAATTCAAGTATTTCTCCTCATTTCTCTCATGGAGATATGAACTTCAAACTTCAACACTTGATAAATAAGTAAATATCAAAGAAGAAATTTTCTTGTCTATATTGCCAGAATTGGGACAAACTAGCTCAGAGATAACTGATGGAATGACACTTCCATGATTAGGTTGTAAATAAATAATTCGATCAATTACTTACTTTGCTATAATTTGAATGCCCTATGTTGAATAAAAGCACATGTTGAGCTCTTGAGCCATTTTCCTGCTTAAGCCTGCTCCTTCCTCTTAGGAGTGTACTTTCCCTTTTGATAAACTCTTTGTTTCACCTTATTTTCCTTTCGATAAAGTGCTTCTGGGTTTCACTTCTTTAAAAAAAAAAAAAGAGAACATATTAAATTTTTTAGTTTGCCCGGGATCAGTTAAAAGTCTTTTGAAGTACCTATGATCAGCAATTTAAAATGCATAGCACTACTAAATTAAATAAAATCCACTTTCCAAGCCTACGCCCTTCAGTAATTTGATTAATACTTTTCTTCTTACTGCAATTGATCTCTCTTTAACCTATACAATGCCTGATAGAAATAAGAGTATGTTTTTACCGTAAATGGGATCACATAGCTAAGATTTTAATTCAAGTAAGCATACACTGAGTCTATGAGTGAACATAACTTGAAAATAGTCAGTCAAATACAAAAGAGCTAGAGTCTTGGCCATAAAGTGAATTTAGGAAGTGCAGTAGGCAATTTCTAACATGGTTCCCAACCAGCCCTGCCTGTTGATATTCATGCCTTGTATAACCCCCTCCTTTTATATGTTCTGGACCTAGCAACTTACCTCTAATATACAGAATAAGACAAAAGTGACAAAACAACACTTCCACCATTAGGTTGTAAAAACGCTGTGATTTGCATGTTACTGGCATTCCTCCTCTGTTGCCTTCTTGACTTACGGTTGATGAAACAAGTCACCATGTTGCAGAGATCCACATGATGAGGCACTGAAAAGGGTTTTTAGCTAGTAGCTAACAAGGATTTCAGTCTGTCAATCCAGTAATTCTGGAAGAACTGACTTTTGCTAACAATGCAAGTGAGTTTGGAATCAAATGTTTTCCCAGTTGAATTTTAAGGTGACTTTAGTCCCAACTAACACCTCAATTAGAGCTTGTGGGAGGCCCTGAAACAGGACCCAGCTAAGACATGTGCATATTCTTGACCCACAACAACTGACATAATAAATGTGGTGGTTTCAAGCCACTGAGTTTTGAGATATTTTGTTAGACATCCATAGATCAGTAATACAGGTTGTAGTAAGGTTCCACGGAAAGTAGATTATGAAGGGGAGTAGAGAGTGTTACCCCAAAATATGCCACTTTGAAATAGTGATTATTTTAGGCTGGCTAATTTTAAGAAACAGCGGACATGAGAGATGCTCTGAAAGCCAAAGAGAAGTTACCCTTTGTAAAAACAAAACAAAACAAAAGAAACATTGACATTTGTATGAGAAATCTCTATCTGCAAGAGTGTTTTCCTCACTCAACAAAAATCTGTCCCCACTATCAATGGATAAGTATTTGGACTTAAATTTGAATAATAATCTTACCCTTGTTTTCTGTGCTCTGCCTGGTTAGACTCTCCACCTCCAATACCACCTTTTATCTTCAGCTGAAAGTGGTGTTTGAGGTGATGGCTTCCAACATTTTGGCAAATTACTCATGTATCTGGGTCTCTTCCATATATAAAGGAGGTATTCATGTCATTAAATTTTAATTTGTTTTTCTCCTGCTAATCTGTCTTGTGTTGATTTGATTATTAGTCCAGCCAGCAGCCAGAAGTTGAAGAGTAAAGGTTGTCTTTTTCTCCCCAATAATTCTATCATTGAAATAGCAATATAGCTCAAAGACCTAGGCAAAACTGCTTATAATTGAGTCCAAGCTTGCACCACTGGCCGCATGACAGCCAAGAAGTTGAGAGACAAGGTATTGGGATAAGGAAAGTGACTTTTGTTCAGAAAGCCAGCAAGCTGAGAAGACGGTGGACTAATGTCCTAAAGAACCATCTTAAGAAAGTTCAGAATTCAGTCTTTTATATCACGCGAAGAAGGAAAAGGAGGGGCAAGAGGTGACTGACAACTGCAGACTCTGGGTGTCAGAGGTCCAAAGAAGATTGTGAAACCTCTTTTTTATTTTTATTTAGTTGACTCTAATTGATGTGAGTCCAGTCACAAGGTTTCTGCAACTCTTTGATGAACAATCATTATTTTTATACATAGTTCCCTTGTCTCCTTGGGTGAGGCACTTTCTAGTAAAGGGCTATTTTTGTAAAACTTAAGCCTCAAGACAATTGTTCTAATGATTAGCATGTCTATATGTAAGACTAAGTAGAAGCTAGTAACTTGATAGCAATGAGAACAAAGCAAGCTTGAACAAGATGGAGACCAAGCACTTGTCTTTGCTATACATCAGGATATTTCATATCTAGATGCATGATGATTGGCTTAGATTAGACAAGTGACCTAAACTTGACATTCATAATGAATCTTAAGTCACTGCACAGAATGCTGATAGACATGTTTAAGGAATCACATAGGCCCAGCAGTAGCTGATAATCATCTTGAAGCCACAAAGGGAGACAACTTTACAATGAATTTGAATCAAAAAAGACAAAGTGACAGAAAAAGATATGGTTCTTGATGGCATTACTAGACACTAGATCAAGCTTTGCTTGAAGTTAGCATAGATCTGAATTTTTCAGTTAAATGAAATATTATAATTTAATGTGCAGGTTGAAATGAGTTGTCTGATAACTTGTAGCATTAAAATTATACTATATAGCATAATTCCCCAAATCCTCATATACTTGAATAATTCAAATTAAGAATTTTAAAAGGCACTAAAGAGCACTCTGAACCTTTTCCAATTAAGTGATAAAATACATCTCTCATAATGGTGAGTCATTCAAAGTATATATCTAAATATTGATATATGATAATTCAACTAAAAGGAACTGCAATGAAAGTGACAAAAATTCAAGAAAACATCAATACAATTTAAATGTGTTATGATTCTCTTTGTAATAATTAAATATCAAAGTCAACACATAGAAAAGGATACTTCTGAAACAGGAGCATAAAGGGCCCTAAAGTCTACTTTGTTGGAAGATAAGCTGTAAAGTGAACTAAACAGAAAATAAAAATATTGCTTGTGTAGAAAGGTTTGGAAACTGAATGAAAGTTTATATAGATTTCAAATTGTATACACTTTGGTGGGGTGGGGTGGGGGAATTTTCCAAAAACTTGAACAAATTTTAAACAATTCAATATATATTATACCCTTTTCCACCTAATTCCCTAATTTGATAGTAAAAATGTCTATTAAACTACCTTATCCAAAAGAATCAAAATAAAATTACATCCTGAAAGTTATAAGAACAAAGTAAAGGTATATAACCCCTCATTAGTAAGAAAATAGATCAGTTTCTTTCCTGTGATGGGAAATAATGTCAGCACAGCCACCTACCCAAGTAGCAGAGCTGTTTCCACAGGTCTATGTTTTTTAGGATGAGCAGGCACAGAGATCACCAGTAATTAGAGCCTGGTTTTATGTCTTTTTTGCACAAACAAGTCAATTTTAAAATTCTAGAAAACCCTAATATTTCCCTGTGAAATTGCAAATGTCAAGTACTTTTATAGCAATATAAAGAATTTATTAGACAAATGCCAGGCAAATTTCTTTCCTCCTATTCAAACAATTCTGCTAGGAGATAAAGGACTTAAAATTTAATATGATCCTGAGTGCAGGAAAAGCCAGCAGAAAACAACCATTTAGAACAGATAGATATAAGCATCCAGAAAAATAAGGGTGGTTTGAGATTCCTCTGGGACAATTTTAAGCAGAAGAATAACAGACTAATAGAGAGTCCAGAGGGGACACAGGGGAAGCAAGGGATCAAGAAATTATTTGAAGAAATAATGAATGAAAATGTCCCTAACCTGGTGAAGGAAATAGACATACAAGTGCAGGATGCACAGAGAATCCCAAACAAGATGATCCCAAACAAGAACACACCAAGACACATTACAATTAAAATGGCAAAAGTTAAAGAAAAAGAGAAATTTCTAAAAACAGCAAGAGAAATGCAAGTAGTAACTTATAAAGGGACACCCATTCAGTTCTCAGCTGATTTCTCACCAGAAACTTTATAGGCCAGAAGGAACTAGCAGAAAATATTCAACGTGATGAAATCCAAGGATCTACAACCAAGAATAATGTATCCAGCAGGACTAGCATTCAAAATTGAAGGACAGATAAAGAGCTTCTCAGATAAGAAAAAGCTAAAGGAATATCTCACCACCAAACCAATACTACAGAGAATGTTAGAGGGACTTCTTTAAGATGGGAGGAGAGAAGGGAGAGTGGGTAAAATCAGGGAACGGGATGGAGAAGTTTAGTTTGAGTGTTAACATAGAATTGAAAGCAACAAAGAAACAAATCTCATGGACACAGTCAATAATTTAGTAGTTATCTGAGGTGGAGCAGGGAGAAGGGTGGGGGGAAGGGACAGGGACATAAATATATGGTGATAAAAAGAGAACTGACTCTGGGTGATGAACACATAATACAACACATAGAAAAAATAATGTAGAATTATACACCTGGGACCTATGTAATTTTTACTAATCAATGTCAGCCCAATAAATTTTTAAAAATGAAAAAAATTTTAATATGATCCTGATATGTTCTAGGTATCATTTTAATATTAATTACTTGAAAATAATGCTTGTGGTGTTATACCTTTGTTGTTATTATCTGTCCACATTTTTCTACAACTGGCTGCATAAATGTACTCAACAGCTATACCCAAAGGAAAGAAAAGGTTTTCTTTTGAGGATAAGTCTGTAAACCAACACGTACCATATTAGGACAGAGATATACAAAGTCATCTTAAGAAGACTGTGAAACTTCTTGGCCTTCATAATATCATGAGCCAATTTCTATAATAAATCTTTCCTTATATCTCTATATATCCTGTCAGTTCTATTTCTCTGGAAAACACCAACTAATATAGATTTAAACTGCCTGGCTTTACCTTTTTACATGTTTATTTATAATTTTGTAATTACTATCTATTTATATATGATTACTACATACCGGGCAATATTTTAGTCACACTTATAAATATTAACTCATTTGATTCTCATAACAGAACCAATATTTAAACCTGGGCGATCTGTCTCGGAACCCATGTCCTGAGCTGTAAGATGTTTGGCAGGTACCACAATTCCTGTAAAATGAAGATAAAAAATGCTATTTTTCTTACATTTTTTGAATAATGAGTTACTACATGCTAAGCACTTGGATCAGGGCCTGGCACTTAGTAAGTAATAAGTGTGAGCATTCCTACCCCCAACACCTGTACATGTTAACCCTTCCTCTAGTTCTGAATCAGAATGGTGACCTGAGTCCTCTCTAGCCATTATCAACAATCTTCTCTTCTTCTTCCCTTGTGTGATTGTTGTGTTTGTCTTTTCTAAAACCTACTGTCTCTCTAAGTCATACATTCAAATTCCTGAGAAAGAGAATCTCATTGATTCATTGTTCAACATCAATCTACATCAGATTTTGCTAACTATTTATTCTGATGCCCAACGCTGGGACCATGATCTGTGATGAGAATATAAGAGTCATAAAATAGCTTTTCTTACAATGTGAACAAATGCATCATCTATTCTATTGTTTCAGTACAAAGACATGTTGTGTACTTCATTTTCCACTATGCCAAACTTATACTTCTTTTATTATAAATTGGTTTTATTCATTAATTCAACACACTGCATAGCATGCTTGAGAGCTGGATGAAGCAGCAGCCAGTACTACTCTAATTTACCTCAATGTGTAATTTCCTCATTGCTTCAAACTGCTTTGGCCTATTTGCAAACAAGCCTGCCTGGTATTCTTGTAGATTAGATTCTTTGTTTATTTTTATACGAAATTATTTTACTTATTTGTCTTAACTCAAGATATGCATATATAAAACAAGGAAAAGTTGATGGTATAATTCAGTGCAAGTCCAAAGAATTGAGAATCAGAGAAGCTACTGGAAAAAGTCATAGAGTCTAAGACCCAAGAACCAGAAGCTCCAATGTCCAAGAGAAGGAGAAGATGGACGTCCCAGCTTAAGACAAGAGAAAGATAATTAGTGCTTTCTTCTCTTTTTTGTTGTGTCCAAGCCTTCCATTGATGGGATGATGCCTGTCCACATTGGTGAGAGAGGATCTTCTTTACTCAATTGACTGATTCAAAAGCTAACATCTTTTAGAAACAACAGCACATCCAGAGATGACGTTTTACATGCTCTCTGAGCATCACTCAGCCCAGTCAAATAGCCACGTAACATTAACCATCACAGAATTATATGTATGCTCTAACAACTATGACTGCATTGTAGAATGAGAGGAGAAAGTGAGAGCTGCTGTTTTGACGAGACAATAACAATGGTTACTAGATCTGCGTGTATCCCACAGGACAATGCTTTACACAACTTCAAGGGTTGGGGGAAGTTCCCGTAGGCTACAATACGGATAGTACAATCCCTACTGAATACAATAGTATAAATAGCGGGCGTGGGTTCATTCAAAGTGCCACTCCAGTTCCTGAATGAAGTCCCTACTCGTGTTCCTATCAGATTATGTAATCGTATTCCCATGAAGTTGATTCAAAGTGAAGAGTCCATTCTGCATTGCTTGCAGATTCATCCTTACCATAAATCTCTGTAATGTTAGGACTTAAAAAGAGTTTAGGTAAACTGAGAATGGGCCTCTTCTTAGCCATCTCAAAGATTCGTACTAACACAGGCTCACTGAAATAAAAGGTGAGTTTACTTTAAAGGGAAGGTACCTTCATCCCATGAGTTTGGACCTATTAATACTCCTTTTCTAATAATTTTGTATAAAGTTAATAGGGTCTGTGCATATATATTGGAATGCACAAATATACTCTAGAAGTTGATGATTACTTGAGTAGATTTAATTAATATCTGTAAACCAAGGAGCTAAGTAAAATCTGGCCATTTTATAGTCTTCTGGCTTTTTAACGAGAGGAAAAGGAGAAAAGCCATTTGGCAGTTTTTGTAACCTAATATCTTGGAGTGTTGCCCTAAACCCTCAAGTCTACTTTTGGCCTAATTTGCATTAGCCTGCAGTAAGAAAAGAAAAATTTCCAGAACTTATTTCTAAAAATGTCTTTCTTCTTTACATTGGATGTATAGATGAGTTTTCAGTGTACAAGATTTCACTGTATTGTTATGTGGCAAATAAATCAATATTGGTAAACAGAATTTTTTTAAATGCCTTGAAAGTTATCCAAAATTTTATGCACATCATGCATCATAGGCTTGACAAGAGGAAATAGGTCCAAGAAGTCTCTTCTTTCAAGCAAGACATACTCTGCAAAAATTTTGGGGGGTAAAAGGCTTTAAAATGATTGATATACCTTTTAAAAATTATCATATTAACCACTTCCCTTCTATCTTATAATTAATCATCAGTAGAAGTACTTCAAATTGAACTTTTGAATCTGAAAGTTTATATTTAAAAGTTTCTCAAATTGAGATATTGATAAATTACTACTGAAGAAGTAGTAACCATTTCATAATCATTTCATAATAATTTTAGTACAGAGATATTAAAAAGCAGAAAAGTTCTTAGGGTAAGAAGGTCTATTTTATATATTTCTAAAGATAATAAGTAGTGAAAACATGTATAAAATTAATATTAAAATAATTTTTCAGGTTAAATCTTTGCAAATACTAAAAAATGAAAGGGCAGATTTAAATAAAAAGATTAGCATAACAGCCCCAGTTTTCTCAATTATGTGAATAATTAGGTAATAGAAAAGATTGTCCTTAAATTGCCCAGAAATTTGTGTCAAATTGCCCATGATTAACAGTATTATGTCTATAACAATTGGAAAAAATTTGTGATAGTGAAACTAAAGTATTGTTTCCCCTGTTTAACAATCCATATCTGTAATATATCTGTAAACACAAGTCAGTAAGCCAGACTGGACAAAATCCAGTTGAATCCCAGTCTAGTGCTATGCAAAACAGAATAATTTCTGTTCTGACAGTACTGAAATATGCGAGAGCTCAATTTTGATGACCATTTCTGTTTGCTTCTCAAGAGCTTGGAGCAGAATTAGATATTGTTTTATCTAATGCCTGATCTATGTACCTTTCTTCTATTCCAGCTGATCATTCAGGTTCAAAAATAATCACCATTTATTTCACATGAAATTTAAAGAAGGCAAGATTTTTTCAGTAGTTTCTTTTCTTTCCATTGAAACAGAGGAAATGGTGCCTGCAATCAAGATTTTCAGAAAACATCTTCAATAAGGAATGTTTTATAAATATCAGGAATTCTTTGCAGCAGGCACATCCAACCTGCAGCTAGGATGGCTTCAAATGCAGCCCAGCACAAATTCTTAAAAAATTATGAGATCTTTCTGTGACCTTTTTTTTTTTTTTTTTTTTTTTTTTTTTTTTTTTTTTTTTTTTTTTTTTTTTTTTTTTTTTTTTTTTTTTTTTTTTTTTTTTTTAGCTCATCAGCTATCATTAGTATTAGTGAATTTTATGTGTAGCCCAAGACAATTCTCCCTTTTCTAAAGTGGCCTGGGGAAGCCAAAAGTTTGGATACCTGTGTTCTACAAGAATATGAGCTTAAGGAGATGTTATTGCTGAACATAAATTAAAGAAGGCAAATTATAGGACAGTATTGTAAAATTGTTGTTAGCACTTTCCCACCTTCAATTCTGTTCCCTGTCTGATTCAAATAAACCTGAAAAGCCTGCAAAGACCCTAGTGCACACATATTCATTAGTATGAATGATTTATAAACAATTATTGTAAAATTATATGCATTTATAGAATTACAATAGCATGATTTAAGTAAGATTTATGCTTATTCCAATACCAAACAAAAATTGTTGGCCAAATTTTAACCTTTAAATGCCTAATTCCCAGTTTTGATTGACACATATTCTTTGAAAGGTAGTTCAATTGTTACTCATAATAGACATCATAATGTTCAAGTTATTAGGTAAATTTGGAGATACAGCCCTCACAAGCAGCTTAAAGTAATTAGATTTTGGTCCTCAAATACTGTATCAGGTCAATACTGGCATTAACTCTCAAGGAGGAATAAATACAATCTGCCAATAGAAGTGTTTGAAAAAAAAGAAGAAAACACATCTGATTGAAACAGAAGGTTTTAAATAATTTGTTACTCAAACCAAGATGAACTGAACCAGAAAAATAAATCACTTATTTCTGTGATGACTCATAAGGTACAGCATTGTGCTTGAGCTGACCCAATCTAGCTCATGGGAACTGATTATTAAATTTTCAAAATTCTGCAATCTGGGTGATAAACACAGCTATTATTAAAAATTAAATTATATAAATATACAATTATGTAAAGTTTGTATGTATTAAATACTCAAACCTCATCACTTCCTACTTATTTGAGTATATCTTACAATTATCTTTATTTTTTATTTTATTTACCTCTCTTGTTTCTACAGAGGGAAATTATCATATTATAGGTGCCACTGCATATCTCTCCCAATTTTGGTAAGAGTGGAAGTGAAATCAGGGACATATTAGTCCAAGTTTATGGGAATAATGCCATGAAGAAAATGGCAGTGTACAAATGGATTAAATGTTTTTCTGAGGTGAGAGAAAGTGTCACTGATGAAGAGAGGTCAGGGTGACCAGTAATGAGCCAATCTGATGAAAATACTGCAAAAATTCATCGAATCCTGTGTCAAAATTATCTGCTGACATGAGAAGCATAGCAGACCAAGTAAACCTCGATAGAGAAACAGCAAATTGTTAACTGAAAATTGTTGCATGAAAAAGGTGTGTCAAAATGGTCCTAAAGGAGCTCAGCGAGGAACAAAAGCTAAGGAGAGTCAAGTGTGCCAAGACCTTTTGGAAAGGCAAGGCGATGTTTTGACCATGTTATCACTGGTGATGAAACATGGGTGAACCAATACAACCCTGAAACAAAGCATCAAAGGGCACTATGGAAGTCAGCCAATTCTCCATGACCAAAAACTTCCATCAGTCCAAATCAAGAGTCAAAACAATGTTGCTAACCTTTTTTGATATCAGAAGAATAGCCCATTATGAATTTGTACCAACTGGACAGTCAACCAAGTTCACTATTTGGAAGTGCCAAAAAGGCTGCATGAAAATGTCAGACAAAAATGACCTGAACTTTTCGTCAACAACTCATAGCTCTTGCATCACAACAATGCACCAACTCACATGACACTGTCTGTGAGAGTCTTCAGCCGGTACATAAACATCTTCCCTACTCACATGATCTAGCCACCAATGACTTTTTTCTCTACCTGAAAATAAAGGAAATATTGAAAGGAAGACATTTAATGATATTCAGGACACCAAGTTATAGGATGATAGCCCTGATGGCCATTCCAGAAAAAAAATTCCAAAATTTCTTTGAAGGATGCCCTAGGAACTGGCATCAGTGCATAGCTTCCCAGGGAGAGTACGTGGAAGGTAACCATAGTGATATTCAGCAATGAGGTATGTAGCACTTTTTCTAGGATGAGCTCGTGAACTTAGTTATCAGAACTGGTAATTCAATCATGTTAAGATTTCAGTTGTTCAATCAACAAATATGTAGTGTGTGAGATTTTTTTCAGATATTCACTATTTTCTCACCAAGATTCCAGAAAGGTGATGGCCTTGAGGGAAAAGAAAAGAAAATAAAGCTCCTAATACGGTATAAGATGATTATTCGCATAAATATGAATGAATGAATTTACTGGTAGTGTCACACTTCTGTCATCTTAAGCGTATAAGCCGAAATTAAAGGATCAGCTTTCTAAGACACGAGCCAGAGAGTCAATTTTTTCTCTTCTACTTGTTTTCTTCCCTTCTCCATTCCTCTACCACATCTCAATGTCAGGCATCATGTACAGCATTGCACTAGGTTCTGGGAATGAAAATGATTGGCCTCACCTGTCAAAAAGTTGCTATCTAGTAAAAGGAAGATACGTATAACCCAACATAACATGTTAAATACTTCAATAGATGTATATGCAACATGGTATAGGAGTTCATTAGAGGCAAATACAGTTTTTAAAAATGATGTTGGATAACTGTTCGTAATAAATAAAATTTTTTTTCAAAGAATATCTGTATGCTTAAAAGAGAAAAAAACATACTTCTTTAAATATGCCATGTCTGCTTCAATGAAATCACTGAACCATAAATTCAAAAAACATCACAACTTTTATCTGTTCTAGAAATTCAGTACCAAGCACCACTGTCTAAATCAGGCATGCCAACCTGCAGCCCAGGACAGCTTTGAATGCAGCCCAACAGAAAATCTTAAAACATTATAAGATTTTTTGTGACTTTTTTTTAGCTCATGAACTATTGTTAGTGTTAGTGTATTTTATGTGCGACCCAAGACAATACTTCTTCCAATGTCGCCCAGAGAAGCCAAAAGGTTGAACACTGCCATTCTCAATTATCCAAATCATGAAGTTGTTTATCAAAATTTAGTGATTCACTAGTGATTAAGAATTCACAACAATTTAATAAGCCCTGGTAACCCATGTCAGTATTTGATCTATCTTACTGGAAGACATTTTCCCTATATGTGATTTCTTCCCTAACAACAAATACAGCTTATTTCTTTTCTTTAGCTCAGGTGAAGTATAGGTGAGCAAGAAAACATCCTCTTATAAATAGCTTTTATATTAAAAGAAAGTTACTAATTTATTCAATTTGACTTATATTTCCAGAATAAATAATGCCAACTCCTTCAGATTATTAGCCTAAACACAATTTTCAACCCCTTCAATCATATTAAATACCCCCTAGACTACCTTTTTAATTTTCTGAACTGTATGATTTGAACTGAGCTCAATGTTCAAACACATAACTTTTTCAAAGATTTTTAAGAAAATGGTGCTTTTTAAAGGAAAGGAGAATTACTCTCTTTTTTTGGAAACTACTAAAATATATACACATTTGGATGTTAAAAAATGGTTTTGGATGTTAATATTGATTATATTAAAATCCAAGGTGGAAAAGCAATTATAAAGTTATTTCTTTACTCTAAAAAATTCAAAGAATTTCTGAGACGTGGTGCATTTCTAAGTGTCAGCTCATGGGAAATCACTATCATGTGCCTTATCATACACTAGTTCACTAGAAAACATATTCTTAAAATATCTCTTAAATAATTGATAATATCAAATTATAATTTCTTTGTGATCCAATTTGAAGTGTTGATGCACTTAAATTGTGGCTTGGCATAATTTTGTCTAAATTCTGACAGATTATTAGCCTGACTCCAGTGAGTTTAATTTTCTGTGATGGATTTATTGGCTGAATAACAGAAGCGAACCTTTGAAAAGCTTCTAAAGAAGCTAGAAAGTTTGTGTATGCGACATTTATCTATTCGTACACAACTTTTACTTACAACCACAAATGTGGGATAGCTAACACACACAAAAAATAAAATTGAAGAAAAAAATAAAATAAAATTGAAGATTCAAAACCAAAACAACAATATTAGAAGAGAAAGATAAGTTTCAAAAAGAATTCTCATATAACAGGGTTTGTAAAATGGGGCTTCCATTTTGTATTTAAGCTCCTTAACAATCAAAGTGAAAGGAGAAATATATAGTAAGTTACATAACTATATATTTCAGAGAGACCTTGTTATGAATAGAACCGAATTATAAAGAAAATGCCACAATCTTATGTTGTTACATGGAAAATAATCTCAAACTATTCAAAAAGCAAATAGAGCAACAGTTTCCCAAGATGTCAAGTTTTGCAAACCTTAGAGCACAGCACAGTGAATGCATTAGTATAGGGGGCAGAGCACCTTGACTTAATAAGAACAAACACAATTAATACTTGAAATGCTTGAACCTATTAATAAAACATAATTTTACTGATTGTTCTCAGTTCTGATGGTCTCATTTGTTTCCAGTATTATTATAACTGGAAACATTATATCCCTTTATCCTTTTAGGCTCATAGCAAGAGAACATTGTTTACCTCAGATCTCTCTCTTTTGTTGGTACACTGCAGGAAACTGTTGGACACCTGCACAAGTAAAGGCATTTCTTATCTGCTAGGAGATAAGAGACAAAGAGATAAAACCCTCATCACTTTCAGCTTAAACAGGCTTTCAACACAAAGCCCTTCTGCATTCAACAGTGATAATGCCTGTATCCTCTACCACATTTCATGACCCACAAAGGCTAATAAAAACAGACTTCTCTTACTTTATTTGTTTCTAGAAAGCAGGTAAGTCAAATCATAATGCCCAAAAGATAAAACACTTCAGAATAAAATCCAGGTCAAGGGCAGACCTGAGAAGTCACCTTTACAAGCCATTGATCCAAGTTGACTACCTAGAATGTTGTATAAAAAACAAATAAACAACAACAAAAATCACCTGCTAATATGACATTCTAGAAGTAGGTCTACTGGTTCTCATTTACTCTAACTAATCCTGCAATGGTTCTTTGTGAAGCTGATTGCATTATAGCCCATGCACTGTATGGACATCCAATAAATGCATGGACAGTTTAATGCCCAAATGACTTTACACACTGACACACATACACACTTTTTAATTATCATTCTTTCTTATCATCTCCAAGAGACACAAAAAATTTAGCATAATTCCATATATTGAAAATAGAAAAGCTTATTATATTCTCTCTTTTGGATCTATATATTATAAGATAACAGTAGATTTCAAAAGAAATAAGGTATGAGTGCATGAGTATTCTTGATTTATCATGCATACTTTTTAGGGCTAAAGACTAGATTCCCTGCCCACATTTTAATATTTAAATTTACCTAGGGTCACCCAGAATAGTTAACACAATATTAAATAAGAAGAAAGTTGGAGTTCTGGCACTGTCTGACTTCAAGACTTAACTATAAATCTGCAGTAATCAAGGCACTGTGGTATTGGCAAAAGAATAGACAACTAGATCAGTGGAATAGAATAGAGAGCCCAGAAATACACAGCCATCAGTATAGTCAGCTGATCTATGACAAAGGAGCAAAGGCAACACAATGAAGAACAGATAGTCTTTTCAAAAGTGATATGGGACAACTGGGTATCCACATGCAGAGAGAGAGATAGAGATAGAGATGGGGAGGGAGGGAGGGAGGGAGGGAGGGAGGGAGGGAAAGCGTGTAACATAAAACTTACATCCTTCACAAAAATTAACTTAAAATGGATCATAGACCTAAATATAAATACAAAATTGTAAAACTCTTAGAACTTAACATAGAAGAAAACCTAGATGACATTGGGTTTGTTAATGCCTTTTTGGATACCACACCAAAGGCATGACTTACAAAAGAAACAATTAATAAACTGGACTTCATTGCAATTAAAAAATTCTGCTCTCCAAAAGACGCTGTCAAGAATGAAAAGGCAGGGAGCTCCCTGGTGGTGTAGTGGCTTAAGGCTTCGGCGCTGGCGCTGTCAGCGCTGTGGCCTGGGTTCGATTCCCAGTCAGGGAGCTACCCACATACCAAAAAAAAAAAAAAAAAAAAAAAAAAAAAAAAACAAAAAAAAGGAAAAAAAAAAAAAAAAAAAAAAAAAAAAAAAAAAAAAAAAAAAAAAAAAAAAAAAAAAAAAAAAAAAAAAAAAAAAAAAAAAAAAAAAAAAAAAGAATGAAAAGGCAAGCCACAGAGTGGGAGAAAACATTTGTAAACGACATAGCTGATAAAGGATTATTAACAAAAATACATTTAAAAAAAAACTCTTAAAATTCAAAAATAAAAAATAACAACTGAGTCAAGAGTGGGTGAAACACCTTTAGAAACACCTCACCAAAAAAGATAGGGAGACGGTAAATAAGCATCATATGTCATCAGGAAAATATAAATTAAAATAACAGTAAGCTACCACTACACACCTATTAGAATAACCAAAATCTAAAGCACTGGCAACACCAAACACTTGAAAGGATGTGGAGCAACAAATACTGTCATCCGTGGCTGATAGGAACATAAATAGTACAGACAGTTTGCAAGACAGTTTGGCAGTTTCTTACAAAACTAAACATACTTTCACCATACAGTTCAGCGATAACACTTCTTGGTATTTTACCCAAAGGAGCTAAAAACTTACACCTATACAAAAACCTGTGCACAGATGTTTATAACAGCTTTTTCATAATTGCCACAACTTGGAAGCAACCACGATGGCCCTCAATAGATGAATGGCTAAATAAACTGTGACATCCAGACAATGAAATACTATTTACTGCTAAAAAGAAATGCACTATCAAGCCAGGAAGAGCTATGGAAGAACCTTAAATACCTATTACTAAACGAAAGAAGCCAATCTGAAAGGGCTGCATACTGACTCTCTGTGACATTCTAAAAAAGGCAAAACAATAGCAACAATAAAAAGATCAGTATTGTGGGAAAAAGGGGTGGAGAGGCAGAGCACAGAGGATTTTTAGAACAATGATACCGTAATAATGGACACATGTTGTTATACGTTTGTTCAAACCCATAAATGAGCTACACTAAGAGTGAATCCTAATGGACACTACAGGCTTTGGGTGATAAAGATGTGACAATGTAGGTTCATCAATTGTAACAAATATACCTCTCTGGTAGGTGATGTTGATAATGGAGGAGATTATGCATCTGTGGGAGCAGGGGGTACAGAAAAAAATCTCTGTACCTTCCCCTCAATTTTGCTGTGAAGCTAAAATTGCTCTAAAAAATATAAACATTTTTTAAAAAAGCACCTAGAATTTAGCCCCAAGCAGAGCCAACTTGTGAGATTAACATAACCATGGAGAAAATATCCCAAAACTACATCACTGAAAATGTAAGAAAATAATATGTTTGGCTTGATTCATAAAGTTCAACTTCATTTTAAAAGTAAAATTTATGTTTCTTGCAAATGTATATATATTTTTGTGCAAGGTTCTTGCTAGCTAACAACATATTTAAATAACTTTAATAATAATAGGTCATTATGTTTGGTGTGACCTTACGATTTATTTACCAAAGAGTTGGATGAATATTTTACACATGTTATTTCAGTTAAATCTCTTAATAATCTTTAAGACAACCGTGAAAATGTTGTTTTCCCCAAAGTTTGTTCTGGTGAAAGATCTCTCACTTATAATAACTCCCTTAAGTTCACTTCCATTTTTTTGTTCTTACTTTTGTTTTACAGATATAGAATATACCGAAGACTTTTCTGCAAATTCTCTTAATAAAATCTTGCATGTTAAAGTGGACTCAATTATTTTTTCCTAATTAAAAAAAAAAAAAAAAAAAAAAAAAAAGCTCTTCATTCAGGTTCTTTCAAGAACTCTTCCTTAACAAATTCCCGTCTCACCCAGAGTAAAACCAAAGTGCTCACCGTGACGTCCCAGGCTACAGGGTCTGGTGCCTCAGGAGCTTTGAGATCTTTGAAGATTGCATTATTCTTCAATGTGCCATACAAACTCCTGCCTCCAGGCCTCTGCATTTGCTGTCTCCTCTTCCAGGAATAATTTTTGTCCAGATATCAATATGACTCACTCATTCACAGCCTTAAGGTCTTTAATCAAAAACTGCTTTCAGTGAGTCCTATTCTGGCTATCCTACCTAAAATCAACATCTCACTCCATTGCCAGGGTATTTTTGTTTGTTTGTTTGTTTGTTTTTTGTATGTGGGTAGTTCCCTGGCTGGGAATCGAATCCAGGCCACAGCGTTGACAGCACCAGCGCCGAAGCCTTAAGCCACTACACCACCAGGGAACTCCCTTATTTTTTTATCCTTAATATTTATCTTTAACTTAATAAATCTACTTGTTTTTCTTGTTTATTCTCTGCCTCCTTGTCTGGAATCTCCATGGATAATTAGATGTTTAATACATTTTTTTGAGTAAATTATCTCAATAGCAGCCAATATTCTGCTTAAGAGTAAACCATCAAAATACAAAACAAGAATGTAACTATTTTAATCACTATTTAACATTCTAGAAGTTCTACATGTGCTATAACAATGATATATCACATTAGAAACAAAGAAAATCAAATCTGTTTTTAGATGGTCCTAACAATCTTATTATATAATCTACAGATTTTGTGCAAAGAAGAGTAGAATAAAAGAACCACTTATAATTAATTAGGGATTTCAATAAGCTGACAAATTATATAAATATATACACCAGGACAGTCCAGAAAAAAATCCAGCATTTTTCATATTATATGGAGGAATACTTTCCAGAAAACTCTTGTATATATGTATGCATATATACACACATATATATGTAACATATGTATATACGTAATACATGTTTTGCTTATAGTCTAGAATAAAATAGAAAGTTGGAAAACCAATATATCTCATTCACAATAGCATCTAAGATACTTAATACCTTGACATAAAACTGAAAAATTATAAACATGAAAATAAAAAAAAAAACTCTGCAAACTTAATGAACCAAAAAAGCATTAACAAATTGATGAGAAAATTCAATATTAAGATGTCATTATATGCAAATTAATTCAGTATTGATTTTTGCCAAATAAATTCCAAATCAATTATACTTAAAAATTTAGAAGATAAAAACATGCATAACTAGAAAAGATATAAAGTTGATTATTTCTACAACATTAAAATGAGGTAATTATTCTCAACATGAAAATAAAGGAAGAAACTACCAAGGCAAATCTTGATGTATTTAAACTATATTTTTAAACTTCTATTTAAAAATCATGTTAAGCAAAATAAAAACAAACAGCAAACTAGAAGAATAAAAAAACATTTGTAACATATGGGAAGCCAAAGGTTGCTTGTACTTACTGTGGAAATCATACTTGGAAAACAATAAGAAAAACATGTTTACCTCCTACACCAAGGAAAATAGACATTCACAGAAGAAATTATAACATCTGCCAATGTATAGCAAACCTTTTGTCCTCGTATGTTTATCTTTTTGTTGTTGTTAGACTTATTGGGGTGACGCTGGTTAACAAGAATTCCATTGGTTCCAGGTCTACAATTCTACAGTGCATCGTCTATGTGTTGCATTTATCCTCACTTTTAACAAAGAAATGTGAATGAAATACCCAGTGTTGCTGAGCTCGTATCGCCAAGAGCACCTGTGCACTCTTTATTGGTGTCAATAGGAAGCAAGACTACGTTGGGGACACAACCTGGCCAAGTGTTTCAAAACCTTCTATGAGTTTATATAATTTATCCCATAGATCAACTTTGAAAAATGCATTTGGAGAAAATAACCGTAAGAATATAAAAATATTTTTCACTATCTTTATCTGGAATTGTGAGAGCATGGAACCAATCTAAAACTTCATATATTTTATAATGTAAGTTTATGTTTGAAGCACTACTCAAGTGGAAATTTCTCATGATATAAAGTTAAATAAAAATTCAGACCTCAACATTGTACTTATTTGTGATCCTAATTTTACATAATACAAATATATATGATCCATATATTATTATATAAGCATCAAAAGGAAATAATTATCTTTAAATGCTTTTAGGTATCTTTCCTTGGATAAATACAAACTTACTAATTTATTTGGATTTTGAAAGTTTATGTAAATGTATTATGTAAGTTGGGTTGGGGGAGGATGGGAATAAAGGGGAAGGTGTCCTCTTTTCGCCCTAAGAAATTATGGTGTTGCGTGGTTAAGAGGAGCAATTTGGGAGTCAAACTGCTAGGCTCAAAGCCCAATCAGACTCCTATAGTATAAATGATGTGAACTTGGACAATCACTGAATGCCTCTGCCTCAGTTTTCTTAGCTGTAAACTGGGGTTAAGAAAAATAGCTTTCCCACTGAGCTGGAATGACTGAAATAGTTAATACCTACAAAGTCCTTCGATGTATCCTGGGACACCTTAAGCACCGAGTTAGTGTTAGCTATTATCATCACTGCTAGCACAACTCTACTGAACTGACAGAACCCACGGGCCATCATTTATTCCAATCCCCTCTGCCTCGTCTCAATCTTGTGCTGTGCATATTTTTATATTAAGGAGTGAGAATGTGTTATGAACATCATACCACAGTGGTGAATGGCAGTATAAAGTAACGTCAGACCAAACTGGCAACTAAGCAAATGCTCTGTGAAACCAAATTTGTCTCAAAGGAAGAATTTTTTAACAGATGTCTGAACACAATGGAAGTTGGATAGTGGACTGCTATTACCAGATTTTATAATATGTGGTTCAATAGGCATGACCTCAGTGATAAAATCAGGATTGTTGAAAGGTACAGCTCGTTTTAAAATATGCACATACTAGAAACAGCACGAACTCCTCTTGCTGAGGTTGCTCTGAATCAGGCAAAGAATCTCTGGATTGGAAATTATTGAACCACCGCACATTTTCCCCTTTGTGTGAGTTCCATTTCTTCTTTTGAATATATAATTCCAAAATGAAATGTGGGCACTGGTACATTAAAAATTCCAGGTAGAATTTTCAAGCAATAAGGCAAGGTAATTTATTGAGCCATTAATTATATTCTGTTCTCACTGTATTTTTCCAGCCCCACATTTCTCATAAGTTATCCAGATCTTTCTGCCCCTTTATGTCAGAAGAGGCTTGTGGTTGCAGGGCTCAAAGCATTAATTGACTGCAGGTTCCCTTCTTTGATTTTGTGTTTTGAAAGCTAGATTACAAGGATGAAAGGATAATGACAGGCTAAAGAGGAAGAAGAGTTATTTTTGACAGGAGTAAGGACAAGCAAAAGTAAGAGGGGAATTGCTGAGCGTTCTCACAACTAAGCATGATGAAAGTCATTGGATCCTGAGCATGATGGGGACCTGTTTCCCACTCCCGGCAGCACCCCTTTACGTGGGAGGATTTCAGCTGTGGGTTGCATTTGGAGAGGTTGAATCCACCACGTGGAATTATGGACTAGGACATATGGGAGATAACAGTTACAGAGATGATTCACTTCCAAGCTTCAGTAAGGATTGTCTCCGCAGCTACATGGATAGACTGAAGATTGGAGTTTTTGTGCAATCCCAGGAAGGGGAGCACCCACAATAATCGAATGGAAACTTTATTTTCTGTAAGCTCTGATCTAATCATACGTGTATATGTGTGTGTATGGCATTTCTTGAGTATCTGAATTTATAGAGGATTCATAATTGCTAAAAATATAAATATCAATATAGCTGCTTATGGGCAGAAATAAGTATATTAGTAACACATACAAAAAGTTCCAAACTTTTACCTCCATGATTCCCATGTTGTTGCAAAACTGTGTAAGAACTTACGCTGTGTCTTTGGGTCAAATATAGCATAAAAATATGATTACATTCTATTTTCCATATCAAAAAAAAATGATAGGTTTGTTTCAAAGTCACAAGTTAAGTTGCCATACTGTGATTTTTTTTTTCCAAAGGAGCAAAATTGAAATAAAATCATTCACTGCTTTCCTGTTCTACAAACTATCTAGTGGAAAGAGTCACAATACTGGAATTCAGCAAACCCTTCTTATCTATTGAGAAAGTTAAGCCCATTGTTTACAAAAGACCATGTGACAGCATTATATAATAAGTAACAAATCATCATAATTTCTGTCACTAGTCATTGAACGAAGCCTAATCATAATTCATGTGCATGTAATGTGCAATTTCATAGGAGCGAGGCCATACATTAGCATGAATTATAAGCCTTCCAATTCTCTCAGCTATTAAAATGCTTAGTAATTCCCTTTCAGCTCCAGCATTCGAAGAACCACTTGGCCATTCCCATACTTTCAAGGTGAGTCTGGGGTATGTTGGAGCTTTCAATTAGTAAGAGATAAAAGGAAATTGTTTTTCCTAAATCTCTGTGCTATCGCTGGCTCTTAATAGAAAAATGCTGGCTAGCTTTCCTAGTCTGGCACAAGTCTCTGTATCTGAAAGAGAAAGAAAATTTTAACTCAGAGCATACCCACTTAATGACTGGAAAGGAATGAGGAACAGACAATTGGTCTTTCTGAAGCAACTTCTCTACAAAAAGCATTTCTGCAGAGAACATGTCATGTAAAATCCTGATTTTAAAGTTATTTTCTATCATTGTACTATGTTGGTGCCTAAAATTTCCCGCCATGGTGTAGATTGGTAACAATGAGTATTATGGAAAATTGCTAAGTTTTCTTAGTGAAAGATTTAAAACCAAGTTCAAATACCTGAGTTAATTTTACCTGACGAAGTCCTATCACATTCCTGTTGGAAACAAGCCATATTACAGTTCAAAGTGATTCAGATGCTTGAGTCAGACTGTTTTCTAGAGTTGACAGTGCAAGAGCCATGCTTCAGATGGCTTCTCGTGTCCAAAGGCATGATCTGCTGTGTCAGAAAGGCAGGAGCATTGTCACAGTACATTACAATGTCTGTGATATGTTTTACTGACAACATCACCATCTTTTGATTTACATGGACTGAACTTAAAATAAATGAGTGGAATATTCCCCAAGGCATATAATCAATTGCATCTGTTGCAATCCTGGTATTTCCTTTGCCCTGTTTATACCATTACTGCCTCTACTGAAGCAGTATTATCGTTAAGTGTTTCCATGAATATATCCTGGCACCAGCTCACAGCACCACTGCTACACTAAAAATGCTTCCAGCCTCGAAGGACCACAGCAGTATTAGTATTGCTCCAATACTGTATTGATTGTGATAAATGTTATGGGGGGAAAGACTATACATTTCTTATTGCATTTCTTTGCATCTCTGTGTTTGATGAAATAACAGCAAACTGTTGTGGGGATGAAAACATCTGTTAACAATGGTGAGGTAATCTTGCTGTACTGCAAAATAATGTAAAAATAAATTACTGGGTGTTTCTGAACAACATTCTCTTGAAGTCTACAAAAATTGGAAGCATTTGCCTTTGTTGTAGTAAGATTAGGAAATATCAGACAGGAAAATGTGCTTTGCATTTAAAACAACATATGGTGGAATCAGACAATATTTGTACAACAAGATGTATTCTTGGAAAATGACAATTTTTATGCATACACAGTTTAATCAGTTTACCTTACTGAGAAGGCCCACTAATTTATATCCTCTATGCCTGGTTTTGGTATCCGAATGGAAGAAAAAGTTTATGCTGAAAACAAGAGAGGTGAATGTCAAAAGAGGGAAAAAAGATGAAAGAAAAGCTATTATTCTGTAAAACTAAACAATGGAAATGAAGTCTATAAACTTTCTAAGTTTGCCTGGATTTTTGCTTTAATTTAAAAATAGCATCATAGCCTTATTACGTTTTTTAGTAGATATAATTGTTCATAAAGACATGGTTTCACAAAGAAAATATTTTTCCTAATTAAATGAGTCATTATTTAAACCTATGTAAGATTTTTCTAGTAAAAATGGAAGAACCCTGGTAATGAAATGAATTCATTCTGTACAATCTAAAAATCCTTTTTATTAAACTTTATATAGAAACAAGATTTTGCTTTTCATGTTGGAAAATATATTAAAGTTTATTGCTCTGCAGATTTTAAAACATCCAGTAGCTTGTGTTAAATTTAATATGCCTCTACAAATGCTTAATAAGAAGTTAAGAAAGTTGAGATTATTATATTTTTTTAAATAAAAGAAAAACTTATATTTTAAATGAATGTTAAATTTTTATCCTTGGGTTCACTGTCATGGACACAATGAAGTATCTTTTTAAATAACTGTTAATATTTAAGATTAAAAATTATCTAAGTCTATGTACCACGAAAGGGGAGGAGGTGGGACAGGAGGGGGGGGGGAGCTAAATATAAGGTGATGGAAAGAGAACTCACACTGGGTGGTGAATTTATTATACAACAAGTTGACAATGCACTGTAGAATTGTACACCTGGAACCTATGTAATTTTTGCTAACCAATGTCACCCCAATAAGTCTAACATTAACAAGAAAATTAAGTCAATCTGATTGAATTATCTATCAATAATATCTTGTGTTAAAAACATTCAAAACTGAACCTAATAGTCACAAAAATGTTCAAATATTTAACATTTAAACTATTACACAATGCAAGTTTTTATTTAAAAAACAAACTTTAGAGGCTTTCATTTCTTTTTTTATCTTCTCATATTCTAATCACAAATGCAACCAAATATAAGCAAAATATAAGTACAAAACTATACATTTTTATTAGGGGTGAACTAATAGCTCCACTAAAATAAAATCAAATATATAAAAATATACATATATGTGAATAATGCATTAGTGGTTATTTATTTTAAGGAAAAAGAAATCTCTGATTTATTCATGTCACCAGTGTCACCACTGTCACGTGATTTCCTTCTTATAAAATGGTTGAAAAAGACCCTGTAAAGTTTTGTTATCAACCAGTGTCATATTTTCCCCACAGACACAATGGAGTCACTGAAGGTGGAGAGCAGGATAGAGCAGCACTAGAAGACCTAATGGCACATGCACCCTAGCTGTCTTCTTAACTGATTACTAAGTAGCCTGTCGTCAGAACTGCACAAACCCCTCCAGGGGGTTCCCACATCCCTCCAAGGAAATGCTGAAACTCTTACAATGACCTGCAATATCCTAATAAATCTGACCCCATGAGTTCCCGGATCTCGTGCCCTACACATACCCCTTGCTGTCCCTACTCCAGTCCCTACGCAACCCTGGAAGTTCTGAGGACTCGCCAAGTACATTCTCACCTCCAGACTTGATGTCTGTTCTTCCCTCCACCTAGAACATTCTTGCAGTAGGGATCACTGTGGTGGAAACCCTCATCACGTTCCAAGTCTTTGTTGCAGAGATTTTCTCAGGGACAACATCCAATGCCACCTGAATTATTGACCTCTGAGCAGTCCTGACCCTCCTTTTCTGTTTGTTTCTAATACACTGTATTCCTTCTAAGGCACTGTATAGTTTCCTTAGTTTTTAATTTACTACCAGACGTCCACACTAAAATATGAGTCCTGGGCATTTGTATTTTACTCTTATATTCCTAGCACATTTGGCACAGAGAAGACACTTAGAAAATATCTCGTAGAATGTTGAACTGGGAACACTGTAAAATCAATATCAAATTTGAGAATCATAAAGCATTTTATTTTCTTGCTGATAATCACACCGAAGATTGTTATGAAGCAAAGTTCTAGAGACAATATATTGATTATTCCCTTATTGTCTCTTCCAAGATGGCCAAGTCTTGAGATGAAGTTGCTTTTATTTTAAATAATGAAAATACTGTATAACACAGGCTGGGCCATGAAATTCTGTAACCCCAGATTCTACCCTTTATTCTGTCACTGACACAAACCAGTTTATGCTTGTCGATCCTTGCAGACACTAATGAAAACTTTACCAAAATATTGATTTCATAGAAACTCTGTATACAGTTAGAGGTTTTGAGATATACAAAGGGTTTACAGTCCAAAAGATAACGAACGTATAAAAGAACTTCCACTTCAGGTTATTGGACTATTTAGATATAATGATCATTGAAATAAATTACAGGTCAAAAGACAAGAGTGTGTTGTGGCATATCCTTCTAATTTAAAAGAAAAAGTGAAGTCCATTGTACCTTAAAAACTGACTAAGGATAGAAAAACTAAGTTCTATAAATATGATCTTTGAGCTCAAAAGGGCCTAAGGGATCATCTGCCCTGATTCATTCCTTTGATAAACATCTAGCACATGAGACAATACAGAAATATTTGAGGAATAAAATGAAAGAAGGTGAAGCCATTTATGATTTGCTTTAATTCATGTTAAGTCAGAAAGCAGGAATAGAACCAGGCCTCCTGATTTTCATTCACAGCAAACTAGCTCAGTAACTTGGAGACACAGAAAACTGGAATGAGAATTATAAGAATTAGCCCATTCTGAAGCATAATCCTACTGTTTTTTTTTTTTTAAAAAAGGAGATTTTTGACAAAGAAAAAAATAGACTAGAACAGCATTTCCAAAGTTACCTAAGCATAAGAATGATACAACTTTTTTTAAAACTCCAGATTCCCAGAGGTTCCATCACGAACAGGCAATCAGAGATGGAAGTATTCCTCACATGCGTAATACCCTCGGTGACTGAAGGTAACCTAGTTTGGAAAACCATGGACAATAGCCAGGTAGTTCAATTTCTTTTGGCCCCTCAACCAATCAATGATGACAATTACAAGACTATCTTTGCTATCAGATCTGTTAGGAAGAATGAAAAACCAAAAACTGCAAGACTTACTTCAGGATGAGTTGTCATCTGCCAATGCCCTTTCATCAACACTTCAATATTTGATACTCAACCCACAGAGTACATGTCTTTGCCCCGGCCTGCCCACACCTTTCTTATTCTGAGTTTCTTAGTTCAAAGGAAGTCCTCAAAATTGATAGATAAAAGCAAAGTGTAATCAAAAAAAAAGAAAAAATCAAAGACACCTGTAGTTAAGCTTGAGAGTAGTAGGAATTCACATTAATTTGCCAGAATTCAAATATAATGTTTATTTTCTCAAATGTAGCTTACTTTTCCTCAATCTGCGCTCATTCAGAGAGTTAAACCAACTTCAGATTCAAATTTTAAATCTGTGGAATTTGTCTACTTTGTTAAAAACAAAAAGAGAAACACCTATTTTAAAATGAACTGGTTCTAGAAAAAAAATAAAATAAAATAAAATAAAATGAACTGGTTCTACATGTAAGCAAAAAAAAAGTGCTGTCCAACAGACCATTTCTCATATGAATTATTTCAATATATTTATTTATTTTTGAAATAATATTTTCGAAAGTACTATTGGTTTCTCAAATTGCCATACTTGACCTTAAACTTCATGTGTACCAACTATAGACAACAACTCCAGAAAAAAAGGAAAAAAGTTTCAGGTAAAATTTTCTAGAGTATTCGTAATCATTAACACTATTTAAAACATTAAGTGAGATTTTAGAATCAGTTTTCCCACCTATCAAGATGATCACAGTATAGAAGAACATAACATATTCAGAAAATAATATGAACTAAGAAAAGTGGTAATTTCTTAAAGAGAGTGGGCGGGGGCCTTTTGCAAAGCTCTTCTTAAAAGCATGCCAGGACATGTCTTTAGTCAAGTGTTCACAAAATTCGGGAAGTTTATTGTAAAACCAACAGGACTTCTTAAATATGTGAATCCCGGAGTCTGAACTGGACAGATTCTGATTAAACAGCTCATCAGGTAGCTCCTGGAATCGGCTCTCTAACAAATACTTTAGGTAGGTGGTCTTTGGACCACACTTTGGAAACTATCATTTAGGTTCTTCGACCCAAACTGTGTCATGGAGGAAAATTACACAGTGCACCTGAGAACGTAGTGGTGTACTGGGTTGGGTGCGGTTCCCAACCCAGGTACTGGGTGCCTCAGTACCACACATACTCTTTTCTGCCCAAATTCAGTCCCGAAGATAAATGGAAAACATGACTACTCATGCTCTGTTCTTGGTCGTACTGCTAACAAGTTGACATCTGGCCTGAGCTGATCTGCCCTCCCACTCGATAGGAAAAGACAGTTACGAAGAAGATCTCCAGAGTAATGTTTTCTCTGGACGGTCCAATTCCAACTCCCAATAAACTCAAAAATCTTCTCTCTTAAAATGTGTATTTGCCTATCAGATGGCTTGTTAAAAAGATTGGACCCAGGGCAAACCACCGCGTGCCCCTTGTGTCCAATTTGCTCATTTACAAAGACGGTGCAAGAAAGCACACATCCTGAGTGACAACCAAACGTGGAGTGACTAAGAAAAGATGACAAGAATAGCACCTCCAACCTGCTCCCCTGGAGGGTATAAGTGCATTTCTTCAGTCCGCTCTTTTGTTTCTACTTATGAAACCAGTTAGAGCCATTTCCTTTCCTGAGTAAATCCTAGCTCTTAAGATAGGTGTTTTACAAACGGCAGGGGAGTTCAAAACAAACATTCCTCTTAGCACGCCTTTCTTTTTCACAGTCCTGCTTCTCAGACGAGGTCACACTGGGCCGAAACTCAGGAGGCCTGTAATGATTTTTCTTTTCCCTCATGTTGTACTACATAGAAATCAGAGCTGGCAGTGAGAGTCAAGGATTTCATAGTAATATAGTAAATATATAGGATTTATTTGTAGTATATAATATTTATACATATGCAGTAGATAGTATTTATATACAGTATATTGTAATAATAATGTATGATATAGTAATTTATATTTATATATAGCATACAAGGGCTGTCTGGAAAGTATCCAGCCATATAATATGAAAAATAGAAGAAGCATTATGGCTGGATTTTTTCCCAAACAGCCATTGTGCAATATTATAGTATTTATGTATAATATATATATATATATATATATATATTTTTTTTTTTTTTAAATATATCTCTACTGTTCCTATCACAACACAGACAATGCAAAGTTTGTGTGATCGGAATAAAGGTACTATAGAAACTGGATTGTCCTTTAAAATTTGTGAATATATGACTTAATCTAATGTAAAAATTATAAAGGCAACTATTAAAACTTAATATGGCACTTATTTTTAAATACACACTTAACAATAACAAAGCTTCTGTGTTGAAATCTCTAGTTTTCAATGAAACACGAAAATGAGGTTGTAGAGAGAAACAGGGTATTTTAATAGCCAGGAGATTATGTGTCCGTAATAGGCAGTTCTTATAAACCATGTTAAAGAGACTTAGATTCTTGGCTTAACTTTTCTACTACCAAGCTGACTAACCTGGAATCTCATTTACTTTCTTTAGACCTTACACTTATTGTAGTGGGAATCTATTACTCTCAGCAATCTCTGAATTCCTTATCAAGTTCAAGACTTCCTCATTCTAGATTAATCAGAGAACAGCGTTTTTGTTTTGTTAGCACTTGTCCTACTGAGCAGCTTATAAAAAGAAATGCCTATTCTAGTAAGCAAGGAAAATAAAGGAATTTACAAAAGAATACTCAGAATTATCTCAGTCTTATTTCCTAAGCCAACAGACTGGAAATATATTATGTCGATTTAATTTTTACAAAAATATACTCTTTGGTATCTAAGGAAAAGAAAATTTTAGCTGATTAAAGAGAATTCAAAGAGCTTTACGACTTCAAACAGTTCTTACAAATCATTTTACTGATTTTAAGTATTTGATTCCAACATATGGATCAAATTGTGTAAGAGTATAAACATGTCAGATATTAAGCCAGTAAAGGCTTGAGAAAAATAATTTAGGTTTTTACTTACCCTCAGTTGTCTATAATTGAATTATCCCCAAATGTGGAAAGGTTTTCCTGTCCCTTACATATATTAAAAAAACATAGCAAAATATCAGATGTTTCTATCCTTCTTCACTTATTATTATTAAAATATTTAACTGGAAAAGACTTCCTATAGATGAAAATCAAGAAGTGTCATAAATAATTTTACGACTGCTTTAAGACACACGCTAATTGTACAATTTCACATGGGTGCACATTTCAGAATCCTGTATCCATGCTTTTCAATTTATGAGTGAAAAAGAAAAAGAACACAGAGGTAAAGTGACTTTTTCAAAATTAAACAGTTATTTAGTGACCGAGCAAGGCTAAAATAGGGGTCCAGTTACAGCTCTGCACTATTTTCTAAGGTTTTACAAATGGGTCAGGGAAAAGCAAGCCCCATTGTTCGGTATGTATGGAAAATACTGGATGTCTTTCTAATCCACTTCTCAGAAGTTCAGCAAGCACTTTGGCACCCAAAAAGCTTCATGTCCTTGGTTTTGTCATTTTCACGTCCCCACCTCTTCCTGCTATTGGCTGTCACTGTGCAGTCTGTATATATTGCTATTTAACCCACTTCCCAATTAGAAAAAAAAAGGGGGCAGCTCGCTGCTGTGTTCACTTACTTGTACATTAACACGCTCTGTGAGGCTGAAGCAGATCCAACTGGTTTTCAATGTGAAAATAAAATATAAAAACTGTTCTTGGAATGATTTCGAAAAAGAACTTGTCTCTAATTCTACTGTAACAGAAATGTATATGATGATATGCCAAAGTTTCAGGGTGAACTCTGGGAGTAAGGTTAGGCTGTAACCCACGAATTATCTTGGGGCAAACGGTGCAACCACAAGCATTGCCAGTGAGAATTCCTGGGGCAAACGGGAATGGGGTTAATACATTATTGTGTTTACTACGCTACATGTAGAGTTTTTGCCTCCATTGAGAGCCAAATTTTGTCCTAAAACATATACACGGAAAGAACTACATTATTTTCCCAATATTCCTCAGTGGAAGCTTGGGTAAAATATGTGGAAATGGATTTGATGGAGGCTAGTCCAGGAAATGAAGAATGTAGATTTAGACCAAAGTTATCTATACAGTTAATGCTTAACCAGGAATGCTGGGTTTGATATATCAGAGCCAATGAGCCTACTTCTAATATTTGCTCCATGGGTTACATAAAACTTGAACTCAATGATGGCCAAAGTGTAGTAATTGAGGTTCTAGAACTTCAGTGGTCAAACATCAAGGAAATAATTCAGAAACTTAGGAAGACAGGCCTGTTGCTATGGATCTGCCATGCAAGACTTAGTCATTCGGCCTCCAGGTGGCTTAACACTTCCCAATAGAAGCAGCAACAAGCTCGAAACCTGCAGCTGTCTGTTTTCTAGGGAATAGGCCTTTCTGGGGTGAGGTGCTGCCCCTGAAACGGGCTCCCTGATTTTGATGGGTGAGGGAGAATCCCAGAGTGACAACAGCAGCTCCTAACACCCAGAGACAAGGCAAGTGAAGTTACTATGAAAAAGAATCCATCACAGAGAGACAAGGGAAGCCGTCTACTGCTACATGGCACTGTAACGAAGAGTCGAACTTCAGTTTTGGATGCTTGACTGCTGACAGCTTTTATGCCTACCCTTTCCCTTTCCCTTCTACCCCTTATCTGGGCAGGCTCATAAGAAAGCTACTCTAGGTCAGTGTCAGAGGAAGCTCAAACCACACAAGCCCTGACCAACCTGAACCTGCTTGTACCTGCCCTACCCTCACCAGGAGTTTCTTCTGTGAGTAATAGAATTTCCCTTAAATTTTCTTAGTGTATAGAGTGTCATCAGACTCAGTACCCTACCTATTCGCTGGGAGGGGGTCCATTCTGTCTTTCGAGAGCAATCACAAAATAAATAGGATCTGTGCTGATCTCTGGTGATGGCTAATTCAACGTGAGGTCTGTTAGAGAGACCCTAACATGACTCCAGTAATTCTCACCTCTTGGTATCCACCCCTTTGTGTACTCTCTTCCTCTGGAGTAGGTGGAGCCTATAACTTGCTTCCAACCAATAGAATATGGCAAAGCTACCAGATGTTTCTTTAGTGATTATACATAATATGGTTAAGGTTATGGGACGTCATTCTCATTACACACATGCACATACACCACATGATGGTAAGCTGTATACTACAGCCTGCCCACCTAAACGGTGCCCAGACTCCCAAGCCCTGGACACTTTAAGATAATACAGAGTCTGGCAGAAGTAATGCCCAGACTTGAGTTATGATTTTATTATAAAATCATAACAATACATGCTTATAAGTTTGTAGCAAAAGATTTAGTGTAGATTACCAACTCACAAAAAGGTGCATTATTTGCATAACCATAAGCATGAATGGTTATGATTTTGTAATATAATCATAACTCAAATCTGGGTATTGCTTTTACCGGATGCTGTCTAGGTGTGTTGTTTTAAATGACTAAATTTGTGGCATTCTGTCATGTAATAATAGAAAATTAGAACAGCATTCCTAAGACTTAAATAGATGGATAGTATGTTAAAATAAAACTATGGGGGATCCAGGTGCTCTGAACAAATAAACAGAGGGACAAAAAGTCTAGGTTTGGGAATATGAGGCCTCATTTGATTTCACACAATGAAGAAGAATATTTGCCCTTTACCCTAATCTGGTTTCTGTGCCGTTGCACATTGTCCTCAAATGCGTGATTGTAACTGCATCAGAGGAAGAATTTCGTAACTGTCACAAATAACGGGGCTTTAGCTGGTCAGATTAGCAACTTTTGCAGGCCAGGTGATTCAAGCAGTTTTGAAACGAATTACTCTTCCTAATAGGTTAAATGATTCTGAAAAACCACCTCATAACTTCCCCCAACACCCAAGTGCATGGTTGGAGCAGACTTGCTCACCAGGTTTACCGTATTGACTCTGATACTATGGACTGAGAGCCATTGTGATCAGAAAGTCAGAAAAGATCCATATGTAAGTCCATGGAATTGCCCCTCTCTACCAAAATACATCATTTTAACAAGGATGGAATCCTCAGTGGAATCAAATAGAGTGCCACTGTTAATAATTTCAAAGGCGCCAATGATTCCTAACAAATCTGTATTTAACTCACTTGTTTGACCTGTCAGAGGATGGATTAACTTTTGAGAATTACAATCAATTTTCACAAACACAATCACAACCACTTTTCACAAACATAACCTTTCAGTGACCCTGATTTCAGCTGCTACTATACCAGGTACAGTGTCTTTACTCACAACAACCCCTGGAGTCTTGTGTGCAGATACATATCAGAAAAATTTGTTTTCTTTCTTCCTAGCTCAATAAATATAGAATATCAGAGTCAGTTAACTTCCACTTGGCAAAGTCCAAAGGTCACTTCCACTGTCTTATCTCAGTACTATGCCCACGCTATTAAGTTTTTTTGTAATTTAGTCCTCGGGACAATTATCATCTTACTGATCAGCTACATTGTTAATGTCACATTCATTGGATCTAACGATCACAATGTACTCTAAATATAATGGCATAGAGGGCATATTCCAGATTTATGGGGTGGGGGGTTTTAGGTATAAATTTTCCTAGCAGGCCTGCTACGCTTTTCCCACCATCAACAACTAAGGACTTAATGAAGGCCTTGTTCACCTTCTCGTTTTCACTGTATTCTACAAAATACTGCATCTGACTATGGGACTTGTTGGACAGCCAATAGGTACACCAATGGGCTGATGCCCTGAAGATTTGTGGTGTTAACATATATACCTGAATGCCCCAAAGGAGTTGGAAGTTCAAGGTTTTATTGAAGGATCAGCTATAGCAACTGGGAGATAACACTTTGTGTGGTTGGAAGCATTTCTACGTACTGTGACTAGCTCTGAGCCAGCTGTCAGTTTATGATGGATCTACTGACATGGCAAGAATATATGGAACTTGGAATTAAGAAGTAGAAGTAACAGTATTAACTCTCACTATTGCATTTAAAAAGGCCAGCAAAGAATTTTAGTTCCTATCCATAAGCCTGTGGGCTGGTTAATTCTGAGATTTTTGAAATCTGACTGCCTCCTAGGGACAGAGCAATTTTTCTACTGAATTGGAATTGGAGACCGCCGCCTGGTCATTTTTATAGCCACATGCCAACAATCAACAACCAAATAATGAAAATGACTAGAGTG
This sequence comes from Lyroderma lyra, assembly GCA_004026885.1. Taxonomy (NCBI): domain Eukaryota; kingdom Metazoa; phylum Chordata; class Mammalia; order Chiroptera; family Megadermatidae; genus Lyroderma; species Lyroderma lyra. The sequence goes on along the minus strand of PVJL010000776.1, from coordinate 75,335 downwards.
CCTGTAGGTTTGATTCTGAATAACCTAAAGCAGCAACATTATTGCCACAAAATGGGGAGTGGGGCTAGTTTCCATCTGACACCTCCTAAATTTGCCGTGACCAGTGTTAAAAGTTAGCAGGAGATTATAGCAATCAAGAAGAGCTCAGATCCCTGAGGAATGCAGACATGTGTCCCCATGCCAGGAAAATAACCGAAATTATCTAAGACATTAGCCAGTGATAATGATACCCTGAATGAGTCTTAGGGAAGGAAGTTATACAACTCAACTACAGCCTCATGACCAATTCTAAAAATGGGGTTGGAAGTAACTACCTATAGTTTCATTCACATGAAAACATTATTCCATTAGTTATGTTTGTAAGTTAACTTCATAATTTCTTCCTCTATTAAAGTTAATATTAATAATAGTATTTTGATAATGGCATCAAAAGTCATCAAATACCTAAGAATATCTAATGAAAAATGTGCAAAACTTTCAAAGTAAAGAAGACATAAACAGAACCACTGCTGCCTTCCCTCTTGTATGTATCAATCAATTTTTTGAGAACAGGGTCTAGGACATTTGTACTTACATATATTTCCTCAGGATTTGGTATGGCACATAGGAATATTAAAACCTTGAGCAGGTGAAACACATTTAAACATACAGAACTTTATATTTTGTTAAACATTATTTTTCAATTCCCACAGGATGTTATATTTATGTTGAAATCTGACATCTCCTATCTCTTCATAATTTTTATTCTAAAGAATGAGATCACAGGGAAAGACAGGGGGCCCATGAGGGAAAAAATAAAAGTGTTTTAAGAGAAAGATAATCCACAGACCTGGTGAAACAAGCTTGAGTTAGGGTAAGAGGGAGTATAACTCTCCAAATTTTAAATTTAAATTTCTCATTGCTCCACAGGAAATAAATTGCACATTAAAAAATGTCTGCTTTAGGAGCTTTTACATAAATTACATATCTGCAATTTATTTTAGGCTGCTACCTTTGATTAAATACAGTCGATTCAGGAAATAATATAACTTCTTAAATTGATTTTCATCTTAAATTCACTGTCAAAAGATCATGAGCTGAAGTGACTGACAACTTAAGCACTGCATTACTTCAATAGGATAGTTGTAACCAAAAATTTCAGATACCCTGTTGGATGAGAAATTGTTGAGAGAGCCTCACGAGTCAAGTTTTAGTGTCCTAGAAGTTTTTAATATTGGACCTAGAAATTTAAGAGCAGAGCTGTCATGGTCCCCTTGGATAGAGGGACCTCCCCACCACTGCTAATACCTCCTAATTATCTGGATTAAGCAACCAATAATATACATACAGGCAAACCCCATAGAACACGGTCGTTAGTTTCCTTAAAATGCCATGTTATGTGAATCCGTGTTATACAAAACAAAGTACTAGTACAATAAAGGGGGTTAGGTTCCAAAAATTTAAAAAAATGCTATTATATTTTTATAAGAGAAGTATCTTTATTAAAGTAATTTTCCCCTATATATAATGTAGTAAAAGAAAAACACAGTTTTAAACTGTATGTACTTAATACTCCACGATCAAGATGGATTTAAACTTCTAATAAATTCTTCAAATCTGATACAACATCCATGCTTGAATGAACATTTTCAAATGAGATATCTTTGGCTCTTAAAAGCTTTTATTAAACAAACAAAAAAGTAAAAATTAAAAATAAAAAAGCTTTTATTACATCCATGTTATTTGGGGATTTCCTTAATTTCAAATGAGCTATCTTTTGTTCTTAAAAGCTCTTACTGTGTTTTGTGTTGTTCAGGGATTTCTCTAATTCTCAAACTATTAGAGTGAAACCGTGTTCTAGGGTGCCGTGTTGTACAAGGGTTTTCTAAAATTCTCAAAGCGTGTTAGAGCAAAACCGTGTTATAGAAGTACCGTGTTATGCGGGGGTTACCTGTTATACTATTAGCATTTATTATATCATTGTGGTCACTCTTATGTACGAGGCAGTGTCCCCACTAGGGCTGCTAGTCCACCTAGTGTCTATGTTATTCTTCTTTGTATCTATGGTATCCAGAAGATTGTAAAATCTTAAAAATTTTTGATGAATGAATGCTGTCTTTATTTGTCCCATATAATTATTTTCTCCAGCATAATATTGTGCAGTCATACATTTTTATAGCCTTGCAACAGTCCAAAAATACATAAAATCTTTTTCTTTTTATCTAAACTTAGTTCATAACACCCCATTTCTGCCTAGCTTTGGAACATTTACAGATGTAAAAAAATAAAGTCAGTCTCATTTTCCATACAACAGTTTTTCTGGGTTAATTCTTAGTTTAGAATTGTCCCACTGCTGCTGCTTCTTGCCTTTTTTTAGGTGGCATCTAGATTTGGAATAAGCCCATATACAATCGCATGCAGCAGGAGGGGGATGTACACTGTGGTATATTTATTCAGAGCTCGCTATAGCACAGGAGTCAGCCATCATCACTTAGATTTGGCAGGGACACAAAGGCAGACGGGGGGTTGGAAAGGTTTCTAGTGGAGAACAGGGAAGCCTTCAGGTGTGCTGGGAGTCGACGTCATCATCATAGAAGCCGCGGGTGGGCTACCTAGAAGTGGGCACCCTATGAGATTGATTAGAGGAGCATATCTGGCTTCTTCCTAAGTTAAAAGCAGGCAGGTGGGTGGTCTGTGCAAAACCTAGGGAAGCTGGCAGCTATTAACCCAAGTCTTAATCTTTGGGGGCTGATTGCTACAGAGGTTGTGGTTTGGCTTCTTGGACTGGTTACTGCAGGGTTCTGGCGATTGTCCATTTGTATATGTAATATCTCTACATTTAACCCAGCATGATTTTCTGCCCTTTCTGGCCTTGGCTGAGTTGTTCTTTGTCACCCCTTGTGTTGGGCCAAGTCATCTGTCTCAGCTAAAAAATATTTATATCTGCTGTAGCTTATAACCTAGAGTTGTTAGGAACAAGCACCTTGTGAGTTCTCTTCCAGGCATCAGCCCTCTGAGCCATTTCTGGACTCTTCCTAGGGGTAGCTGTGGGACAGGCAGGGGGAGTCTGCAAAGCTGCTCTCTGACATGCTCGTTTCCTGTCAACAAGGCTTCCTTACGACCAGGTTACACCACCGTGTGCCCGGCAGTGATTCTGTGTGCTAGAGATGATGGCTCCCGCCATGTCTCTGGTGTTTTCTTGAACTTTCTGTCATCCTACTCCTCGCCTAAATTTAACATAGGAAATGTGAAACTAGATCTTTTCTTAAACCGTAGTTTTTCCTTCTGATACTTTTGTTGGGAAAAAGGGGCTTTTATGTCCTCAAAATGTTTCCCATGTTATAGCTTATTGAATATAGTGTAAGCTCTGGGTTCTGTAGGATTTGGTGCTTGAAGTTTAAAGCAAAAATTTTAGAATTAAAACCAGGTGAACAAATATATCTTTTCTCAGAAGATAGTGGCATCCTCATACAATTGAATGGCAGGGCTCTCAGAGCAGGGCCTTTTCTAGAGCTTTCCAGAAATCTTAAGAGATCAAAAGTCAGGAACTTAATTCTTTGTCGGCTCTTTAGTGTTCCTCTCCAAAAGCGTGAAGAGAAAATCATCATTTCCTCCTTACTGCATGAATGACATTGGGGAGAGGAGGGCAGTGGGGAAATGCTATTGCAAGTGAAAAATAAAAAAGATTAGTAAAATCAACTGAAAAATATTACATTAAAATTTTTCTCTTATCTCTTTAAAGCACCAGTTTTATATGTGCTTTCATATGCATTGATTAATGCAAACAGCCCTGCATAGAGATATGGCAACAGTTTGTATTAATACAGAGAAAGGGCCAATGACTTAACCAAAGGTCACACAACTTAAAAACGCAGAGGAAAGATTAAAATTCCAGGGGAAGTACTTTTCCTTCAACAAACTTAGAATATGTAATAGGAGTACACAATAATAAAGGTGCTTGTGTTACAGTCATTGTTTAATAATGGGTCTACAAAGCTTTAATTTAACATTCAATATTCTTTGCCTAATTCTGCAGTGAGCACACTCTCCAGGATAAAACAGCATCTGAAAGGGAAATGAATCCTAATTATCAAAAGAAAAAATTCTGAAGATAATCAAATTGGCATTGTATTTTTTTAAATTCTGGCTGCAAATGGATATTTAATATTTATAACTTAGAGTATTTAATTTTATCTCTAAAAAGTCCTCAACCACTTAACTATGAACAAGTATAATATTTAGTCCTGTTCAACACAGTTCTCTTTTAAATGTCTCTTATTACCTTTGTTTTAGCAAATGAGGTACAAGAGTATGCAACAATAGTTTCAGAATGTAATTATTATAAGGTTCTTTCTATCAAAATCTTTAAATGCTCTCATAACAACCTTCAAATAAATGCAAATTAAGTCAATAATTATATACTGTCTTTTGTTCTATTAACAGATTTTAAAATGATAATATTTAATGCCAGGAGAGGAAGGTGTCACAACCGTGCATTTCATTGGAGAACTGTACCCTCTCTACCGTGTTCTTCTGGATTGTTGTAGCCTAGCACCACTCATTGTCTTAAAGTTCTTCTGCAACTATGAAGTTGTAGGTCACTAATGTAAATTTATAAATGCTGCCCTGTCTGTCAGGGATCTTAATTAGTTTACCCCACGCTGTGGAAAATCCAGTGTTGTGTCCATTTGCTATTCATCTAGGCATTCCTTCACTCCATATACATTTGTGCTATTTTGACTTTACCTTTGAGATGATTACAACAATTGCCTGGTTCCCTCATTATTATAAATAAAACTAGTTAACACATCTTCATTTTATGTCTGTGTGAAAGTTGTGATTTTGCCTTTTTCTGAAAATGTCTTTTAACACATCTTTCTAAAAAAATAATTTAGTAGTGGTTCGTACCATGTGCTCAGATTATTGCACTTCTAGGAATTTTTCCTAAAGATGTAGTGAGAGATATGTTTACAATGATGTTCATTTTAACCTTATTTATAACAAAACTTTTATTGTAAGAATATCTATTTTAAAATTAAAAACATTAAGCACATGAAAAGATGTTCAATATCACTAATCAATAGGAAAATGCAAATCAAAACCACAATGAAATACCACCACATACCCAGTAAAGTAGCTACTATCAAAAGAAAAAAAATCTCGAAAATTATAAATGTTGGTGAGGATATAAAGAAATGGGAATGTTTGTGCATTGCTGATGGGATAGCAAAATGCTACATACACCTGCTATGAAAAACACTATGGTAGTTCCTCAAAAAATTAAAAGTAAAATTACCACATGAACCAGCAATTTCAGGGTCTCAAAAAGATACTAGTATACCCTTATTCATAGCAGCATTATGCACAATATCCAAAAGGAGGAAACAATCTAGCGTCCATCAATGAATGAATAGATTTTAAAATGTGTTATATACATGAAATGGACTATCATTCAGCCTTTAAAAGGAAGGAATTCTGACACACACTACAACAAGGCTGAACCTGGAGGGCATTATGCTAGGTGGATGAGCCAGTCAGAAAACGACAAAAACTACGTGATTCTTACAAGAAGTACCTAAAGTAGTCACAGCCATAGAGATGGAAAGAGCAATAGTGGTTCCCAGGGAAATGGGGAGGTATTGCTAAATGCATACAGAGTGTAAGTGTTACAAGAGGAAGAGAGTTCTGAAGATGGATGGTGGTGATAATTACACAACTACTAAGTGAAAGTATCAACTTAATATCACTAAATTGTATACTTAAAAATGGCAAATTTTATGTGTATGTTACCATAATTAATTTTCTTCAGGAAGCAAACTTTTGGTTAGGCATTACTAGTGTGTTTATCCTGTGCATTATCACACTGAAAATCTTAATACTTACTCTGAGAATTACACTATTTATTATTATTAATTTTTTTGAAATGACATTGGTTAGTACAATTACGTCGGTTTTAGGTATACAATTCTGTATCATTTGTGTGTCGCATTGTGTGTTCACCACCCAGAGTCAGTTCTCCTTCCATCACCAGATATTTTACTCCCCCTCCCTCCTCTACCACCCCCTCACCCCCCTTACCCTCTGCTAACCACTAAACTACTGTCTGTGTCCATGAGTTTATTCTTTCTTTATTTTTCTTGTTTGTTTGTTGCTCTCAGTTTTATAGCCCACATATGAGTGAACTCATGTAGTTCTTGACATTCTCTGACTTATTTCACTGAGCACAGTATCTCGGGATCCATCCATGTTGCTGCAAATGGCAGTAGTTCATCTTTTTTATGGCCAAGTAATATTCCATGTGCATATGTACCACCTCTTCCTTATCCAGCCATCTATCGAAGGGCACTTGGGAGCCACACTTGTCAGGAGCACAGCTGTGAAGGCCAAATGCCTGAAGTAGGACCCTGGTTCTATCGTTTTATAACGCTATGCTTTGCAGCAATTACTAATCTCCCTAAGCCTTAGAGTCTTCTTTTATCAAAAGAGGAACATTGATTTAATATATGTGAAGCACTTAGAGAGAAATAACAAACATTCAATAAAAGTGAATGATTATTATCGCCAGGAATTAGGAATCTTGTACAAATTCATACAGCTAGTAAATTGAGGAACCACACTATGATTCCAGATGTCCTGGACTCCAAAAGCCAAGCTCCAAAAGCTTAACCATCAATTGAAACAACATCTCAGAAGAAAAGAGTTATTAATGATGTTTTTAAAAATGTATAACAAGGGTATGTACACGTGTGAATATCACTCATATATATTCCTGTTACATATTTATTCATAACATTCACATTAGAATTTAAAATGGCAAAAAGCAAGAAACAATATAACATATACAAAACGCTTTTGCTTTATATATATTTATATATTATGTATATATTATATATATGAAGTAAAGAAAATATGAATGGCAGCTAATGGATGATGAAATCACCAGTAATAATTTATAGTACTTCACCAAAATTTCTACAATGAGATGTAATTCTTTTATATTCAGGGGAAAAAATAAAAGACTTTAAAGTTCCTATTTAGATGAATAATTTTTCAATAAAAAATATATTAAATAAAAATATTTTTATAGAAAACAGTTCAGATAGTGTGATAAAGTTACCCTACCACAATATATAGATACTCCCATCGAAAAACTTGATCTAGCACATTATAATTAGTTTGTATTTTTAATTTACCCTTTATAATATTTCCATTTCACATATCATAATTTATATTGCATGGGACAGTGGAATAATAACACATAATCATTTATTTTCTAAGTGAATGAACTTCAAATTCCTTGAGAACTTAACAGAAATCCTTCTCAGTCATTTAACTGGGAAGCTCGTATAAAAAGCAGCTGGATTTAATATTGAAGAGTTTCTGTGGTTAATGTTTTTGTTTTGTTTTCTGTTTTTTTATTTTCCACATATTTAGAGCAGAACGAGAAGCCCCTTGATGCCATTACAACTATTCCTCCCTTTAAGGAGTTCCTGGAGGATGTGTGAACACATGGTTGCACCTCTAAAGTCAAGTGGTCATTATTAGAGTCAGGAAAGCAAAAAGCCTGCATCTTGCCGTCATTGTCTGTGTGCTCCTGTGAGGCACAGATTGTTTCCAGAAGGTAATTGTGGTTATTACATAGTCAGAAAAAAGACATTATTAAGACATGGGGAACCAGTATGAGAGGAAAGCTGTTTCATTCTGAGAACACTTATGTCTTCTGAATTTTGTGACACATACAGGCATTACCAACTTTTTTTTTTTAATGATACTATTTAAAATACTGAAATAGAGTCATTGTCTTGATCATTCCAGACGAGGGATTTTTGTGGTGCAAAATCTGTAGCATATAATTCTGCCTTATACACAGAGTATTTCTTCATGATGTATGTGAACACAATTTGTTGACATAATTAATAACATATTATGATACACTGATCCTATAGGAATGCCAGTAAAGTTGATTTTAAAATATGTAATTTAATAAATATTTGCCTGGCTGTTATAGAGACAGAACTAGGTGAAGTGTGGAGAATACAGACATAGAATATATAATATCCACCTTCAAGAAACATGTACTCTGACAGCAGAAAAGATCGTGCATGTTAACCTAGATTAAAGTCAATACTAACACAGGGACTAACTGTTACATGTTAGGCACTATTCTAAGTGCTTTAATTGTTTTTGTTTAATCATTACAATAAACCTATGAAGTAGGTACTATTATTAACTCTAAAATCAAGATGGAGAAATTAAGATAAACAGAACATAAATAAGAGTTAAGGTCACAGAATCAGTAATGGGTAGAAAATCTGGATCTAAAGCTAACACTTGTAATTATTCAGCAGAAGCGTCTCCCTGACTTCTGGGATGTAGACGTTACCTGGTATCTCCCTGCTGCAAGAGCGTTAATAAGACTCCCTGAGTATTCCCAGTGCTATACACCTTTAATTCTGTAAACTATTACAGATCATTTTTAATATCCAGAGGTTTGGATACCTTCTGGTTCTGGGCTCTACAATCTCTGAATTGTTTTGCTTCTTAGTTTTCATATAAATATAAAACTGAACTAGCTCCCTTTCAAGTTAGGAAAAATAACCGGTCTTCATCAATTTTAATAAGTTAATCTTTAATGAAGACAAGGGTAGGAATCTCATAAACTAGAGTGTACAGTATAACACTATTTTCCATTTTCTCTCAAGTCCCTTCACTCATCTCTCTCTTTACTCCCTTTGCCCTAAGCCGAGCTTGTCCAACCTGTAGCCTGTGGGCCACCTGCGGCCCAGGATGGCTTTGAATGCAGCCCAATACAAATTAGTAAACTTTCCTAAAACATTATGAAAATTAGGCATGGACCTCTTTTTAGCTCATCAGTTATCAATAGTGTGAATGAATTTTATGTATGACCCAAGACACTTCTTTTTTTTAATGTGGCCCAGGGAAGCCAAAAATTTGGACACCCCTGCTAAGTAGTCATCAGCCAGTCTTACTTAGAAATGTGCTTTCCCCAAAAAAATTCAGATCATCAGAAATCACCTTCACTATTTCCCATACAGCATAAAACAACAATGCCAAAGTTATTAATATGCACTAAAAAATTATTTATTGAGCATCTACTATTGGCCAGGCTAGAAAGATTTGTGCTTCCAAGGCATTTAGATGTTTCTTGAAGAAGAAAGATAATAATCAAATAAATAAAAGAAAAATATCAGAGAGTGACCAGAGCTTTGCAAAAAAAAAAAAATGCAGTACCCTCCACTTAGACTACAAATTGGCTCGTCAGGTAAAACCTCTCTTAGAAGCTGACATTTGAACTGAAAGCTCAAGTAGGGAAGCAGTCAGTCAGATCAGGCAGAAGGAGAAGCTAAATTAAAGCCCTAGAGTGGTAAGAATTGCTCTGGGTTCCAAGAACAGAAAGGCAGCCTGTGGCAACAGCAGGGGCCAAGAAGGAATGGTCTGTCACAGGGTCTTTGTGAAGTACAGTTTATAAGCTAGAGTGAGAAATTTGGTTTTCATTCTAAGTAGGCTGACCAGATGTAGCATTTGAAAGGAGACAGAAAACAACGGTCCTGTTCTATTTCAAACAGTTCGTACGATCAACCTACTGACACTTTGAATTCCGCCTGGTGAGACTAGGTTGACCAGACATACTGCCTGAATTGGGACAACACCGTTGTTTTCTGTCCCATTTAGCATGGTACATCTGGTCAGCCTAATTCTAAGTTGCATCAGTTAGGGTTCAATCAGAGATGCAGTGGAAATTACATAGAAAGAGAGATCTTTTGTAATTGTGGAAGAGGGTAAAACAGCTTGTCTAGCTGTTCCTTTTTTGGCTCTGGGCTTCAGGTCATTGGAATGGGCATTTGAGAAGAAAAGATGGCCATCCAGGAAGGGAGCAGAAGGACAATCCGGAACCCATGAGGAAGAGCAAGCACGAACTGGAAACCACAGGGCAAGCTAAGTGGGCAGTGGCAACAGTGCCTGGTTCTACAGTGACCTTGCAAACATAATCATGGCTGCTACTTCAATTCCAACTTCTACATCTTAAAACACAAAGTCTTCCCTAGCCAATGCTAGCCCAGAACCATATAGGAAAAGGAATTCTGGGAGGCACATTTCCAACTTTGTCGACACATTGCAACATTACTACAAAAGTATAATGGAAAATCATTGGATACTTGTAAGTAGTGGAATGAAATAATCTAATATTCTTAAATCATCACCATGACAATTGCAGAAGTAATACATGAAGTTGGAGAGGGAGTTAAAGAGTTCTTACAAAAGATCTCTCTTTCTATGTAATTTCCCCTGGTTCTGCATCTCTGATTGAACCCTAACTGATGCAACTTAGAATTAGGCTGACCAGATGTACCATTCTAAATGGATGCAGAAAGGCCAGTTAGAAGTCAAGTCTAGTCATTGATATTCTAGTAAAGGTTTAACAACCTGCTAGGGGAAGAAGAATGGAGTATTTGTGCATGTAGAGTTCACCAAATTCTGTGGTATAAAACCTCCCACCCTGGCCAGTTTCACGCTACCAATCATTTAGCAACTGGCTCACCCAATTTCTAAAAATTTAGTAATTTGTGTTTATGTGCTGGTACCAGTCAGCTCCAGCTCACAGCAGTCTAGCTGAGAGATGAAGAAGGCTAGGTGGAAATGAGTTTCTGAGACCTCAGGTTGAGAGAGTCACAGTAACACCATATTCTGTATCTGTTTCTCGCTATACCCTGACCAACTTCAGGCTCCTTGACTCCGACTTTCCTGAGCATGACATACTTCTCTAGGAGGTTCCATCAGCATTCCTGCCAATAGATCCAGCACGTACAATTTCAACAGGTCTTCTAAACAGTGAATGTTAAATCAGCTTCAACTCGAGCAGAACCTCCCATGACAGAAGAAAATGAAATGAGGCATGATTTATTATACTCGGCCACTGCACATCGACTGGATTTGGAAGGAAAAAACGGTCTGAATCTCAGTACAAAAACACAACTCTGCCCTTCCTGAATTATCCTAACACACTTCACCCCCTCTTCATTGTTATGTTGCCTCGAATCTCCAACTTTGAATGTCATTCTTGCTGTTTATTCTTTTACATTCCTAGAGATCCACACACCACTCTTTTTCTGTCCTAGTCTGACCCCTCAGAAAGTGACCTCTGGGCTGAATCCCCCAGACTTGCTTGCCTTCTGGCTTCTCAGGAGTTTGGGATTCAGAGAGAGAAAGTCTAAAGAAGTGGTTCTCAACCTGTGGGTCACGACCCCTTTGGGGGTCGAACAACCCTCTCACAGGGGTCGCCTAAGACCATCGGAAAACACATATCAGATATTTACATGACGATTCATAACAGTAGCAAAATTACAGTTACAAAGTAGCAATGAAAATAATTTTATGGGGGTCACCACAACATGAGGAACTGTATTAAAGGGTCACAGCACTAGAAAGGTTGAGAACCACTGGTCTAAAGGTAAGAAGGAGGAAGTCAATGTATTGATTACCTCCCCCAACACCCTCCCACCCTTGCAGTTCCATTCCAAGGCTAGAGCTCTTGAAAGGTGGCCTGTTTTGCAAGGCTCCAATCTCTCTGTGTGTTGCAATGACACCATTTCCTCCTCTGATGCCTTCAGGCCTACCTGTCCTGACGGCTACCCACTAAGGCTAGTTTTTAGTGCTTCACCATTTTTTGTGTTTTCCTATAACCTTTCCTGTCCCTTTGTAAGTAGTTCCTCCATTAAACTTGTTAATTAAACTCTTTGAGGTGCCATGTATTCCCTACCTTGCCTTGGATGGATAAAATCATTCTCATGGACTTAATTTGCTTTTACATATAATTACTGAGTGCCTATTTGTGCATGTATGGGATACATTATAAAGGGATTGTCTCAGTATTAGCTATCTAGTGGATGCAACAAATTATACCAAAATGTACTGGCTTTAAAACATTTTGCTATTCTTCGTTTGAATGGGCAAAGTATCTGGGTAAGGTTTCTTTGGGTCTTTTGGCTCAGGGTCTTGCACAGTCCACAGTTCAGGTGTTCATTGGGTCTGCAGTCCCCTTAAGGATCAACTAGGAGGGTATCTGTTTCTAAGCTCACTCGCATGTTTATGAGAGCTCGCCCATAGTTCCTTGCTATATAAATCTCTTCCAGACTAGCTCATACATGGCATCTGGCAACAGTCAGAGAAAGCAAGTGAGTAAGAAAGAACCAAGAGGACAGAGGCAGAAGCTTTTTATAACCAACTCTCTAAAGTGACATCTCAATGTTTTGGGCCATACCTGATTCACCAAAAAAGCAACTCATTAGGTCCAGCTCACGGTCGAGTAGAGAGGATTACACAGGAACACAGAAATCAGGAAGCTGGCATCATTTGTCCACACCTTAGAAGCTGCCTAACACCTTCCCTAACCTGCCCAATGTCCCTTCTGTTGTCTTTCCTTGTAGCATGTAAGAATGACCGGTAGGGATTTTGGAGAGTTCGACCTCCAAACTCTTCTACCTCTCCCTTCCCACGTCAAAAGTCAGTACGTAACTAACTGTCCTTTCTTTATAATACATTCGCCACAAAGATACGCACCAGTTAGCAATGTGCCACCACACCACTTTACAATGAAAACCATCCCATGAAGAATGGAAAAAGATAGAACCTGGGTTTATAGAAATATCTCAATCAGCAATTTCTTGATACAAATTGCTAAATAACTAATCCTATTCATCATTCTAATGGAATTGGTAACTGTACGGTCCCTTACCCTGTCCTGCACCCTCACCTCTCTTGATAGAGGGCAAGAATGATAAATTCATCTGGGTACAGATTAGTCAGTGGTCCCAACAGAGACTTCCGCCCTTAAACACAGAGTTAGAATAAAGTTAATTTTTTCCTTACTATGTCCTCCTACAGACACTTCTATTTGCTAAAGCCGTGTTATCTTTTCCTTGAAAGTAATATTTGTGTGATAGAAGAAATTTATTGAGTAAAATTAGATTTTCAAAGGAATCAGCAATAGATGTAGACTTCAAAGTAATGTAATTTACACCACTGAGCTGCTTTTGACCTGTAATTTACAACATGCCTGGTGTCACTTTCTTGCTCAATCATGAAAGATAAGGGGCAAGAGTCTTTGAAAGAAGACAGACTACCCTCACCACACACCAGGACTCCTCAACAATAAAAAAGCATTTTGGTTTTGGAGTGCTGGCCAATAAATGATGCTCCAGTTCTGAATTCTGTTTTAATTCTCTTAAATCTCAAAATCAGCTAAACTATCAGGACTCCCTTAAGAAATAATGTGATACTGAACAGATTATAAATTAACAGCTAGTGAATTTAACGGAGCCCATTTTAACCTTATAACGCTAAAGAGATATTTTTTAAAGTGTAAAGAAAAAAGAAAAGAAAAAAAGGGTGCTCACTAGGCCCGCTTTTTCCATCTCCCTGAGCATTAATCTTGTCCTTTTTTAATAAGAAGTTCCTAGTTATTACATTTTCAAGTGATACATCACATTCAAAAGGGCTTATTTGAGCACTGATTTTTATCTCCTCAGTTCTTAATAGAAAAATTATATTCAAAACACAGTAAATTGTATAACTCTATAAGGATGGTACCTTATCTTAACTCTCTATACTGATTTGCTCCTTTTTTTTTCTGAAAATGAATTAAAGTCTCTCCTCCATTTAAATACATGAACTATTCTAAAAGACTGGTCTATATTCAATAACTCCTGTCTCACAGCCTCGACTCCCAACATCTTTAAATGATTAGCTTTCATTCCCTCCTTAAACCATCATCTTCAATTTTATGTTATCACACTGCTGAAAACTATTGGAATTTTAACAGTATTTTTATCCAAACCAATATACACTTTCCAACTTTGCTCCCAATTCCAGATCTACTTTTTTTTTTTTTGAAAGAGTTTTCTCTTCTCTTGAGTGGTTTCCTGATGCTATCTTGCATTATCTTCTAGCTTTCCTCCATTTCTATATTTCAGTCACCGTTATGGTCCAATCTCTCTCATTACTCTGTATTAGATTAAGGCAGTCACTTCACAGATGAGATAGCTATCATTGCCCCCAGTTGTGTGGTGAAGCCAGCCTGTAACAGTTCATGAGAGTGGTTTGTTAAATTTTCAGGAATTGTGCCAGTTGGTTTTTAAACAAAACAATTATTAAAATTAAATATATATACATGTATACTTATATCACCACTTTCTACTTTGTTACATTTTACTACTTGCTGTGATCTTGAGTTTATTTAAATCTATCATATCTGTAGAATGGAAATACAATATAATGAAGGACTACTGCATCTCTCTTCCCAATTCTGCGTTATAATATGCCTGAATTGTCCGTAGTGGGTCCAAGTCCAAAGGCCTGAGAGCCAGCCAAGCCCTTGGTGCAAATCCCAATTCAAGTCCAAAGTTCTTAGAACCAAGAGCATTCATGTTGAATGGCAGGAGAAATCAGTGCCCCAGTTCCAGCAAAGGGAGAAAATTCACCTTTCTTCCACCTTTTTGTCTCATTCTGGGCCTCAGTGGATTGGATGATGCCCCTCTGACTAAGAGATGGCAATCTTCTTTACCTATTCTACTGATTCAAATGCTCATCTCTTCTGGAGATGCGCTCACAGGTATATCCAGGGATAACATTTTACCAGCTATCTGGGCCTTCCTTAGCCAAGTCAAGTTGCTCATCAAAATTAACCCTCACCGGTACATTTTGCCAGTCACTGTAGATCTGAAGGTCCAATAGCAGCAGAGAGGATATCCCTGGCCTGTAACTGTGGTTTCAGGTAAGACAAAGACACAGAGGCAAGAGGAGAGGTGGGATAAAGTTGCTACTTCTGAGAACAGGCGTCCAGTCAAGAGGGCCTAGACAGCTAAGCTCAGTAGTAATAACCCTATATCACCTTCATCTAAATTGTCCTAAATAAGCTGAGAAAAGAAAAAAATTCCTACATTGACCGGGTAGACCATATACCACTTAGAACACCCAGGCCTAATGACAGAAATTCTTCAAAAAGCTGTGCACTTAGCTGTAAAGAGAGTTAAAGGCCTTCTTTGCTGAGTTTTACTGCACGTATTCTTCTTGATGTTATGTAAATTCTGCAGTCATCCTTTTTTTTTCCCCCTTTCCTGTATTTAATTTTAAACAAAATCATCAAGAAGATAGCTTTAAGCTGTGACTATAATTTAAATTAGAAGAAATGCTATGTGGCTGTCTCTTGAAGTATAATCAGCAATAGGAACTGGAAAATTCCCATTCAATAAACGTTCTTCATTCTCTTTGATGTTTACTGTATAATTTCTCTGTCTCAAATGCAAGATGGTTAGGACTTTCATCTTTCCTTCTTTCTCATTATTTGTGATTCAGAGGTTTTGGTTGAAAGTCTTTTTAGCAGAACTTTGTAAAAAAAAGTTCATGTTGTATCATAATACCAACTATTTGATAGGAATTTTATTATCCAAGAGAATTTCAATAAATATGAATTATTATATTGCATATATAATGTTATCTTCAATTTTTCTAGATAAAATTACTTTCCTAAAAACTACAAAGACCTAATTGGTTATTCTATGACAATTACTTTGAAAAATATAATAATCTAGAAAGGTAACAAATTAAATATTTCAAAAAATCTTTCATACAAATTGTTAACATTAACTACTATATATGTCTTTCCTAATTTAGTTTCTAAAACCTAATGAGAGTAAGTTATAATGTAATCATCTTTCATAGCTCTGAATTTCATATCTGAGTTTTCCTAATTTCAAGACTTGGATTCTAAAATAAATTTTCCTTCTTCTAATTGTATAAGAAAATGATTCTCTCTAAACAAAGATAATACAATAATAAAAATTTTTTAATTAAACAGTTGGATTTAAGGTAACAAGAAAATTTCCTCTTATTTTTGTCTCTTATTCAAGTCTGTTACAGTGAACATATACTAAAAATAAAAGGAATTGAGAAGTGATTATTAAAAATAACACATTTAGTATGTAAATAATTATATTGTTAAATACAATTATATTGTATTGTTAAATAATTAACATTAAACTGATGGCCTGATAGCAACCAGAAAACAAAACAAATTAGTTGCATATCACTTTCTGCATTTCTTTCAAAATTCAGCACCATTTCTAACTTATTTGAAGAATGATGGAAGCCGACTTTTCATCTCCTTCCATGGGCACCTTAAATTTGTCTCCCACCTTTTCTTTAATGCAAACTTGACATTAGTAAGTCTAAAATGATAGAATACATTTCCACTTAAATTTGTTTGCACTTAAAGCTGCAATTCTCCCAAGTTCTCTGAACCCCGTCATCTTGCCACATGCATCTTAAAAATTAAACAAGAAAGGCCACTAGAGAGTAGAAGTGAATAACTCAACAACTACATATCTCTAATCTTAAATAAGAGGACAAAATATGTGACCTTTTAATGATGGTTCATTAGCAGCATACATTATTATGCAAAGACAAGGGACACTAAAGGCAACTGAGGTAAAAATTGTAATGTCACTAAAGTCAGCAACCCTAGATTTGAAACTTACAGCTTTATGATTTCAAATGAATGACTCAAACACTCTGCTCCTGGTTTGAAAACTTCACGTACCTGTCACTAAGCGATACTTTGTTCATTAATTTATATAGCTTATAAAATACATCCACTTTTAATGATAAATGTTAATTCACGCAATCTCTATGAACTGCCCTTATTTCATCCTACTGAAGTTCTCCACAAACACTACCCTAACTGGAAATGTGCTTAGCTTTATATCAAGCATTTCACCACCACATAATCATATAACTTACATTAAATTAGAAAATAGAAGCTGCCTGTCAGACCTTTAAGATAGAGGTCACTTCCTCCTAATGAAAGTAGTAAGGGGTAGTGGAAGTAACGCTGTATGGAGTGAGTATCCTGAAGATGATGAACCTAGCTGACCTGACAATACTTCATTAACTGATGGCATAGTTTTTCTATTTCATCAAATAACTTTCTGCATCCACTAGGGTCTAAGCTGTTCTGGGTGCTGGGAATAAAATGAAGAGCAAGAAAACACATTCCTGGCTTTCTCCCAGCTCAGAGTCTAATGAGAATAACAGACAGACAATTCAACATGCAATTACAAGTAAGTGTGACATTATAGAAGCAATAGAGGCTATCGTGGAACACATAGCAGGAATGATCAAGAAGGGCTTAGAGCTGGGGTGCAAGGAAGATGTCACTGAGGAAGTGAAATATAGCATCTCCTTCCATCCTCCCCCTAGCTCCTTATGTTCAGTTCCATAAGCCTTTCTACTCCTCTATCACTCAAATTTGCCTTTATTGATGTGTTTATATTCCAGTTCCTCAATTAACTGGTTCCCACTCATTGCTCAAATATCAACTAATGTCCACTGTCACAGTGAATGTTCTGAATTTGTACCTTAAGCAGTCACCAACACATCACCCTGTTTTGTTCTCATCATTAACATGTGTAGGGGGAGGGGAGAAAGGGGAGGGGGTGGGAGAGGAGGGAGGGAAGCTAAGTACAAGGTGATGGAAAGAGAACTCAAAAAAAAAACAAAAAACAAAAACAAACATGTGTAGGGGACTGAGACAATCATCGCTTAGGATTGGGCTAACTAGATGTTACCTATTTCTGGCACGAGGATACAAGCTCTAGCAAGTCAGGAGCCTCTGTTTAATTTAAACACTGTTGACTAATTAAGATCTAAAACACAGAAGATGATTAATAATTATTTATTGAACATATGAATGAATCTGCTTTATCTCACAGAAAGTTTAGAGATCTAAATAAAATAAGAATTAACAAGAGTACAAATGCCCTGACATTCATATACTATTTTTTTTAGAATACAAAATAATTTGATAGATATTACCTCACTTGAATCTCTGTCAATTCTATGAAGGAACACTGGCATGACTGAGGAAGAAAAATCTCGTGGAGAGAAAGTGACTTCCTCAAGATTCAATGAGAACTAAGCCGAAATGAAAATGCTGGTCTTCAGTTACAATGTGGCTCTTTCCCTACACCAAATGGCAATGTGAACATTTCATGTGCATATTTGAAAATAGTAGACCTACGAGGGACGGTCAAGATAAGCATGAAATGAAGGGAAAGAAGGGTAAAAAAAAAAACTAGTACTTTTTTCCTTTTCAATATATTCACTGTTAACCCTAATACACATTTTAGATCTTTCAATAAGTTTATTTATACTCTCAGAAAACAATGTTTTGTTTTTGCCCTCAAAATATGCTGTATGGCAGCTTTAAACTCTTCATACCTTTTCTATAAATTTCTTCCCTCAAAGCTGTTTTTGTCATATTTGGGGACACATAATAATCAGACAGAGCCAGGTCTGAACTGCAGGGAGGGTAGTTTCATGTTTGGAAGCGACAGTCATGAAGACTGTGCTCTTGTGCACAGGCGTGTTGTCATGCAAAAGCAGCACCCCTTTGGTCCATTTTCCTCCTTTTCTCTCCTTTTAGATTCTTTTAACTGTTTCAGCAGACTGGAATAGTACTCTCCAGTGAGTATAACACCTTCATCTGTATAATCAAGCAGCAAGATAACCTCCATATCCCAAAAAAAGGGTAGCCATGATTTTTCTAGCCAATTGCTACACCTTGAACTTCTTAGGGGTTGGCGTGCCCTTTTCATGCCACTGTGTGGACTCCTGCTTTGACTCAGGCTCATAATGAGGAACCCAAGTTTCATGTCCAGTGACAATTCAGTTTAAAACTTTATCTTTGTTATCTCTGCAGAGGTCCAGAAACTGTCATGAATACTCGATGTGCTGTTGTTTTGAAGTGGCATGAGTGTCCTCAGTACCATCTCTCACTGACTTCTGGCATCCTTAGATGCTGATGGAGAATTCAGAATGGTTGTAGGTGATACTCCAACCATGTCTTCAAGTTGCTTTTTATTCAATCTGGCATCTTCCACTACAAGTTTTTAACGTTTTTAACAATGTGTGTGCACTAGTACTCCCACCTCTCTGATAATCCTCCATTTCATGAATTTCTTGATCCCCCTGGTATACAGTGCAAAGTCCCCAAATAAATAATACATTGAAACTGATGAGCCAGGTCTTCATTTAGTTTAACTGAAAATAATTAATTTCCAGATATTAATGATAAACCCGTGCATTTGGGTTCCTTTCCTCATGCAGTATGCTATTATGTTCTGACAACCATAGCATATTTTTACCACAGAAATGTTCTTTAAACTGAATGAAGAGGAAAATTATTTATTAGCTATTAGTCGGCACAGTTATGTAGGGGCTTGTTACATGTCAGATGCCTAGAAGAGAGCTGGTAGAGAAACAGGGACTTAAATAGAGAACTGAAAGTATAATGTTCTTCAGATAATGTGTGAAGGTAAGTAAAGGGTTCAGCAGTGAGACAAACTGATGAAAAGAACAACACAAATTATTATGTGAAGAGAGGGTCTTCATCTCGACTGGTCTCAATTACAAGCAGTATTTGGAATATATTAATTAACATGCACTCCACCAATTCCGGAGGAATATTCAAATGTGAAGACATTTGGAAATCTAAAAATGTAATTTATATTCATTTTCTGAAGAGTAATGCAAACTGTGACTACTGAGCATTTCTCCTAAGTACATACATTTCTCTTTTTGGTAATCTTTTTTTCTTCTTTTTCATTGTAAGACTTATAGTACATGCATTTCTACTGTGAAGATTAAGAACTGGCCAGGGAGATGGGGAGACTAAGGCTGACAACTCTGTATTTCAATCCATTATTTATTCAGATCAGGGATAGAATGTTAAGTAGAGAATATATTTTTTAAAAAAACACACACATACACACAGAGCCATACCTTACCGTGCTAGATTAGCATTACTAGGGAAAGCTTTTTGTCCGAACCATTAAAAGAAAACCTTCCTTCTGGAGTCAATGAAAAGTCAAACCACAGTGTGAGCCCAGCAGAACCATGCGCAAAAATTAGTATTATAAATAAAAAGTATTTTAAATGTATACATCGGTATCTAAACTTGGAAATGTGCAACTAATATTTTTCAAGACCAATTTGTAGCATTCACATTATACTTTATGAGCATCTCAGTAATTAACCTATATTGGTTAATTATAAAAATTTAACATGAGTATTTCTCCAAGTCTAATTATAATCAAAATAGAGGAAGAAGGCCATTTCTTAACAACTATTCAGAAAACTTTGTTTCTAATGTGAAATAAAATTTATTATTAACAATTAGGCTTATCTCAACAGTATATAGCAATACACAAAGTATTTTTTCTGTCATATATTTTTGAATCATTTATATACTACAGTTCAACAAGCTTTTATAAAAAATATACAATATGCCTATTATTGTCCTTAGAGTACAAAAGATAGAAAGATTAAAAAGATGTTGAAGCTCCTCTCAAACCCCAAGTTTCAGTTTACCTGAATGATACACAAAATTCCTCCCTCCCAATAGGATCCTGCGGGAAAAGTTTTACCTACTGAATTTAAATAATCCAAGAAAGCTCGTTTTAAAACAAATGCAATCCAAAAATTTCAAAAAATTTTTGGGAGATTTATTTTCTGGCTACAATTACCCACTATAATTATCCTCAACAATAAACATAATTCTCATAAACATACACTGATCTATCTAAAGAGGGAAGCTATGTAGATAAGTAAAGGCCGTGTTTATACATCTACTAAACACTTCATGTGTCTAATTCTGTTTCATATTCTTTCAGGTTTCAGAAGAAAATATACCTGTTGAAATATAAGCCTTTTCTAGAGAGATATTAAACCATTATCATCTCAACAAATTAGTGTAGATGAGTTAAGAAAAAGAAGAGCTCTACTTCAATAAGGCCACATCCCCATTTTATCACTATTTAGATTCTTATTCAGATGTCTTAAAATTTTATATAAGTATCAGCATATCATAAAGACTCTGTAGTGTTTTCTTTCTTTTTCCTACTTAAAATTGCATCTCACCTCCTAAACAATGATTTAAAGGGCTATAGAATACACAGACGCCCAAGGTTTGTTTACTTGCACACACACACACACGCACACAAGCATTAAAGAGAGAATTAGAAACCTGAAATAATTCTGGACACAGAGAAAGAGGCGAATGTTCACACTCTTAAACTCATATAATTAACCATGATTGAGACTAAATTTTGAGTGCACTTCCTTTTTTATGTGCTCATTCTTAAAGATTATGAATTGTGTAATGCTCATTGTTTAAAAAATATTTTTTACTGCCACTAAATTGTAAACTGAATGTGTCTCCTGAATCCTTATACAAGTGACTTTTAACACCTAAGTATGTCTATTGACAAGTTTTGTAGTATATTCAGCTCTATTTCTCATAGTGCTGTTCTATTTATTAATTCTCAATAAGAATCAAATACACAACTTTAAATCCAATTCAGTAAAGATGTTACTTCAAGAAGATAAGCTAAGTTTAGGTTTGTCTATTTCAGGGTCTTTTTTTAACCTTGATAGGGACACAGAATATACACTCCCCCTATCAAATATGGAAACTGGCATCTCTTGAGCCACAAACAATCTCCATTCCTCATTTGTCTGGCCAACATCTAAAATTGAGAAAATTCTAGTATCAGTAGTGATTCACGAGTGCTTCTGAGACAAGTGATCGTCCCTGGTGGCCCTACATGCCTGCGTGGCCACTACCAGCCAGAATGAGTTGACATTGTACCCTTAAATATACTTGGAGTTTTCATTCTATCTGTCATTTGTCTCTTTTGCTCATTTTAATTACCTACCTTTGTCTCATTCTCAGGAGATTAAATGGCTCACATTTCTTTTAAACTAAAGCATCAGTTCCCAAGAGGTGGTATGCACGCCTGCTGGGCCATTCGGGGGTGTGCAACAAATAACCAGTAATGATGAAAAAACAAGTAAAGTAAAAAAGGCAAAACATTAATTATGGAACAATAAATGTTAAGTTTGAATCACCGTTAATGGAAACACTTCAGAATGAGATCACATGAGCGAATAATGATGGGTGAGGGCATGGCCATGACCCTTCCCCCAACTGCTCTCCTACCAGTCATTACCCAGTTTCAGAACAATCCATTTGTGATGTTTCTAGAACTTCCCCAAACATACAAATACATCCATAGCCAGACTGATTAGTTTACTTATTGACTGAGCAAAAGTAAGTGCATTGTCTTTAATCGTGCTTCAAGTATTTTGTATTTAATGTTTAAATACTTCATCACTAGCAATATTTAACTGTTACAAATACTGTAAAAATAAATCTGTGATTTGTACTTTTAGTGTAGTAATTTTTCTCCTAACTCACTACCTCATTTCCACTATTTTACATTAAGATAGGCACTAAATAAAGTATCCCTGTTTAAAAACTGTTTAAAAAACAAGGGGTGAAATTTCTAGAAATGGGCTTAAAAGGGGTACACGGGTGGAAAAAGGGTGGGAATCCCTGGACTAAAGTCACAGAAAAAAGAATGTCAACTCAACAACTAGATTATGCTCCTGAAGCACTTCAGGAGTCACATGTGGCCCAAACCACACTAGCTTTACGCCCCTTGCTTCCCCAGCATTTTGGTTGGAGGTAAACAATGTTCTTAGATCCACAGAATTTTCTGAAACTTGTCTAAAGCATACCTTTCACCATCTCTAAATATGCTGTACACACACACACACGCACGCACACAGAGGAACAAATCAAAACATACTGCTAAAATAAAACTGTCAATGGGCAGGCAGAAAATTTACTTCGCAGGACTCTTAATTCATGAGATCATTCCATGAGTATAACTCAGAAAAGTCTCATTTACTTATTTATTTTTTTACAGAGTAATGAATGAATGAAACCTGCGGATGGGATGGCAAAAAGAAAATTCTCACACTTCTCAAAACTTAATGCACTTAGCATACATTTTTCTGGGCTGCATTGCATTGAGCAAATATGTTTTTTCAACCCTGGCTTGCTCGTTCCTTAGAAGTTACTTCTGTGAGATTTGAATTCCAATTGGATTGGTGGAAGGCAAAATTGTACAGCCTGCCACAAGAACCTATAGTGATTTGGCTATTTTAAAATTACAACTGCTTTTCAATAGAGTTGAAATCTCTCCTGACTCCTTTGAGGAGAAATTCCAAGAGGGAGCTGTGCCACATTTCCCCTTTCTTTATAGAGTGTTCCTATTTTTTTGTTGAAAAGGTTCACACGGAATACTCTGATAACAAAAAAAAAAGAGAGAGAGAGAGAAAATTCTCTGTGATTAGCTGAGAAAACGTCTTCAAAGAAACAGATTTCAGGAAAGTTTTCAGTCCTCCAACAAACGTCGACACCGAAAACTTGGCAGATGTCTGATTGTTGTTACAGTTTTTCAAATAGACTTTTTATGACTCCAAGGCTATGAAACCAGCGCCATTAAAGGACCTCTCCTGTGTTATTGTGTCAGAATATCCTGATTTATGTGCTATCTTCTGAGACTCGTTGTGTTCAATCTGCCTTTGCTGCAAACATGGCAACACATCTTGTTCTGGAACTCTCTCCTTCTCACCCCCATCCCTCCCTCCATCCACTCATCAGAACCTCTGAGGCAGTAAATATTAGTATCAATTGTTCCCCTTAAGAGGTAGATAGAATAACCATATTTCTGGGAACTCCCAGAACAGCTAATGCCACCACAGTACATTTGTAATAAATGGATACTTAGCTTTTGATACCATAAGGCCAAGTACGTTGTGTGATGAAGCCTTCGGTCACAGAGATTTGATTAAAATATCTAATGATATTACTCACCTGTAATAATCACTTCAGCAATTACCCATATTGGGTCTTAGTGCTGTCCTCTGAAAGAATATATATGCTTTTGAAGTGAAACATATTAATGCCATTTAAATCTGCTTAAAATGCACAAACTGTTAGGGTGACTACTGGATCACAAGACTAAACTTGAATTTTTCTTCAAATATTTTATCATCAAATGGTTAAAATTTAAAGTGATTTAAAGTACTCAGCTTAAGGAATATAGAAAGAGAGAGATGAGCCATGAATCCAGCTGCCTTGATAAAATTATATACTTTAGTGTTAATAGCAACCAAAAACTGTTAAATTCATGTAAAGAAGTATTCAGTCCAAGCTACCACGTTGGATCAGACTGTCAAATCAGACTCATAATCAGGAGAGATTTTGCCCATTCAAAACAACATCAAAAGGCTCCGCCAAAGGATAGTGAAAAACACTTTCTCAGATTCTTCTTTCCTGTGCCAGAGGTGACTCTTTTTTTAAATTTTGCCTAGAGTGTTCTAATACTTTAGAACCTCTAAATGAAGTTATTTGGTTCTACACAACTAGGTATTTTGTGTAGAGGTATTTTAATTAGGTTTCAATTACGAAACATCTGCAGTTTACACCCCTAGCAAATTACCTGGCTGACACAGCTTTCTCCAGGTGACCGTGCCTACTACGTCCTGGGTCTTACTTCCTATAGGTCAGCAGTGTCCAACCTTTGGCTTCCCTGGGCCACACTGGAAGAAGAATTGCCACACATAAAATAGACCAACACTAATGTTAGCTGATGAGCTTTAAAAAAAAAAGAGTCACAAAAAAATTAAAATCTCATAATGTTTTCAGAATTTGTGTTTGGTCATGTTCAAAGCCATCCTGGGTCACAGGTGGGACATATCTACTATAGGTAATTCTTTCCAAAAGGCATTTCAGATCTAAGGGGTCTTCTTCCTAACAAATATCATTGATCTGTTTACCCAGAGGACTAAACAATAAGATCAGGTCACCTGACTTTTTCTGTCCCCTCGGGGGAAAAAAGGTAATGGATAGCAGCCTAACTGCTTTCAAGTCCTTCTCCCAGGAACCCAGCCATGTTTTGCAGACAACCCAAACAGCCAAAGTTAAATGAATGGTGACAGATGGTTGCTAGACTTTTATTGTGGTCACTCTGTAAGGTCCATGAATGTTGAATGATTAGGTTGTACGCCTAAAAGTAATATATATTGTATAACAACTATAACTACAAAAGAATTTTTAAAAAATTAAAGAATTTCTCAAATTTCCCACCTCAGCCTTGGTGAGATTGAAATTTTAGAATCATGGGACCGTATGAACTATGATGACATATAATGGGGAGTTTCATGTGACTCCAATCTAAATCCACATATCAAAATGTAAATTATCACTAAATTAATTTTAAAAAACAACTATAGCAAGGATGTACATATTCCCTGTAATAATAAACATTATTGTCCAAAGATTAAGTTGCTTTTCCTATTCAGATTTTTATTCAATGAATAAATTTAATTATAGATTGCCTGAAATTGTATTAGACCCTGAATTTATAACAAAGAACCCAGATATCTTTTCTGCCTTCATTCAGCTTATAAATTAAAATGGCATAACTACAAATAAACAGTATGGAGAAAGAAAAACCTTTGATGAGGGAAGGCTCGAATGCTGTTGAAAATGTAAAGTAACAAGGCCTAACCCAGATTTAATAGGAGAGAAAATGTTTCACAACAATAAGGTGAGATAATGCATTTGAAAAAAAATTACAAAAACTTCTTAAAAGCCTAAAAAGAAGTGAGTGTTCAAAAATCAAGGGATAAAAAGCCCAGCATTCATAGGAAAATAATGTGTTCAAGAAAATAAAATTACTTTAGTCTGGAGGCAAAACTGGAGAAATGCAGAGATTCCATCAGGAAAGGCTTTGTCACTTCTGTTAACACATTTGAACTTTAGTGTAAGAACAGTGGGTGCCACCGAAGGAGGTTAAGCAGAAGCATGGTGTAATTAGGTAAGTCTTGTGGGAAGATACAATCCAGAAAATAGGACGGAACAACAATAAAGGCTGGGAAGCAAATGAGGGTAGTGCTGCAGGGATCCAGGTGAGAGATGGTCGTTACCTGAGCTTGGGTCATAGCTATGGAGAAAAGATGACCAGCTTGGAAATTCCGTAGGTGACTGAACAACCAGAACACTACCAATGCGTGGATGGGAGCGATGAAGGAGAGGTAAGTCAAAAATAACACCAAGGTCAGGGGCTGGAAATCTGAGTAAAGGGTTTGCCATTCACTTAGGTAGAAAACATAGAAGAGAGAACTACAGAGAAAAACTCTGAGTTTATTTTGCTATGTGTTAAATTTGAAGAGTTATTATAGAATAACTACATACAGTGTCCCACAGGAAGTCAGCAGAGTAGATCTGATGCTAATTAGAAATATATGGTTGAAATTATTTAAAATCATTAGCATATAGGTGTGACTCAGAGTCATGGGGCTAGATGCAACTTTTCAGCGGAATGCTTTCTCAAGAGAAAAGAGAATAGAACATAAAAATTATCATGTAGAAGAGGAACATGTAAGAAACCTGGGTAAGGGCAAAAAAGTGAAAAAACAAACAAAGCAAGCTCGTGTGGGGTCGTGGAAGACCCAGGGGACATGGTTGTCAAGAAGAACCTACTCAAGAGTAGTAAATCATGCCGGGCAGTGACTGAGAACCACCTGCTGCATTTTCCAAAATGGAAGTGGTAACTTTGAGAATACAAGCCTTAAGGGAACACTGGAGTTCTGAAATCAGACAGCATTAAAGAAGAAATGTCTGAGGAGGTTAACGAGCTAAGAAAGTAAGTTCACAACCCTTTGCATGCAGAGAGAGAAATAGGTTGGGAACCGGAGGTAGACAGGGGGTCGAAAATAACGTGACTGTATTTTTACTGGTTTACCTATTGAATGGTAGTGGAAGAGAGGCAGTTCTACTCATAGATGGATGTGAAGGAAAATATGGCAGAGGAAAGAAAGGAAAAAGAGAGGGACAAGCCCGTAGAACCTGGTTCCTAGCAAAGCAAGGGGAGGGATTAGTCTTGGAAAGGAGTGAAAACAAGAGATGAGCGTGCTTGTCCTTTCCGTGGTGGGAAAGAGGCCGTTCCTACTTCACATTATTGCGTTCTCATTAAACTAGGATGTACAGCCATCTGCTGAATTTAAGGTGGGGAAATGCAGGGTCAAGGCTTTGAGGAAAAGGGAGAAAGTTTGAAATAACAGTTGGTGGAAATTAGGGTAGAGACTGCTGACTTAAGATACAGACAGACAAAAATGTTTGGAGACATTGTAAAGTAACCCACTGAGATGGGCTTGGGAGTAGAGGGATTATTAAATTCAGGAATGAATCACTCCCTGTTGGGATAGTCCTCCTCAAAACCACAGAAAATTCCATCAAATTTAAAACCCTACCTTGGGAATTGCCCATTCCTATCAATTATGTATCTCAGCAATCACGATAATTAAAATAAATGGCAAGCTACAGTTTGCCAAAAATACTTAGAATTCTCCCGTTTCTACATGGCTGGTGGCTTCCCACCATATCAAAAGAACTCTCACAACCCTATCAGAAATATGTGGGCAATTAATAATTTTTCTTCCTAACTTCCTAATACAACTCTGACCCTGTCTAGTTTCCTCTGTGCTTCTCTTAGTTTTTTTTTTTTTCCCCCAAAGCTTGAAAATCTATAAACTCTTAATCATCAAATGGTATTTACTTGGCATTAAACGTGGACATTATTCCAACATGCCTGGGTCCAGAACCAAGTTCGGCCACCGACAAGTGGGCAGCTTCAGTGAGTTCCTGGCCTCCTCAGAAGCTTGCCAAATGGGAAGAATAATCCCACAGGATATTGTGAGGATTTGATACATTAAAGGGTCTTAAATCAATGCCTCATGTACAGTGAGCTTTCTGTAAATGTAAATTATTATTATTGTGCTCTATCTGGGGGCTCAGACAGGAATTCGTGTTGCAGGCTAGCTGCTCATCACTATTAAGCTCTTCTTCAGAGAATATATTTTGATTTGGGGCATAGTTCAGTCTCACCAAAGTTCCACATTGCAACAAGAGTCTGTCTCACCCGTTTAACAGGCTGAGGCTTTTCAAAAAGGCTGATTACCAAGAAAATTGAAAGGAAAAACTGTGGAAGGGAGACAGAGAAAAAAATAATAATAAATCGTTCTATCCCCATCCGATTTTTAAAATTAGATCCATTGCCTATCTTTCTCTGGGACCACTGTACTTGGGCCAGAGACTATTTTCATGGCTGGGTTAAATAGCAAGCAGACCTTACTGACTATAAAGAAGGGCAGACCTGGTAATGACTTACAGAAGGAGTCTGTGGTGCCTACTTGTCTGAATAATTTGGGGGACTTGGCAGATAATACGCGAGGACTTTTTAATTGTAGCCCTCGAAAAGCCAGAGGACAAGCTAATGACCTTTGAAGCTTTCTTTCATGCTTAACTCGATGAGAAAAAATTCTTAGTTTACCTCGGTCTGATATATTTTACATATAATGTGAATATGATTCATACTAATTGGATGGAGTATTACTGCCAAGCATGGTCATGGATAGAGCTCCTTCCTGTCTTCTACACAAGGCAGTGGTCCTGCCTGTAGTTTAAATTAGCTTTTCATGCAACCACTCACTCAAGTCCAGTGAGGATGCAAGCCAGAAACAGCCATTTTATTTATATGATGTCTTGCATAGAGGGCAGGCTAGTCAAAGGAAAACAAATCGTCAATGGACAATGAATTAAAGATGCTTTGTACTTGGGATGTACTCCAGTAGAATATGATAAGAGTCTAGCTACAGAGGTTTATAACAACTCTGCCAATATTAATTATTCCCTGTGCAGCTCACCGATTTTCAGGGCTAATGCTGGTCCATGTAATTCTCAGGGTAATACCTTCCAGCTGAATGAGGCAGAGCACGACAGCTTTAGCTGTCACGTGATGAGTTGAGAAAGGTATTTTCAAGGCAATATTTCAGAAGAAAGAATAAATTCAGACAGTTCAAAAGTTCATAATAAACATACCTCATAGCTCTGTTTGAGATGGTGAAGGAAGGCTTAGTGAGGGAAATACTTATGTCTGATTCCATTGGGATGGCCTGACATACACAGTGGGTTAAATAGAGTTAGTTCCTGTCTACTCAGAGCTTTGTCCTCTTGTCTTATGCCTGTAAAAGATTTCACTGACTGAAACTGCATTTTATAGCACATGTTAAATAGACTGACTTGTTGGTTGGATCGGCAAAATCATTTTGCCATTTAGTGAAGGGAAACCCAAAGCCTATTTTCATAGGTAATTTAGTCATAGGTAATTTAGTTGGATGGGAAGGAGTCAGTTTGAAAGTGGTATTAAGAAGACTCCGAGTTTTTGATGGATGTTAATAGCAGCACGAGAAAAAGGCTCTTCCTCATCATTTTTGTTGCTTTATTCTATCCCCAGGATCTAGACTTTCAAAATGTAACACATTTGCTTGAGCAGTGGGAAGGACTTCTCCCAGAGAGAAATGCCACGAGTCTCATCTTCATTCAGTCAGTGAAGTGCTGTTTGGATTGCCTATATGAATATATCTTTAGATTGAACATCTTTAGAATGGAGAGAATAATGTTGCTTTGTTTACCTAAAGCTCTGTTCTTTACAACTGACTGTATTCAGGAGAGCTCTAAAATATAAGTGAAATGATTTCATTTTTAAATATCTAAGCAGAATGACTCTCTTCAGTTTGGTTATTTTTGAAAACTTTTAAACTTTGGCTCTTCAAATTATCTTAGAATCACTCTGTTCAAGTAGCTGGATGAAAATGTAAATTAAATTCATATTATATTTCTTGCAGATGGATGCTCACTCATCTTAACTGTATTAATGAATCATCAGAGAGATTCTATTCTTTAAGTCAGATTTGATTAAAACTGTAGTGAAGTCATTCTCAACAAGGACTAAAAACCCATTTCCATGTAAAATATATCCTTGAGCTTACAACAGACATTAAGCATGATATTTGGGCATTACTGTATGTTAGAAGATTAGTTAGGAAATAAGATTGTATCTAAAAGGCAGTGGTAGAAGTTTAGAAATAGAAGTAATGAGCTCAAAGGAATTTTCAGTGATGATTAGAAAAGTGTTCTTTGTAATATTATGGGAAGAAATTAAGTATTCTGAGGAGTGTCAACCATTTCTGAGTTGGTTTGCAGAGAGGGCCAGTCTTATCATCAGAACAAACCTTAAAAATATACCAATTAATCACTAAAGTCTATAGTTAATTGTAAAATTTAGACACAATGGAAATTATTTCATAGTCAAAAGGTTTTCTCTGAATTAAAGTTTGTACTAAAGTGGATATAAGAAAGGTGGATATGTATGGGGGTAATTTTTTATAATATTGGAAGATGAGCCTCCCCATTTCAGCTTGTTCAAATGTGAAGAAAAAAGAGCTACTTGATAATTAAACAGAAAATGCCAGTGACAAGAGTACTTGAGATGCTGATGCTCTAGGTCTCCACAATGTGAAAAATCTGAACATTTAGAAAACACATGTTCTTTCTGTGTATATAGTGTATGCAGATGGCTAAAAGTTATGTAGAATGATATCAGGGAACAGGGAATATTACAAGATTGGTGAAAATAATCACGTGAGTTAAAATACTTGACTCGGAAAAACTTGAAACCTCCTACCCTGACATTCCAGGTCTAAGTTATGATCAGAGAAGCATTTTTAAATTACCGTTGTATTTGACCCCAGATGTATTGTCTTTATCTTCTCTCCTAAACAAACCACACCAAGGCATGGACACAGAGTGAATATGCACAAGCAAGACTGATCACTGAGAGCCAACAGGGAAATCTTTACCTCTAACATTCTTTTTAACATGGCAATGATTAAAAACATTTGTAACCATTAAGACGCTGTCAGTCACAATCCAGACAGGTGGACAGAGGCAGCGGTCACCTGGCCAGCCATCATAGAAAGATGCCGGGACTGTTTCCTTTTCGTCCTCTTCTGACCTCATCCCACCCCTTCTCCTTCGCTCCTGCCTTGCCCAATACACACAGCACTGCTTGCTCGTGTCCACAAAGACATGGATTAATGTAAAATTATTCAGGTCAAAGACCAGTGAAAGACGTGCTTATGTCCGCTCTCAATGAGGGTCAAGATTACCAAGTTCCATCGAGTTATTTCATTTTGAGGTAAATAGTTGCTCTTCATATGTATTGCATTGTAAATCCACTGACAGTGGGGGATATAGGCACTGAATGGTTTTCAAGTATTTCTGAGACAGACAAAAAAATCAACATTTGTGAAGGGCTTTATGTTATCTTGGAACAGTGATAGAGAAAGAAAGAAAAAGTTTGTGTACTGCTCCCAAAGAATGGCATATTCTCTTAATTTGCTAATAACTCAGGGGTGTTAGCCTTAGCAGAACTGAATTAATGGGATTAATGGATGATTACATTAAAATGTTTATATTTATTGAATACTTAAAATTCACTTGCATATTACAGATTATTAAGAAATAAGTGTGTGCATCAACCAGATGCATAGCACTGTGTTAAATACACAGAAGCACATCATACAATGCACACCTTCAAAAGTTTGCATCTTCCTAGACAGACAACAAAATAAATCCATGGAAAAAGTTAAATAGTAATCATATGTTAACAATGATGAGCACCAATAGCATTTCATATTTGCTCTCTACGCGAAACTATATGAGTTGTTACTATTCTGCAGGCATTAAGGTATATATTAATATTACACATACAGGAAATTTAAAATGTAGGAAGTACCAGGATTTACATCAGTTGTTTCAAACAGTGGCCCCAAACGTGTAGCAATTAGCAAAAAACTACATTTTCTGAGACAGCATATATACATTTTCTTCCCTATCAGTGTTCAAGGATAATACTCTTCACATACCACCTGCATGCCCATTTATATCTGAAAAGACCATTAGTTGATTCAAGATGTTCTTATTAATTTGGTCATATTTATCTTAGGACTCCCCCCCCCCCCAAAAGAAAAACCTGACCTGTCTTCATTGATTTTTCAGTTAATTCATTTACGGGATTTTTTTCTCTTTTCCCCTTATCTACCAAATAAGTAAATTACTTTTTCTTTTTTTAATTAGAGGTATTTCTGGGCTTCAGCCTCAGAGAGTACTATAGCTGATTTACTGGTGCCTGGATCCAACCAAAAATCTCTATCTGTTTTCCCCAACTACTTTTTCTCTACTGCTGTCTATAAAGGCCCTTTCCTGGAATCACATTTTTAACAACCCTGCTCAAATCCTGAGCCCCAAATTGCCTTTCCTTGAAGAATGTCTGAAGTCTGTACACGTAAGATAAGATAGTGGAAGGTGACATAGTCTGTGCAATTTGTCTAGAGAAATCTTCCCCAAATGATCAATGACCACCTCTAATGGAAATATGGTTTCAATTCTTCCTTTGACAGATGGTCTAGCCTACATTTGCAAGAGATACATTTTCCCTGTCAACCCTTTTTTTTGTTTGTTTTGTTTTTAATATATGTGCTGGTGTTTGGGGCCAATTTAACAGCTATATTACCCTGTTGGTGCTATTTCGAAGTACCATACATCTGCTTTCACACTGAGTTTGTGTTTTTCTTATAAAGTGAGATATAATATACACACACACACACACACACACACACACACACACACACACACAAATATACTAGAAAGCATTTTTAACTCAAATTTCAGTATGGCCAGCTCAAATCCAGAAGGAAAACATTCCAAAATTCAATGTGCACCACGCCCCGCCCCCGCTTTTTTAAACTACGAGCCATTCTGCATCAACAGTTATACAGATAATTTAGTGGGAGTTGGTTAATTGTTTCAGGAGAATATAATGGCCCTATCTTTAACAACGATATAATTCAATCAAAAAGGATTTGGGGTGATCCATTATGCTGTCAAAAATCACTTACGCCGCTACTGCCTCTCAGACCACAACTCTCAAGTACTCAACCTGACAATCAAACAAGCGAAACCAAGACTCAGGTCCCACCTTAATGAAATTCCAGAAGTGCTCCGGCCTAAGAAAGAGGGGGTCGGCTAGGAAAAATCTCTAGGCTGTTATTGCTGCCTTTCTGGCTATTTATCTTGCTTTATATTTCAGGGCTTATATATCACCTGTATATCTGCCTGGAATTTTGATTTCTCTCCCAGGTCCCAGCTGTCTAGACTTGGAATCCTCCCCTTGGTCTCCTTGTTGGTAGTCACTTTTCTTTCACCTGGGAAGAATGCAAAACTGGAATTGGATTTTTGGATATCAAAGTTAGAGAGGTGATTTGCACTGTGCTCACTCGATACCAGATACAATGCAATTTCCTTCGGGAAAAGTATTTAAGGGAGCAAGGGTGGTATGCTAACACATGGCATCGTTGCAATGGCGCTGTGCACTTTCATTTAAACAATGAAAATGAAGAGAATAGACATGATAAAATGTGAAAACAATGGAAATAAGTACCGTGCAGGTGTTAATATGAAAAGAAAGATCATTTAAAAAAACAAAGATCATTATTCCTCAGAAATACCTTGATGTAATCAATGCTATTTCAGCAATGATGTTTAAAAATTTTCTGCAATGCACACATTTAAACTGTAAAATTCAGAGCCTAAAAATTTCAAATTAATACTTTGTCTAAGGCATTTAAAAAATTATAAATCCATCTATTAAGAAAATTAATAAGCTTAATTTTTGCCTGTCCATGTGCAACTTATCTAGATAGACTTGATATCTATTTATATATTGATTTAGCTTGAATATCTAAGTCGCATAAGTTTATTCTGATACCTACCTGATGCCTCAACTTCCCTAAGATCAGCTCCTTGTTCTCAATGGTTAAGAACCTCACAGTTAGAGAGAGATCATTTAATACACTATACCTGTAGTTTCTCAAGTCTAGCTGTACTTAAGAATCACCTGGTGGGGGTTCCCTAGTGGTGTAGTGGCTAGGCTTCAGTGCTCTCAATGCTGTGGCCTGGGTTCAATTCCCAGCCAGGTTAACCACCACCACCACCACCCCGCCGCCAAAAAAAAAAAAAAAAAAAAAAAAAAAAAAAAAAAAAAAAAAAAAGAATCACCTGGTGAGGTTTTTAAAAAATACAGTAAATGACCAGTCCCTACATCAAACAAATTCAAGTGGAATTTCTATGGGGAAAATCTAGGTCCTGATACTTTTAAAAAACTTACAGGCTTGAGAACCACTGCTTTATCCAATATTCAACTATTACAGCAGATAGACCTCCTGTCAAGGGTTTTATTACCCCTCCGAAAAGATAATACGGTTGAAAAAACGTCAGTGGAGATTGGGAGACAACTTAGATGAAGTTGTTAATGCCTACCTTTTGGAGTCAATAAATATTCATTCTATGTTTGGCTCTTCTGCTTACTAGATATGTGGCCAAAGGCAAGCTAAACCTGTGTCAGTTGCTTTATCTGCAAAAGGCTGACACACCATAGTATCTGATAGAGTTGTGAGAACTAAGTGAGATAATGTAGGCAGAACTCAGCAAAGCCCTTGTTAGAAGACATCAACCAAAAAATTAAGAGACAGTGTAATGTCTTAGATTGTGAGTTAACAAATAGTGACAGTAGCAGAAAGATTCTAGTGAAGACTGAGATTGTCAAGTGAATGGGAGCTTAATATGAATCATGAAGTACATGAAGAAATTTTATGTAGATTTAACTGTGGCTAAAACTTAACTATAGTGACTAATTAAATGAAAGCACCTGCTAAGCTGCTATTTTCGTAGAAATTTATCACCCAATTTCAGGGTTTTTATGTATTGACTATGAAGCATACTTTTCTTGGATTTTTATTGAGATATTTAAATCTCATTCACGTACAAAGATAGAATTTCAGCCACATGTTGCTAAAAGGGTGACCAAACATCCCAGTTTTCCCAAGACTAGTGTTTTCTACGTGAGATTTTCAGTGCTAGAACCATGATTGTCCCAGGCAAACTGGAGTTGTTGTTTACCCTAGATGAGGCATGTCCCACCTGTGGCCCAGGAAGGCTTTGAATGCAGCCCAACACAAATCTTAAAACAATATGAGATTGTTTGTGTGATTGTTTTTTTAGCTCATCAGCTACCCTTAGTGTTAGTGTGTTTTATGTGTGGCCCAGGGAAGCCCAAAGGTTGGACACCGGTGCCCTAGATGCTTCCAGTCACCTCCTGCCTTCTTCCTTAATCTTGCTCTGTCTACACAAGAGACCCATTCCCCAGACCAGCTCTCTCCATCTCCTCGCTGGCTGTGTATCCGGCAGCTAAGTCACACTTGTTTCCTGCTGATTCCCTCAGCTGGATTTTCTAGACATTCCACTGATTATTTCCATCATTCTTCCTTCTCTACTTAAGTTGTGCTGAATTAGTTTCTGTTACTTATAACTAAGAAACTTATTTAAACAGCCAAATCAAGGAGGATTCTGGGATATGACAGTTATTGCACGTTTTCTCGTGTCCACAACAAGTGTGTTTTGCGGACAGGGTTTCCAAATGTGGGCACTGCACACATAAGTGCTCTGAAAGCAGCTGCTTGATGACTGAATAGATTTCCTCACTCAGCAAACTTGATACCCACCAATCCACATAGAAACCAGTCTGTGATACCTCTTGAGCGTGACAGAGGGAAAAATCAGGAGCAGAGATCCTGAGAAGAGCCAGAGAATCTAATCCCATCCTGCATGTAAAAACCAGCTTCTTTTAAAATAAGAATCAGAATTTGAAATTTTAGAAATGACTGTGGAAAAATTGTAACGACAAAATGCTCCTGGAAGTCAAAAGTTGTGTTTCCAGGTGTTAGAAAGATTACAAGAATGAATAATCACTGGGAAAATGAAAGCAGCAAGTTTTGCAAGTTGAGGTTCTTTCATGAGCTGTAACACTCACTAAATATGCCAGCCCAGCTCCCCAGAGCATTGTCTAATCATCAGTGCCCGCTGAAAGGCGGTTAACACCCTGAGTTTTTCCTTCAGAGGGTGTTTCCTGCCTGAGAGCTTGCCCTCTCTCCTCCAGAGTTATTTGTTCCCCACTTTTTTATTTTTGTGAAGTTACGGTTCAATGTCTCATCAAGGTTTGTTTTTCAGGTCACTTTTATTTTTAAGTTCAACTTTTCCAAATAATAATGTCAGGACATTTCCATTTTTAACTTCTTTCAAGGCTCACAAGCTTTGGGAAGTTTCTGGATTCTTTTCTCCTTAGAGAGTTTTTCTTAATTTACTCATATTTTTTTCATTAAAATGCTCTTTTTTTCCCACAGAAATTGGACAGCATATTCTTCAGGAGTTAGCCATATGAATCAAGAAATCCATGTATTCATCTCTTTCCCCTTCAATGATTGAAAACCCATGTAAACAGCAAATGTGAAGTCCACAGATAGTAGCCCACAGACTACTATTGCCATGAGAAAAGAATGTTAGATTTTCAGGGACCAGGCCACTGAAGGTGTACAAATGGAAACTAAAAATATATTCTGTATTTTACTTTGTTAATAAGATATCATAGTATTAACCCAGTGTCTCTATATTACGCTGATAAATTATCAAATAGTATACATTTACCCTAATTTAAAAAGAATCTATATAGCTACTCTTTTCCTTTTTCAAAATTCATGGTTTCCTTTCTTCCTTCCTTCTTCCTTTCCTTAATAATTCAGACAAAAACCCTTAGCCAATTCCAGTAAGGGAATTTTGAAAAAGGCTTGGTAGGGGTCAAGGCAAGGTAGGCCTCTAAGTGGGGTAGCAGCCCACTGGGATGGGAAAACTGGATAAATAAATAAATTCAGCTTTCTCACTGAAAGAGAAAGAAGTATAAATATTAAAAGGCAGAAATCTAAATGAAATATAGATATATATGCACTAGCTCTGAACACTGAAAGAGTCTGAAAACAGTGATACCCCTCTAGCAATCAGCATATGCATCCCTAAGATCTACCCAGGCTTCTTGGATTAAATAGCTAATTATAGAACTAGGGCAAAAAAAAAATTACAGACAAGCGTTGAATGCATTATGCAAAAAATTAAAGAAACGCACAAATAAAAACGGAACCAGGTCACAGAGATGCTTCAGCTAACTTGAAAAGGTTTCCCAGTGGTCAAAACTGAGACCATTTAGTATCAAGACTCAGTGATAGTAGCTCATTTCATCCCACTGAATAAATCTGTCTACTCTAAAATAAACAAGTAATAAAGTCTTCTATACAGTACAAAGACAACTACTGAGTGTAGAAGAAATGATGGAATTTGAAAATTACCATTTGTCAATCACAGTCATAATGAACTGGACAAGAAACATTAACAAAACTAGTGGGTAAAAGTCGAATGAGGAATGGGATGGAATGTTTATGTAATGCCAAAATACCTCCCCACAAACACACATGTTAATTTTAAAAGAGAAAAGAACAGTTTTATAGTGGAGAAATCTAGAAGATAGCACTTTACTCGAACGACCAAAGTTAAGGTTACTAGTGATGAGACAATACGACCCAAAATGCTATCTGATGTAGTTATTAGACTTTTCATGGTGGTCACTTCGTAAGGCCTATAAATGTCTGTATAACTGAAATGTATATGATACTGTGTGTCAACTATACTTTAATTTAAAAGAGTTCTACCTTCCAGAATATTAAAAAAAAAAAAGTGTCATCTGATAGAATGCAATAAAAAGGGCACAGAATCAGTAAGTACTATGACATCCATAACATGCATCACATAAAAGAAAGCACCAGACAACGCCAAATCCTACAAAATAATCAGCCTGTAATGTTCAAATTTCTTACGGTCATGAAAGTCAAGGCAACATTGGAGAACATTTCCAAATATAAGAGAACTGAAGAGACATCACAGCTACATTCAGCCTGTGATCCTGGGTTGGATCGTTTGGTTATGAAATAAGACATTTTGGTGACAGTTGGTGAAACTGTTTTATGAATAACCATCTTATGAAAGTTTTCTGTATTGATATTACAATTTTTCTCTAAGTTTGAAATTACTTCAAAATAAAAAGTTCAACTTGATCATATTTTATGGATGAGAAAACAAAGGCAAAATACCTTCCAATGTGAAAGAGCTAGTGTAGCATCATAATGGGCACTAAAATTCCCAGTTACCTTTCCGGAGTTCTTTCTGCTCTTCTTTATGTCTGCAAGTAGAAAGGAACATTAACCCAGAAGGTCAGGGGCGTTGCTGTCTACATGGCTGGGCATAGCTGGGTTCAAGCGCCTCAAATTGTGGCAGACTCCTATTTGGTGCTCAAAAATACAAGTGCTCTTTGGATTTCTGTCTTGGATTTTGGAGTACTTTTATCTTTAAGCCATATTTTTAAGACTTTCAATCTCCATTTATAAGTTGATATTTCTGATCATAATCAAACAATAAAGAAAAATGCTCTCTACTGCTCTCAGTAGAAAACTAGAAAATAACAAAAAGGGACTTTCCAGTGTTTTTCAGGAAGCCAAGGTAGATCATATAAACAGTGAAATAGCTTATTTTGTTTTCTACATCCTCATTCACACCTCTCCAAAGGCTTATGCCAGTCCATTCATGCACTCACAATAAATGTCACTCTCTGCCCTTTACAATGTGCAGTGGCCCCCGAGAGTAAGTTTAGATAGGTTAGTTTTCTCATTCCTTCTAGGGGAACAATATTTAACAACTATAGCTACTTATAAATTATTTATGCTAACTCATATAACTATAAAACCAAAACAAACTCATATGTATGAATAGGACCACATAACCATCAAAATTCAGGTGATACTAATGTTTCATGTACATAGATTGTTATATTCCTAATACTACATCACTAATTTTGAATTTTAAAGTAGAGAAGTATATTTATGAGTTGAATTGATTGCCTGTCAACTTGATCCTTTAATTATGGACAAAAGAGACCATTTATCCAAACTATAAATACTGCCTAATGAAAATTTTTCTAATGAGTATTGATGGTATACAATAGTAATTTACTGCTTCATTCACTCACTTAACGAATATTTATTGTCAGTCACTGTTTTAGGTAATGAAACAAAAAAAGAACATACAGAAATGGAATGTGAGGAGACAGGCTAACCAGCTGATTATGATACTTTGAGTTCCGTGTGCTTACAGCACTCATCACTCTTCTCTTATCAAATGACCGCAGAAACTTTATTGACACAGTGCTTCATGAAGTTGATTGGCTTCCATTTACTGGGAATCCTATTTTCAGCACAAAACTACTTGGCTGTCATGACAATCATATTTTAGATTTAATTATGCTATATCCATAGCATAAAGTATGGATGTATCTTATAACCATACTTTAAGTTTTAACATCTCAACCCATAAAATAACACATTATTGAAAATACTTTTGCATTAAATAATGAAGTAAATAAATAAATGCTTGTGTCTCTGCCAAAGCTCCAATTTCCTAGTTCAAATAATATACGTTACCCAACTGAAAGGCTGTCATCAAATGACTACTTTTGTTAACGTTTGCAAATAAAAGTGAGAAATTACATTGTCATACAGCTACTGTTCTTTAGACTTGTGAAAAGTTTTTAAGGATACAGGAAATTTTAAATTTTTGCGAATTTCGTGGAACTGGAAAGGGATTTTGCCTTGGGTAGGACTGCTAATCTCCAAGAATTCCTTCCACGATTTACCCAAGTTGCCTCTCACTGGATGCCAAAAGGCACACAAAACAATCATCTCAGAGGTAGCAGAGTGTCCAGAGTAAAAGAACTCACAAAATCTTAACAAAACTTAAGTTAAAAGGAAGACTCTAACAGATGATATTTTTGAAATCTAAAATAAATTGTTGCCCATACTGTGGAGAAAAACATGACTTCCAAAGTAAATTACGTATCTCATGTCAGGAAATCAATTATCCGTGCATGTTAGTCGTTAAGACAAGTGAGAGACTCTTCTCCGTCCTGATGACTTCCTTCATTAAAAAGAGAACAGCTTCCGGAAGAGGTTAGGCTTTAGTTATGCTTTAGAAAAAAAAGAACTGTCACTTCAGGGCTTGGCCTGCTCTCAGATAGAGTAGAACCAATAAAGTGGATACTATCCAAAGAATACTGACTTGATTTGTACATAAACAGTGTTACACTCCAATTTCTGGCAGCTTGGTAACCAAACATGTTGCCGGAAGTTCTATATTTCTTCAAAGTGTTGGGGTAAAGGACAAGGGAGGATAAGTAAGGAGAGCTTTTCTTACAGAGGAAATTTTGAAACGCCCAAGGTGAAAAGGTGTGGCTGCACTTTATCTGTCCCAGTGTGTTTGTACAAGTATCAACTCCCATAATGCCATCCTGAAGAGCTCAGTTCATGTGGACACTGTATTTTGATGATCAAAGCACAGGATTTCTTGCTTCCTCCCTAATGTTGTTACAAGTGGTAGAGTTCAAGTAGGAGGAGAGTCATTTTTCATGGTTTGTTGTATTTGAAATGCCAAAATGGACTCCAACAAAAATTTTAGAAATCTAAGTAATGTTTATCTTTTCTCTTTGTCATATCGAAGTGTTAAAGCTAAGTATTGTTGTAAATTAACCTCCTGAGTCACTGAACACAGATTAAATATACTGCATTTAATACAATCAGTTTGTTTTACTCACAGGATCATAAAATAATAGAATCAGCCCAGCCCTTTAGCTTGTAGAAAGAGTGTAACTAAATTAACCAACACAGATGATTACCTACTGGCTTCCTTCTCTTTTTATTGTTTTCTCTCTTTAATTTGTACTTGTACAATCTTATTCCATTCTATTCTTCCTTTAGCTTTATTAAGGTAAAATTGACAAATAAAATATTATATTCCATTGTATTCAACAAACACAGTCACGCAAGTTGTAGAATTAGGTGATTTTATTCTTAAAGAACTGCATCTAAACTATTTTTTGGATATAATGTATTAACTTGTTTTCAAAAGTAGATCTATCAGACTTGTATTTATGTCAGGTGCATTCTCTCTTATACGTTCTGCCTCCTCTCTCAAAAATCAGGAAGTCAAACAAAAATTAAATTTATTTTGCATTCCAAAAATGTCCTAAGTTTTAATCTGATGATAAAGTGTAATAAAAAAATTACATAATTATATAATTGTGATTTTAAGTACTACAAGGAGAGGTATATAGTACTACGAGATCATTTATTAACATGCCAGTGATGTTTAAAACAAAAAGAAAAGAATGAAATGATACCAATTATTTTCTTGTCAAAATATTTGAGAACATCACTCATTCAACCAATAGTCAGATTATTTAAATCCTGTATCTTTTGCATATATATGTATACTTTAATCCTGCATTTACTTAAATTCAGGTTCTCACCTGTATTAATCCAGTAGCTACCTAAATGTTTTTCTGACACTGGCCTCACTGTATTGCAAACCATTTCTACCAGTGTTACTATCACTAAAAAGTGTTACCTTTTTATAAAGTGTAAATTTAATCATGTCATAGAAGAAATGACCATGAGTAGACAACGTTTGAAGCTGAGTGATATATAAATGTGAGTTCATTATAATATAATCAAGACTTGAGTACATGAAATTTTCCATTAAAAAAATCAAAAACAACATTACATCATACCTATGGGATGAGATAGTTGCAATTCCAGATCACAGATAGTGTTTCTCATATATACATATTGACAGTAAAATCCTTGCCTAGAGCCAAACAGAATCACGTACATATTTTGTATTCCAATTTAGATTTCTAATGCCATCCTGATCATTCATATTAGTAACTCAAATTGCAGCATTTCCCTAGAGAAAAATTAATCACTTCAGGGAAAATACAAATAGGGAATAAAAAGTAAAATAAGATGTCAAAACAGTGTTTCTATTTGTATCTCAGCCCATATGAATCTTGGAATGAATTATTTAACCTCCGCGAACAGTCTCTACATGTATTAGCTTATAGTTATCATCTATTTTAAACACCACCACCAAAAGTCCCTCCTCCAGTGGCATCATTATATAAGTGCAAGTTGCAGGTAAACAAATGTGGAGCACAGTGTGGTGAAGCAAGTGGAGCAAAACCTTGCAAGCTGGCAGATGTTCAGGAAACAGCTAGAAAGTATGAGGAAGAACGTGTCGAACTTTTAATACTACAGCTCAAATAGCACCAGTCATCTACCTGCACAACAATAAATGCGACTGACTCTTAGTCTTGACAAATCTTCCATGATTTTTCATTAGGTTGGTTTAGATGACCTTAGAACCTATCTATATATGACTTTGTGAGATTCCTGAAAGTAGGCAATAATAAGAGTGGGTTTTCATTTTCGTCCTGCCATGCATCCAGCTCTCCTTCTGGCAATGGAAAATTTCAAATTCCCTTTAAAAATTAATCTCTCCTCAACTTTTAGTCCATGAATTTTAGGTCAGACCACTACCACTCACTCCTTGATATAGGTTTGGCCAACCAATAAATTCCATCTCACTGGTTCCAGCAATCAATTCAGGGACAGCATTTATTCCAGGCCATCCTAAGACTTACCTAGCAAGTTATTAGGGAAGAGAATGTTTCTTTCCACCAAGATTAACGAGCTATAAGGATATGAGTCTGAAGCTACAGGAAGCCACCATAGGAAAGTTCTAGGAAGTGGACTGCTGGCGAAGAACCATGCTAAGAATGACTCCAACACAGAGAGAAGCAAAGAGAAAAATCCAAGGGTTGTAAGTCCTCTTTGAAGAGCCTGAGCTCAGTTGTGCTAGACAATGCACTGTTGCCCTCTCTCACTACGTGAGGCAATAAGCTTAGGAGTGAGTTTCGTATCTGTCCCTTGCTAAACACAGTCCAGACCAATAAATTGTTCTATGGCTTACTATATGTTCATTTTCTTACCTGCAAAATTGTTATACTAGTACTAATTATAATGGTACTGTTGAGCTCAGTAAATGAATTAACACATTTTAAGCCTTAGAACACCACTTTCTTATTTTAAGTGCTCAATAATACCACATATAATCATTATAGTTCTTATTATTTTTAAATATTCAAATTTTACACACCAAACTAGACAAATGATGGCTTTGCCTACTACACCCTCAGCAATAGTGAATACTAAATATTCATGTAGTGGAATCACTCCGTATTTTGAACACACTGAGAAGCATTTTCATGACCTAACTTAAAATTTATAATAATAGACTCCAGTGGAATGTCTATTCATTGAGATGAGATACCTGCATTTCACAGATATTAAATTAATAGTTTCTAATGACCCTGGAAGTTACTTTTGAATTCACAGAGTCAGACAATGAATTTCGCAAACTCATCCTAGAAAAGTGCTACATGCCTCACCGCTGAGTATCACTACGGTCACCTTCGAAGTCCTCCCCTTGGGAAGCTGTGCACTGATGCCAGCGCCTAGTCCACCCTTCAAAGCAATTTTGGAACTCTTTTCCTGGAATGGCCATCAGAGCTGTCGTCACAACATAATCTTGTCAAGGTTGTGACACCTTACCGAGTTGTTTGTATGGTGCTGCCAACATAAGGGCATGGCGGCAAGTTCACAAACTTAATTGTCAGATTTTGGGCATGACAACAGCTCTGATGGCCATTCCAGGAAAAGAGTTCCAAAATTGCTTTGAAGGGTGGACTAGGCACTGGCATCGGTGCATAGCTTCCCGAGGGGAGGACTTTGAAGGTGACCGTGGTGATATTCAGCAATGAGGGGTGCAGTACTTTTTCTAGGATGTGTTCTAGAAATTAATTGTCCAACCTCAAGTAAGTACAGGTTGTCTGCCTTTTCCCAGACTTACTGCTCCTGCGCACTTCAAATCCAGTTCTCTCCTTCTAATACTCCCATTTTCACCAACTATTTGCCGACACTAGTGCCTCTAGTCTAGGGACACTCTTGTCACTATCGGCTCCTGCATGTCTTCACTTCCTCACTTCACCAGCCAATGTTGCAAGATCCCTTCCATAAAACTGCAAGTTCCTCACCCTTGTCTCCCATCATAACACCTGGCAAAATCTCACACCTTAGTGGCCGCAGTTCTTCACCTAGTTTAGACATAGGCCTAAGCAGCTGGACTGGCTTTTGGAAAGCACCCGTGAAGGCCATGCTGACGTCCCGTTGCTTTTTATGACATCAAAGGTCACATCGCCTCTAGGCTCTCACCACTCCAGAAGGTAATCCTTTCTCACATTCCTGGTCCTCTTATTCTCCCATTCACAGAGAAAAGAAACCCGACTTCACACCTTCCATGTTCTCCTCGATCCTCCTCAACCCAAGGACTGGCTTCACATTTCACAAGAAAAAAGCCATCAGAAGAGAATGTCTTCAGTCACTTCACACCAAAGCTCGAAGCTTTCTGCATCTGCACACACACATTTAGCCTTCTGCTCATGG
Source organism: Lyroderma lyra (assembly GCA_004026885.1). Taxonomy (NCBI): domain Eukaryota; kingdom Metazoa; phylum Chordata; class Mammalia; order Chiroptera; family Megadermatidae; genus Lyroderma; species Lyroderma lyra. Next base: position 31,139 of record PVJL010000776.1, on the reverse strand, counting down.
GGGACGAACTATCCCTGTTTCTAAGGCCAACTCTCTAGTTAGGCATTGAGGTTAGATCCCTTCGTGCATCCTCTAGGAACTTGCGCCCACTTCTCCCTCTCTCACATCATCAGGTTTTCCTTACACTAACATTCCCATCAGCAAATGAACCCCCACACACGCATGTGCTGCACCACAGCAGCAGGGCTGGGAGGACTGAGTGATGCCACGGAGTGCTGGTTACCTGGGCTGAACGACCGCCAGCAGGCCTGTGAGACACTAGGCACTCTACTCGACATTTCTGTCCTCAGGTTCCCCACTAAAGCAGAATAACAATAGTGTCTCCCTGTGTGTGTTTATTAACACAGTAGCAATCACATAAATAAATACCTTTAGAAATACACCCACCTCCCGCTGTTGCTCAGTTTGTCGAAAGAGCTGTGCTGTGCTTTCATGGTCTCATCTTCATAGCCAGCATTTGCCCTTGAACTCCCATCACTCAGGCTTCAGTCTTGACCACCCTGCTAAAACCACCACTATCAAGGTCATCAACTCCTCCATGTTTCCAAATCCAGTCAGGATTTCTCAGTCTTCGTTATACTGTAACGTTCAGGAAATTTAATCAGTGGATCCTTCCTTCTTGAAATGCTTTTCAGTGAACCCCTTGTAGTAAGCTCTCTTGCCTGTTATACCCCAGTGGTTGTGCATTCTCAAACTTCTTTACTAGCTTTTCCCACTTTCTCTGACCCCTAAACTTAGTGCCTTAGAGGGCCGTATTTTTCTCCTGCATCAATTCTCGTTTCCTAGGTGAGCTCGTGCACTCCTATGGCTTAAATACTGTAATGGGTGGTTGGGTTCTAAATACATCTCTCTCTCTGACCACTCACCAAAATCCAGATTTCTAAACCGAACCTAACATGAAAAGAATCAACATGCTACACTTGAACTTGACTTTGTTTTTTCTAAGCTCCCCTCCTCTGCCTGCTCTTACCATTTCCCCATTTTGGTAAAAGAAGCCACTTCATGTTTCCAATATTTTGAGGCAAAGTCCTAGTCAACCAACTCTAATCTACCACATCCCACATTCAAGCAACGAACCAGTACTGCTCATCGTCCTGTCAAAGTACAGCCACAGTCTTTCTCTCACAATCTTCTCTCCCGCCAACCTAGTCGAGGGCACCATGATCTCTTGCCTTAATTACTACAACAGCCTCTTACTCATCGCCTTTTCTTCCATCTGTTATAGGCGGGTCCTCCAGGAAGTAGACAATGAGATGGAATTAGAAATGCAAATAGCACATTTTGGAGGAACACCTGTAAATGGAAAAGGAAAGAAGCAGGATTGGGCAGAGGTTGCTGTCAGACAGTGATGTCAACCTGACAAAGTCTCTGCCAACCCAACAAGGGGCTCTAAAGCAATGGTTAAAGGGGTTCCACATGGGGTGGAAATGGGTGGGCCCTGTACCACCATCTTGCTCAGTGATTGGCTGGGGCCAGTCCAAAAAGAATGTGATCTCATTTAAAAACTGAGGCAGAACCTTGATGGAACTTACACCTGGAGGCTGTCAGCATTTCACAGATGGGCAGTGAGCCCCTTTGCAAACAGGATTAGAGGAGCATGAATCTCTGTCTTCCAAAACATCCTTATTCCTCACCCTCTAGGTTCACATCTCTATCATCTATTCCAAACACAGCTGCCAGAGTGTTACTTTTAAAAATGACATTGACCAGTTTCTCACATCACTCAACATTAAATCCGTGGGCTGGAAGACGCTATCCAACCTGTGGCCTGTCCAATCTGCAACCCAGGGTGGCTTTGAATGTGGCCCAACGCAAACACTTAGAACATTATGAGATTATTATTATTTTTTTTGCAATCTTATTTTCAGCTCATCAGCTATCATTAGTGTTAGTGAGGTTTATGCGTGGCCCAAGACTATTCTTCTTCCAACATGGACTGGGGAAGTCAAAAGGTTGGACACCTCATGCATTGCTCTCCCTGTGACTTCCTCTAACCACTTCCCTATTGTTCACGCCAATCCAGCTTCATCTCAGGGCCTTTCTCCAGCAGGGCCTTTGCACATGCTGTTTTCCTCATCCTCAATATTTCTTCCCCAAAATGTCTCAATTGCCTCTGTTGTTTTTTGTTATTTTTTGTTTCTTTGTTTGTTTTGCTTATGCTTATCTTATTTGGGACATTCCCTTCAACCCTTTCTATAAAATAGTCCATACACTTTCACTACCACTTTCTATCCCTATGCCCTGTGTTATAATACTTCTCAACATATTGACACTTCACAGATCATACATTTATTTTTAGATAAGCTTATGAGATCAGACTTTTTTTTTAAATTCACCAATGTATCTTCAGTTCCTAGATTAGGCATATAGTACACACAAAATAAGTATTTTGAATTAATGAATTTCTCCTTGCTTCCTCCCATATTCCAAAAGTCTAGTCTCCATGCAGCAGCCAGAGTGATACCACTGCATTGAAATCAGGTTATAGGAGCTAAAACCTTCTGATAACTTTTCCTGCAGTTAGAGCCACGTCTGAAGTCCTAATGAGCTCTGCGTGATCTGGCCCTGGGCCACTATCTAACATGATTACCCTCTGCTTTTTTTCCTTTTCCTTCCACATCAGACACATGAGCTTTTTGCTGCTTCCTGAGCACACCCAGCGTGTTCAAAACCTACTCAGTGTCCTCTTCCTTTAGCCTAAAATGCTCTTGCACAACAATATTACCATGACTTTACTCGAGTCTTTGCCCCACAACAACCCTTAGAGAGGACTTGTCAATCTGACCCCCTGCCATCTCCTGGTCCTCATGCTTGTCACTACTTAATTTTACTCACCACACCTATCACTACCTGATACACATATTTACGTTGGCTACGTTCCCTTCCTACCAAATTAGAAGTTCCTTGAGAGCAGGGTATTTTTCTGGTGTTTAATGAACAAAGCAAGGAAGACACTGAACATTTCATCTTGTAGGTGTCCTCATAACAAACCCATACTTGAAAAAATCAATCCAATTGTTTTTAAAATAAAGCCTAATGGTAAGACTTAGTATTTGGTGGCATTATAGCACTTGAAATGTTTGGAATTTTTTTTTCTTTTGGTGAATTTTCCCTCCCCATGTAGAATTATTAATGCAAATATTTCACTCTCACCCCCCCCAAAAAAGCAAAAAGAAACCAGCTCCCAAATTCCATGTTTTGAAAACTTTGCTATACCTGTTATATTGACTGAAGGAAGTTAATTATAGATCCCCTGTGACAGAAATTAAATTAATAATTTTCCTTGTGACTCAATCTAACACTATATAATGGGTTTGAATACATTCCAGATCTCCTGGACTTTGAGATATTAACAGTAAAAGGGTACATGCATTCTCTATTCCCGAGGTACCATGTGGGGGCACGTTGCTGCAGTAAAATTCCTGGCCTTTATCCTCACCCTTTACTTATTCTACTGCAGAAAGGAGGAATCTCTCATCTATTGGTGAGTGTGGGAGAAGGGGCCCAAAGTGTGGGAGAAGGGGCCCATGTCCCTTGTCTTTATGACCCGAGGCAGCTGTCTACGGGAAGCCTATAATCTTCCCCCTCCTTTCCCTAAATTTTACAGTCAAGTACCCAGATGGGAGATCAGTGGCTTCTTAGTAACACCTATGACTCTGCTGGTAGATTAAATTCACACATGAAGTAATAGCAGGGCTTCTTTGCTAGAGGCCAAGCCACGTTTTCCCAAATATGATTTCCAGGCGCAACTCTTAGGTCTATTTCTTAAGTGCCTCCAAATACAAGTAGAGAGAACTGTGTTACACTCCTTGACTTACCGTGACAACAACCACCCCATCGGTGTTCCTCTCAGTGCGATACAGAGAATGACAATTTGATTTAAAATACCTTTGCATGTATGCTTTTATCCAAGTCCCGTGACTTGAAGATATTGTAGTAATTCTTGTCTGTTCCTGGTTTTTTTCTTGCTATTAAGTTCAGAAGCATTTAAATAAAATAAGAATGAATTTAGAAGATGAACCAAAGGCAGGATTTGGTATCAGAGTGTAGCCTCCTCAAAGGCTTTCTTTCTGTCCTTTTGACTATCATGGTTGACAACCTCCATTCAGCAGAGATTAAAGAAAAGCATTGCTCTCGTGAAATTTCCACCTCACCTTGCCTAACCTTGAAGTCCCATATGCCTCATATCAAATCAGGGTGATAAATGACACCCGGCCCTGCTGACTCTTTCTAGAATTTCAATTCATCTTACCTTTTGAATTCCATAATTTTTCTCAGTCTTTTCTCCTAAAAATTCTGAGATACATCGGTAATGTTGTAAAGCTGAATTTTCATGAATGTTTTCACGGTCATCTCAATAAGCCTGTCTACTATTTTCAGAATAGAAGTGTGTCTGGAATTTACTGCCTATTGAAAGAAGAACTTATTCAACAAGCATTAATTATGAAACAAGTGATATATAGCAGGCCTACAAATAGAGGAGGGGTGGTGGAAGTGGCTTACAATGAATGACATTGAAAGCAGGCTAAATTGTCAGTAAAAGTTCTTAGGACATTACAAAGCATCAAATTGGAAACCAAAACCTGTAAGAAGTGCAGTAGAAAATGAAATATGCTGTCTTATGGGAACTACTACATATATGCAGGTAATATTAAAATGTATATTTTTCATGTAAGATATTAATACTAGATTAAATTGTGAAATAATTATTGATAGTAGGATCCATTAAGAAACTGCCATAGAACACAGCAGATGACTACTATGTATCTTGAGATTTTTCTCTTCAGAAAAATATTCAAATTTTGTATTGCGTTTGATTCCCTCAAACTACCAACAATAATAAACTTTGGTTTGCCAGGACCTAGCAGGGAATAAATATACTAAGATTCAATGTGTTATATTCATGACAATTTACTACAAATTAGAATTCATATGTGTAAATGATTTGGAAAATGATGCGGGCATGAACAGAAGCAGAGATAAGATAAAATTAAATTTTTAATTTAAAAATATAATAAAATTAAAACTAGTAGAGTTTAGAAATTATACAGAGAACATTTATATTAAATGAATCAAACAATCAATTCTTGAATGAATAGATGGATGAATGAATAAACAAAGAGCAATTCAATAAAAGACTATTAAAAACTAAACAATTTTTTTTACTATATTATAGTATTTGTGTACATGTGTGTGTGTGTATATGTGTGTGTATATATATATGTATGTGTGTGTGTGTGTGTGTGTATATATATATATGAGAGAGAGAGAGAGAAAGAGAGAGAGAGAGAGAATAGATGTACCTAATGCTTATTTTACTGGTAGCTCTAATCATAAAAAATAACTTGGAATGTCCTAATAAAAATGATAGTTACATTCAATTATATATACACATCATATATGAGGTCTGTCCAGAAAAAATCCAGCCATAAATGCCTCTATTTTTCATATTACTAATAAATGCCTGGATACTATCTAATCAGCCCTTATATATTATACATTCATCTACTTTACAAAAACTATAATAGTGTAATCATTTTTGGAATGATCATTTTTATCTCCTATTTGTGACTATTCTATACAGAAAATACCAATTTTAATTTTTTAAATGTCTGTTCAAAATGCTACGATTGGGACATAAAGAAGATTCTATTCCTATGAATCAGTATCTCACAGAATAGAAATAATAATAATGTATCAGTGCTTACTTTATAGCCACACAACTGGAAGAATTCACATTTTTCATATTATCAGTAGGCTTGCTATCAAATTGTTGTTCTCTCATGCACACATCTCAAAAGAGCATCATAAAAGTTTATATGATCTTATCCAAACATGTTTCCAATTTAATATTATACTGATACACTGGATTATAAAATAAGAAACATTTTCAAATGAATAAGCCTATTCATAATCAAAGAGAAAAACAACTAAAGACAGATCATCAAAGCAGTATTTGAACCTGAGAAGATCACATACAACAGCAATATTTATCACGATAAATATAAACTCTGCCCACACACGTTAAGCCCAAGCCCCACTCTGCAATGTGCACCAATTGCTATTTTAAATTTCTGTTTACAGTGGATCGTAATGAGGCTTCAGATTAATGAGAAAAGTTTCTTCATTAAATTTATCTGAGACTTCATGTTGCTGTCTCGTCATCTTAAAATGCTTCATTAAAATATTTGTAAGTTTGTGTAAAATACATAATAAAAAATCACAGCATATGTCAGAGATAGTGTTTAGCTTTCTTGTCAAGGGTGATGCAGGGTACAAAAATTGCCTTTCCTGAAATAAACCATCAATTACCTGCTGGCATCCATTTCCTCTCCTGGTAGAGACACTCTTATTACTTATCGAAGCAATAAACTACTCCATATTCAATTATTTAGGAAACACTGACTTAAAATTTACATGTATCTTTACCTTTTTATAGCAGTCTCAGACATTAGCTCATCCTGAATTCCAAAGGGCTCTGTAAGTACATAAGATACATATTTTTATTTCAATATTAGAGGTGAGGAAACAAACCCTCTTATAACTATCTAGATAGCACCATTTAGTCAAGAGTTTAAATAAGGAAAAAATACCACTCCACTGTACATCTGGATTGTTCTAAATTCAATGATTCCTATCATTTTGTATTCTGGCTTTTAAAATACAATATATGTTATGGGTGTCAAGTTACTTTAAAACTTGTCTAGTCTTATATTCTTTCTGGTCAGATAAGACATATCTAACTGAATTGCTTCTTTCTAATCTGTGTTCATTCGAATACTTTAGGAAAGTCAGCCCTAAACACAGGTATTTGTATGTCAGTTCATGCTTTCTCTCGATGAGCCACAGTGGTTTTGTAGCCAAGAAACCATTCCTGTTCGACCTGACCCTCTTGCTTGGTCTCTCACATGCGTATGTGCCTTCATCCCTCTGCAAAGCTGCTTGTCTCATTGAAAGTCAAATCAACAACGCATTTTCTCACTATTTCCCTGTATGCTCTACTTTCCTCTGAAAACGCTCCTCCCCTGCCCACCTGAATACAAACACAAGTTCATTATTCTTCAATTTCTCAACCAATACAGGGGCATGGCTTAACAGCAGAGGAGAAAGGACACTGGTCTGAGAGTCAGGCCTCCTAGTTCTGCCCCTAATTAATTATGAGACTCTTGACAAGACACTCAGTGTCTTCAGTGTCAGAGGGGATTTAGCCAGATAAGCACTACCCTTTCTAAGCTCTAATATTTTATGGTTGTTCAAAATGAAAACAAGTTGGTTGTAGAGTACAACGGTTATTTACTTATAATATGTAAAATAGCAATAATAGACAGCATAGAGTCTACATTAGTAAAAGGGTTCGTTAGTAAAAATACGATCCTCAGATTGGAAGCCTGACAAGTTTTCATTACTATCTTCTTTAACCTAAAGTACAAATCAAGAAAAATATCCTCGGGAGTTCCCTGGTGGTGTAGTGGCTTAAGGCTTCGGCGCTGTCAGCGCTGCGGCCTGGGTTCGACTCCCAGTCAGGGAACTACCCACGTACCAAAAAGCAAAAAAAAAAAAGAAAGAAAAATATCCTCAGTAGCTCTAAATTGATGGTCCCAACTAGAAATTTTTAACAAGGCAATATACATCCATTTGAAATAAACACCACCATCAGATCTATCTATGTATCTATCTACCTACCTTTATCTCCCTCCCTACTTATCTCTATAACCACATCATTAATAAATAAAAATTATGTCTTGATTGTTGTTCTTTTACTATACTACTGTAATACAACCTGGGCAGATTTTTACCCCAATAAGAATTTTTTGAGGTCAGAAGTGTAATCTCTTTAGCATGTGCAAAATCCTTTTTGGAATGTTCATGCTAATGTACCCCCAAAATACAGGAAGTCTTTCAGGGTACTTCGGTATGTCAAGGGCAGTTGCATATGAGCTGCCAATCAATATAAATCTTTGACACATATTAAGTCAGAGAAAACAAAATAGCTTCAAATTTGAACATCAAGTCAAAAATTTTTTTTTATTTAATAAAGTTTTATTTTTCAAAAACAAGTCAAAAATTTAAAGGCTAACACATTTGGAATTAGGAGAAACTTGCTATCAAAGTCTTTCTCAAATGGGAAGCTCTTGATACATAGTCCAAAGTTAACAGCAACAAAATTTTATGTGCTCAGTTGATGTTGATTCCTCTGAACAGTGGTGAGAAATCTGGTGAATAAATATTTATCAACTGCCTAGGGATTATCTAAGGATCATATCCAAACATATCGATTCTAGTTTTATGTATTCACCAAAAGTTTTTGCTTCTGAAAATAAAGTGAGACATTATGTTATTGAGACAGAGTATAATAAGATGTGTAAATGTACTTATATTTTTATAGAAAACTTTATCATGTATGACATTTATCTCATACCAGACACAACTGTGGAAGTGAAGTAAATCAATATGAAGTTTCTTTGGCAAAGTAAGAGTATAAAACACTAGAAATGAAAATAATATAAACGTGTCCCTTCGGGGTATTTCAACATCCTGACAACATTGATTGTGGGTTTAAACCCTGTTAAAGGCCTAGGCAAAAAGGCAAAAGCACTCAAAAACTAGACTCATCTCAAACATATTCTCAGTAATGATATAAAAAGTAATTTAATGCAAAACAATAACATCAACGAATTAAAACTCTTTAATTAGTTGGCATCAGCTAGAAGAAGTTCAATAAAAGTGACTGCCAAATCTGAGTGAGTTATGACAGCAAAGGTTAATTTTCACTCAAACTATGTTTTTGTCAAGGACTGTTAAGGCTAAGTTGCATGTTGACTCGTTCCAGGACACAGGTCTTTACCTGGAATACTGATGATCTTTGGCAGAGTGAAACAAAACATGGAAAACCACGTATAGGCCCTTAAAGCTCTGCCTGAAATCTATACAAGTCATTTCCACCCAGTCTTCATGGGCTGGACAAAAATCACATGGCCACTTCTGTGTTCAGTAGGGCTGGGACCAAAGGAAAAGAAAAGGCCTCCCCCAAATTGGGAACACCACAGAGGGGGAACCCTACAAGAAGAAAAATTAGAATATAGGCACATTCCACTTAATGCCCACATAGTGTTGTGTTACAATGTTTTGCTGAGTTTTGAATATGTAAACATAAGTTTTTCATTGACCGAAGATGTACACTCTAAAATGTTGATTATAAATCAAAAGGCTTTTTATAAGAAAAACACAAATTGGAGAGCAATTCATGCACTACGCCTTTTTGGTGAAAAATATTCCAAACTACCTCATTTTACTATATATTATTTTGTTATCTTTACATCTTAAAGTTATATCATAGAAGTTGAAATGAAGCACTCAGACATGTTACTTAACTTCTCTGTGTTTTGGTTTTCCCATCTATAAAACAAGGATGGTAATATTATCTTCCTCACAGTATTACTATGAATTTTAAATGAGATAGTACACATAAATGCAACAGAACACTTTCAGGCACATGATTAGCCCCATTAGTGAAGATGATGGTCTAAAGTTGAAGTTACACATCCTGCGTGAAATCAAAACAACTTATTAAAACACAAAATATGGTCAAAGTATTATTTGACATCCTTGTCTCTGAGAAATTACCTGCATGATTTTTTTCTTCAAAAATATCATTACAATCAATTCGAAAAAATTGAGAGATAATCACTGAATGAACATAAGACTCCAATACATACTCATATGACTGATGCATTTCCTAACTGGAAGGGTAAAGTTTATAATTGAGGACAGATAATTTATAGTTCTAGACTAAGTAAGAGGATGGTATCATGTGACATACCTAATATAAACTATTTTATACTCACTGAGCATAATTATAAAGATTTTGCCTGCAGCTGGCCATTTTCTCCCTCAATTATTCCTCTCATTCCTACCTTCAATCTCACCTCTCTATAGATGAATTTCCTTCTGCCTAAAACCGTGACCCCCCAAAAACCCTCAATTTACACTGCTCACTCTCCAGCTATTATTCTGTATTTTTTCATTCTCCTTTAAGAAACTTATAACATTTTTTAAATTAATTTTTTAACAAATACAATTTGACACGTAGAAACTGAACTCTGGTTGTCCTAGTCCTTAGTGTCCTTCACTTCTTGAAAATGTGTAATTCTCTTGACCAAAGCCTCCTTGTTGAAATATCCCCCTTAATTCGTGGTATCTCAAAGTCTAGGTCAGTTCCCTCAGTAAATCCTTTCCTTCTTCTATATTTCCATGCTTCTCTAGGAAAACTAATGTTTTCATTAAAAGATGATGGTATATACATTATCAAACATATTCCTAATGGCAACAATCAATTAGAAATGGAAATGATATAAAGTATTCAATTATCAGGAGTGAAAAAAAATCTGTGAAGTCCTATTGAAGGATTAGATGCAATAATCAACAATAGTCAATATTGTGTTCTTGGATGAAAAAGTAATAAAAAAGCCAAGTTTCCCCCAAATTAATATTAAACTAATTTCAGTTAAAACCCCAAGGTGTATCAGTTTACCTGTTTGTTTTTTGAAGTAGAAAAAAATATGTAATTTAACATAGAAGAATCAATTTAGCAAAAATGGCATAGGATATTGAAGGGGAGAAGAAAATAGAATAAAAGTGGTTAACTTTACTCTGGAGTACAATTTAAGTGTACATTAAAGCCACAATAAAAACTTTGGTACTGGCATAGAAAGAGAACAAGAGAAAACACAAATAAATAAAGCTAGACCTGCTTAATGACTCCCAAAGAGACTAATTCTGGTTTATTTTTTCTCCAGAGAGTGTTACACCCTGATGTGAGCTTAGGCCATGTTATGTTGTTCGAAGATCACGCGGTGTAGTAAAGCACTGATCATACTTCTGGTTTGAGTCACCAAAGACAGACTGATTGGGACCAATTATTATCCTGCTAATGATACTAAGAAATACAAAAGAAAAACAAACAAAAGGTATCAAACATTTTTCTTGTATTACAGAAATCGCTAGAAATGAAAAATTCTCCATTTATGACTCAGAAGCCCACAGTAACAGAAAGAAAATTTCAGTGCACCAATTCAGCTCTGTGATTAATTAATTATTGGCTGTAATGGAGTCATTTCTCCTGTCTGAGTCTGGGCAATCATGCCTGCCACACAGAGCGTCACTAACAATCCAAGAGACAATTTATTTTAAAAAGCCCTGGGCCCAATAACTAGCAAATATGAATGCTCAAAAAGTGTTGGTTTACTTTGGGGTTGGTGATAAATGTCCAAAATAATTCTGGTCTTCCAAAATTTTATGTTTCCCATAAACCACTTGGGCTATGCTCCTTTCCATTTCCTTAGTAAACCAAATCTCAACTTTGATATGTCTGAGTTTTCTTTGGCACATAAAGTTCATTAGTTTTATAGTGAACAGATTTTGGATGACCGTCTTTTAGCTGCCCCCTTTTTTCCTGACTGAGAATATAGTCTGCTGAACAGAAATAATGCCCACAACTTGTTTATTCAGCAGTATAACTTCAAGAACCGTTAATAGTTTACTGATGAAAGTATCAACCTGATCGGTTTTGCTTATGGAATTTGCTATCACAGCTTCCAGTTGTTACTATCTCAAGAGTCTGGGCGAAGTGTGGTACTGTGTGATCATGATTCATCTTCCTGCGTGTAACAGTGACGAGATAAAAGTACAAAGTGGAAAAAAGCAGCTGAATTTCCAGTGAAAAAGTTTAGCCTTCTTAAGCATGCCGTCGGCATAATTTCAGATAAAGAACAGAACAATTCACTTCTTTGCATAAATAATTTAAGAATCAGCCACTCTGCTAGCAGCCACAGTGAATGTAAATTGTACTATCTGCAGATTTATAGTTCTGGGCCATCAATAATAGACTCAGCCATACGGACACCACTTTCAGGCAATGGTTAGGAGACAAAGTTTCTCAATGGAATGCCTGTTGCTTATTTCAAAGAGTGATTTTCAGCCACTTGGTCTAAAGTTTAATATCATAAGATCATTTGCTATATTAAAAGCTAGGATGATAGAAAATTTCATGGGTCATTGAGTGGTTAATAAATCTGAAATCAGATCTACATGATTTTGATAAATCTATCAAACTTATTCCTAATGGCAATAATACTGTAAATATTCTCCCTTAGTTTTATTTCTGTTTTTATCTTTTCTTTTGAACTTTAGCTCTCTAAAAATACAAGCTTATAGGGACAGAACAAGAAGTCAGGGTCAAGAAACTATGAAACCAGTTTATAAAATTTAGCTGTATACATCTTTAGCATAGAAGGAAATATAATCATTTCCTAAAGCTTATGGAGTTTTTTTCTTTACTCCTTTATATACATGTTATTCTGCTAGGAAGTTTTAAGATGGTATGACAAATGTTCTGTCATTCATACACATACACGCACCCTTCTTATAACAGATGAAGGGTACTTCTCACAGTACCCCCTTCCCCAGTCCACCCTCCATCAGAGAAGCTCGTCAGCATTTTGTGCAATGCCGTATGATACGAGGGCTGTCTGGAAAAAATCCGACCATAAATACCTCTGTTTTTCCTATTACATAGCTGGATACTTTCTGGACAGCCCTCGTATAGTACACAGAGTACAACCCTGCACATTTACAACCAGGAAGGGAGAGCAGATATCATATAAGAGTACAGTAACCCAATTGCTCACCAGCAGATGTTGCCTTGAGCAACAGAGTATGTTAGAAACCTGCTCAGTGGTGTTATAGCTGTTCTAATTGCCCCTTCACTAAGTACTTTAGGGACCAGCATCTGTGGCTCTTCAAGAGAAAAACAGCAGCAGATATTTATCCTCTCCCTGAGCTCACCTTTCTACTAATCCCCTGATTTCTTCTGACAAGATGTCCTCGTGGTTAGATAGTTGGGCCATTCCTTTCCTCTTCTTCCTGTATCTCTTACCCTCCTAGAGAGTGTCCTGGAGTTACCCCCTTTTTGATTTTTTAAAAAATTATTATGAAATGGTTCTGTCACATAAGAGTACAAGGTAAATAGAAGAATTCTCACAAACCCACTACTCAGCTTAGGAAATAAAACTTTGCAAATAAAATTGAAGTCACTATGTCCTCTTCCTCAACGCATTCCTCGCCTACTCTGGATGGTGGTAACCCCTAGTTGACATTTGGTATTTGTCATTCTCATGTACATTTCAACAATTTTATTACATCTGTGTATATCTGTAGACAAAGGTTGGTATTTTTGTATATTTTAAAGCCTAAAATAAATTGTTCCATAACATATATATACTTTTACACCTCCTTTTCCCATTCAGTATTGTTTGGGAGATATAATCATTGATATGTTTAACTCTAGTTATTTTCAATAATGTGCATTTTCTATTTTATAAATATGCCACATTAGATTTATTACTTACCTTTAAGCAGGGATCATTTTCTTTCATGAGCATAGATTTTGACTCCTCTCATTATCCTGGGATATAATTTCATCCCCTGGCTTTTTCACTGACCATAATATTTCCCTTACCTAGTCTACATTTTAGATTTCACAAAAATCTGACATAGGTTGAAAAATTGTATAAAAAGATATAAAGGAGAAAAATTGCTAAGTCAGTAATAACAATTATTAACAATACTAATCATAACAGATGCTATCCCTCGAAAAAATTTTTAGGTATCACACTATTTAATCTCTGCAATACTCTGTGAGGTAGCTACTATTCTATTAAAAGTTACTGCAATCCCTCAATGTTATATAGAAAAAAAAAAAAAAAAAACGAGAGAGGAAACTAAAACTCAGGTTTGTTCGACACCAAAATCCCTGCTCTTATCTCATGCACAATAGTTTCCAAAGACCAGATGGAGACTTGGGAGCCATTTTTACTTCCTCAGTAACGAAAAAACACAATTAAAGGAAAGGCACACACCAGTCTCTACACTCCCAAGTGCCCTTTTCAACCACTGGCTTTGATTCAATTGCACCATCAGTTCAGTTAGAATAGCAGTCACCTCCAACACTAGGCTCTACCAATTACTTTTTATTTAATTGACCAGATTTGTTAGCAGACAAGGTTTGAGTAAAAGTAGTCCAAAGGGCAGCAAACATTATTGTTCTTTTGTGTTAGGAATCTTTTCATGGTGCTGCTAATGCACAGCCTTGTCCCAGTCACAAAAGCACATGTATACAAAACAAAACAAAGTAAAAAGGTGAACCTCCCTGAATCTCTGTTTTCTCATAAGCAAAGTGAGGGCTTAGCAGAACGATGTCTAAAGCTAGGATTCTGGGCTCCAAGGAGAAAAAATTATTTTGCAAATTTTCTTAAAGACAACTCTGCCAGAGAAGGTAGGGAAAAGCTGAAACACTCAATTGTAATATGTGATAGAAAACATTTCAGTCGATAGTAATTACATATTTCATTGGAAGAATAAAATATATCACTAGGTTTTTGCACTCTCTTGGTGAAGGCGTATCATTCTGGCTCCCTTAGAGCCTATGGTACTACGTACAAACAGGGTGGTGAAATAAATTCCATAATAATATGAACTACCAAAGCTGCATTTTTTATTTCATTTCAAGTCAACACAGTTCTTCACTAGTTGGCTTTGCCGTTTTCAGAAGGAAAAATATAACATCCATTCATATGCCCATTAAGAAGCTTTACTTTTCTCTATTTAGACACCAAAATTCATGAGATTTCCCATAGAACAAAAGAAGCCTCTTTCAGAACCCAGGAGAGGCTTCTGAGGATGAACACAGGGGGCGATAGCCTCGTGCAGTGGCATCCTTCCCAAAGCCTGCTGCATGATATATTGGAGGTAGGTCATCTTCTTCTTTGCATTTTAGTGTCCCTACTGATCTCCTTCAGGCAAGGTTAGGAGGCTAACTAGAAAAGACTATAAATTAGTGAGTTATCAAAATGTGCTCTGGCACTATAGAACCTCATAGTACCTTTAGAAATACAATTACACACAGTCTAGTGCATGCCCCTGACCCAGAACCACATCATATTACACGCTTACCTCCTCCCAGTATGCCACGCAATGTCCATGTGTACAATTCCCATCAGAGTCTCATACAGAGAAGTCACTATAGTCAGTTCAATTACACCAGAAAGAATTGTTTGATATATTTATCCTAATTTGTGTGAAGTTGTGAATTGCTGATCATAAAATCAAATCCCATAGTACAAAAACCAGACCATATGGGCCAATCCTGTTCAGTGGTTCCAGTGGAAATGAAAGAAATTGACATTCTAGTTTTTTACATTTGCTTTTATGTCCCAAAGGAGACATAGCCTGAATAGGTCTAACATGTAGAGGAGCAGATAAAAGTAACTGAAAGAACAGGTATGCTTTGTTGTTAAAGTCTACTTTGAGCATCAGTCAGAAATCTCCAGAGAAAGAGAATCAATAGGATACGTATATATGCGGAGAGAAAGAGATTTATTTTAGGGAACTGGCTAAGGCAGTTATGAAGACTGCAAGTCCAAAATGTGCAAGGTGGATTCAGTAGTCTGGAGATGCAGGTAGGACCCAATGTTGTAGTTCAAGTTCAAAGTCTGTGTGCCGGCAGAATTCCTCCCTGTTCAGAAGCAGTCAGTCTGTCTTTCTCCTATTAAGACCTTCACCTAAGTGGATGACACCACCCACATTATGGAGGGCAATCATCTTTACTCAAAGTCCACTGATTTAAATGTTAATCTCATCCACAAAAGACACGTTCACAGAAACATCCAATATCTGCTTGACCAAATATCTGAGCACTGTGGCCCAGCCAAATGGACACATAAAATTAAGCATCACCCCTTGTAAATTATGTATTTACACATCCATTTCACCTGTTAGATTGAGAAAGCAAAGAGTATGCAAATGTCTTCACTGCCTTTCAATGGTTAATAATTTTTATTTTCAATTAAGTTGGCATATGATATTATATAGTACTTTCAAATGTATAATATAGTGATATTTACATAAATTACAAAGTGATCACCCTGTAAGTCTAGTACCCATTTGATACCATAGTTATTACAATATTATTGATTAAATTCTTTATGCTGTGCTTTCTTTCCTGTGATTGTTTTTATAACTGGCAATTTACACATCTTAGTATCTTCCCTTTTTTCACTCATCTCCCCAACCCCCACCCAACTGGTTAACTGTCAAAATGTTCTTTGTATCTGTGAGTTGGCTTCTGTTTGATTTGTTCGTTTTGTTTTTGAGATTTTACACATAAGTGAAATCATACGGTATTTTCTTTCTCGGATTTATTTTGCTTAGCATAATACCCTCTATTATATAATACCCTCAACAATAATATCCATGTTTTTGCAGATGTTAAGATTTCATTCTTTTTATGCCTGACTAATGTTCCATTGTATACATATAACTCATCATCTGTATCTGTTCATTTACTGATGGACATGTAGGTTTTTCCATATCTTGCTGCAATGAATGTAGGGATGCATATGTCTTTTTGAATTGGCATTTTGGGTTTCTTCAAATAAATATCCAGCTGTGGAATTGCTGGGCCCTTCTATGTCTCTTGTTACAGCTTTTGTTTGAAACCAAGCTTATCCAACCACATGTGGCCCAGGATGGCTTTGAATGCAGCCCAACATAAATTTGTAAACTTCCTTAAAACATTATGAAAATTATGCAAAGATCTTTTTTAGCTCATCAACCATGATTAGTGTTAGTGTGTTTTATGTGTGACCCCAAACAATTCTTCTTCTTTCATTGTAACCCAGGGAAGCCAAAAGGTTGAATACCCCTGTTTTAAACTATTTTGTCTGATATAAGTATTGCTACCCCAGCTTTTTTTTTTCATTTCCATTTGCATGAAGTATCTTTTCCCATTCCTTTGCATTCAGTCTTTGTGTGTCTTTCAACCTGAAGTGGATCTCTTATAGGCAGCATATGAAAGGCTATTTTTTTCTTATCCATTCATCTACCTTATGTCTTTTGACTGGAGCATTTAATCCATTTACATTTAAAGTACTTACTGATAGGTACGTAGTTACTGTTGAATGGAAGGGTCATGCCATTATAACAAGATGCTAGATGCTAGCAACAGATGATATAGTCCATTTCTATATTCTCTCAATCATACATTCATTTACTCACTTCATCAACACCAAGTGCCTTTTCCTTACTAAGAGCCGAAATTGGTCCAAGGGTTTCAGTAGTGAGTAAGTCCCATGTTTGGTCATGATTAGAGTCTACTGAAAAATATAGTCAAATAAACCACATTTGACACAGAAGCAATTGTGGAAATATTGGAGATATTGGAGAATCTGATAATAATTATAGACTCCTTTCCAAGAAAATGCATATTCTAATTATACTACCATTTAGTATCCAATCTCAGAGGTTTCCAGGACCCTCAAACATTCATCCACAGACCACTTAAATGTTACCACAGAGTAAGAGCATCTGGTTTACAGTCTCACTAATTTGTATTTGCGGTGCTCAACTATAGGAGAGCAGCACAAAAATGTTTTCAGTGACACTGTGAACATTTTCTGTAGGTATAGTTTTTGATGGATAAAACACCCTTGCCACGGGCCAGTGGCCTTTGGTACAAAGAAAGTACTGAAGACTCACTACAGTTAGCTTAAATTTCAGTAATACAAGCTCATCTGTTTATAAAGAGCTGGCCCAACAAGCATAAAGATTCTTTTTACTTGCCTTGTTCCCATATCACATCATGTACTCAAAAGATTAAGTGTAAAGTAAGAAGAAAAGATAGTCAAATAGAATTGCTATTACAAAGTCTTGGCTTGTAGTAGAAATACTTTAATGATATTTCTGGATTCATTTAACACTAAAACCAGAACTTTTTCTGCAACTTACATCTCCATTGTCAAACATATTTGAGGTTGCCAGGGTAGAGATTGTTAATTTAAAAAAATAACTGAAGAACACTAAAGTTACTTTTCAATTGTTAATTCAAACCATCTACAAATTTGTTAGAAAAAAAGGGGGAGTTTTCCCTTTTTACCAAAAATTAATAAAAACATCCCATTGAAATGCACTTAGGTATACACTTAGTCACTCTTGAAAATTAAGCTTAGGTTTCAATCTAAAACACCAAAGAATAACTAGTACAAGAAAATGTTTTTTTTAGAAGGAACCTGATTAACTAAATAAAGTAGATTTATTTTATAGAATGAGAAAATGAGGCTTAAGTTCGTAGAAGCAGAACCTGGATCTATAGGGCACATGACGTAGTCTTGTAGACAAAGCTATTCAGCTCAATGAATTACCCTTTATACTAGCAAACACTTTTAATTGTATTCTGTAGGCATAGACTTAATAAAAAGTAAATCAAAGCACTCATCATTTATTGATGACAGTATCCACCCTCTTATCATTTATTCATTTATTCATCAATTTAATCAATCAATTTAGTATTTACTGAGTAACTTCCATATGGTATGTTCAAAGAAAGAAAAGGTCTGTCCAGAGCAGTGAATTAAGAAGTTGATCCTAATACCTGAGGTAGAGATTCAGAAAGACACCCATTCAAAAGGCCTTGTTGGTGTAGAGCAAAGATCAGATTTTCTTGCAAATACAAGATTAACCCATTCCAATGTTTTAAATAAGGAAACAATACAAACTAACATATTTTAAATCAATCTCCTCTTGTAAGTTTGAACCTTCTGCTCTGGTAAAATTGCTTTACCAGCTTTGCCAAAATATACCTTGGATTGTCCTTTCTCTGTGCTCACACCTCCTTTCCATCTGGAAAACTTCCCTAACCTGCTGAAGGTAATAGATATACAAGCCCAGGAAGCACGGAGAGTCCCAAACAAGATGAACCCAAGAAAGCCCACAGCAAGACACATCAGAATTAAAATGGCAAGATTTACAGACAAGACAAAGAGAGAATTTTAAAAGCAAGAAAAAGGCAGTTAGTTACCTGTAAGGGAGCTCCCATAAGACTGTCAGCTGCTTTCTCAACAGAAACTTTGCAGACCAGAAGGGATTGACAGAAAATATTCAAAGTGATGAAAAGCAAAGACCTACAACCAAGATTACTCTACCCAGCAAAGCTATAATGTAGGTCAAAGGACTGATAAAGTTCTCCCCAGACAAGAAAAAGCTAAAGGAGTTGATCCCACCAAACCAGTATGAGAAGGAATCTGGAAGGAACTTTTTTAAGACAAAAAGAAAAAAAGTCAAAACCATGGATAATAAAAGGGCAATGACTACATATCTATCAACAAGTGGAGTAAATGTTCCAATCAGAAGGCTGGGTGGTTAAATGGATAAAGAAACAAGACCCTTATATACACTGCCTACAAGAGACTGATTTCAGACTGAAAGGCACACACTGTCTGAAAGTGAAGGGATGGGAAAAACATATTTTATGAAAATAAAGACAAACACAAAAGAGCTTAGGTAGCAATATTTATACCAGACAAAATAGACTTTAAAACAAAGGCTAGAACAAGAGACAAAGAAGGACCCAGTAATCCTACTTCTGGCTTTTTTTTCCCCAGAAGAAATGCAAAACGCTACTTCAAGGGCATGCATGCATGCACCCATATGTGCATTGCAGCATTGTCTGCAGTGGCCAAAATGTGGAGGCAGCCTGGGTGTTTACTGATGAATGAATGGATAAAGGGGAGGTGGTACATACCAGGGATGGCTGGAAAAAAATCCAGCCACACATCCCTCTCTTTTTCCTATTATGGGGCTGGATACTTTCCAGACAGCCCCATGTAGACCATGGAATACTGCTCAGTCATGGAAGGGATGGGTTCTTGCCATCTTCAGTGGCATGGATGGACCTGGAGGGTACGGTGCTGAGTGCAGTATGTCAGACAGATAAGACAGATGCAACTTGACTTCACTTACATGTGGAATCTAGAGAGCAAAATAAACAAACAAAACATAAACTCACAGGTACAGAGAACATTTTGATGGTTGGCAGGTAAGAGGTGGTTTGGGGGTGAGTGAAAAAGGGAAATAGATTAAGAAGTACAAATTGGTTGTTACACAGTAGTCATGGGGAGGTAGGGTAGAGCACAAGGAATATAGCCAATAGTATTGTAGTAACTATGTATGGTGTCAGATGGGGACTAGATTTATCAGGGTGATAGGTGGGAGGGTGGAAAAGGTGAAGGTATTAAAAAGTACAAATTGCTAGTTACGATATAGTATGGGGATGTAAAGTAAAGCACAGGGAATATAGTCAATGACATGGTAATAATAAGTATATATAGTGCCAGGAGGGTACTAGACACGTCAGGGAGATCACTTCTTAAATTGTATAAATGTCCAACCACTGCACAGTACACCTGAAAATAACATCAAATAATCCTGAATGTCAAAATAAATAAAGTGTAAAAAGTAACAACAACCAAAACACAGTCAGTAGAAGATGCTGAGAAGAAACTAGTATGAGAAACAGGAGCAGCAGTTTTCTGGAAGAGGTTACCAGGGTAAGTACTGGACGTGTCCAAAGGATGAACTTCTAGAAAAGACCATTGTCCGCTGTAAGCAGGGGAGTTCTGTTTTGACCACTGAAAGCGGTTTCACCAAAAGGGTAAGTTCAGACCTCTGAACACTGAGGAATGGCAAAGGGACCGAGGCAGGCAGCAATGAGAGTGAATTTACTCTTTTTAAAGAGGTGGTGGTACACATAAGGAAAGCAAACTTGTCAGCAAAGGTAGGGTTTTCTGTCCATTTATTTGGTGTAATTTGTGATCAAAACCTGAAGCAAAGGACTTTGTGTGGAGAAAATGGACAGAAGAGGTGGTCAATAGGGGGCGGATCCACAGAAGAAATGGGAGTTAATAAAAAGCTCATTTTCTTAGAAATACTAGGAGTAGAAATTGATAACAAATGGTACCGTTTGGTGTAGAGAAAAATTTGCACAAGCCCATTTTATTCGCTCAAGACCAAAAGATCATTTTTGACAGTCAAGCCTCCAGGATGGCTTGAAGAGCTTAAGGAAAATGTTAATGGTTTGTGTCAGACACACGCACAAAAGGAATGGAATGGGGATAAAGCTGTCAAGCAAAAGTGTTTTTGAATGTCCAAAGAGGTGAGAAGAAGCAGGTTGTTTTACTAGGGTGAGAAGAGAAAGCTTATCAGACTTAGGATTGAAATTAGATAGATTTCAAGGGCAGATAACACTGAAATATGAGAATGTCAAAGACCCTTAAAAGCCTTTCTTATTTCCCAAACATCCCCAATTGTGAGGCACATCCTAAATTAAATGACATCTCTAAGGGATGGAAGAAACTTTAGTTGTGTCTGGCAAAAAAAATTTTTTGTAATCAAAGGTTCATCTAGGTTCTAGAAATATTAAAATATATTTCACAAAAATGCACTCATCTCCTTAAAGAGACAGTTTTCTCTCTGAATCCTTTTATGTTCACAGCAAACCCACAACACTCACGGTGGGATCTTCCTAAATTTATTTTAATACACGAACTCTTGCTGATCTAATTTTTCATTCCGATAAGATGTGGTCTTAGGGATAACTACCAATAAATAAATAGAAAAAAAAAGATCATTTCTCCTCATTTAGAATGGCAAACAAATATTTCTAAGAAAGGTTTATTTTGAACTCCAGTAATCGAAGATGTATGATCAGGTAGTTATAGTATTAAAAGAAAGTTGATTTTTTTCACAACACAGGGAAAGGCTTAACTAAACAATAGTCCAAATGCAATTGCAAGGAAAACATTTCACCTGAGTGTGCAAAAACTATTACGAACTACTTAGAAGCAACAGTGAATATGAAAACACATTGTTTTAATTATCAATTCATGGCATACGTTCTTAAGACCATCTCTAGGGGGTCACTATTGAGCAACATCTTTGGTGTCCTAGAGTGAGATTCTACAACAAATACTTACATAAAAGAAAAAAACAATGTCCTTAGCTTTCTGTGACTCAGTCAGCTCTTTATTTCCCCTGGGTTATTCTACATTAATAAGGAGGTGAGTTCTGATGACTGCTCAGTGCTCTGAACAATGCCCTGCCCAGCCGCCATCCTAGCTCTCCTGGAATGGGTGTTATCCTACCCAAAGGCTCTCAGGTCTCCCCAGTGACTCTGGTACAGTCTTGTGACCTTACACCTAGACTCTGTCTCAGACATGTCTTTTAGCAATGATGCTTCATTTGGACTCTCTGCCTCAAATTTCATTTTCAGATTTGTCCCCTCAACACTATCTTTCAGATCCCACTGAATGTCACAGCCTGTGGATCGCCTTGACTCTAGAATCTCTGAGAAGAAATACAGTAACTGATGTGCACAAGGAACTCAATTGATAATTAACTAACAAATAAATCTATTCCAAGCCTACTAACTAGGGTATCTGCTTTTCCAGAGAATAAATTCAGGTAAGTAACCCCTCTCCTAGATTACCTTGCCCCCTGGTGCAAATTCAATGTTGCCTTCTGTATCTATAAAAATCACACTGCAATTAGATTAATATCATTCTGGGCCATTGAGCTTCTAATAACACCAGAACAGAGCTAAGGGTATTGATGTTTGACGTTGATTAGCAAAAATGGCTGAATGCTACTTTCAAAGGACAAGCACATAAGAATCCCAGAGCAGTTAGTTTGTCCTCTTGCTGGTGAGACACAAAAGATAATTTTGTGGGATGTAAACTCTGTCTGCTTTTAGCTATTTGTGTCCTGAATCACCAATGTAAGCCACAGTTGAAGACTTTGAAGCTTCTCCAAGAAAAGTTCCCTGAAATTTTTCAAACAATTCAGTTTAATGGAAGGCAGAATGTTAGCATCTCCAATGGACTTTAAATAAAAGAGAAGGAGGTCATGAAATTCAGTGCTCCTAACTAATGAGTGTTGTGCTTCAAAGAAAATCCGTCTCTTCTGATGAGTCTGACAAGAAGCACCATGATAGCAATCTGAACCTGAAAATGTGGTTAGTAAAAAGGAATTCAACTGTATCTATTCCCTAACGAACATTGTCTCCTTCTGGAACCTAGAAATGTGAGCTCTTCATGGAGAATATCTTTCTAAAGAGCACAACAATCAGGGTAAATGTCATCTTCATTAATCATTGTCTCATATAATAGAGTCAACTGTAAAAATTGTATTAAGTCTAACTTCCTGCGGAGCTGAGAGGAAATGGGGAGTTTAAGCAACTATCAGACCAACATGTGAACTGAAGAAGGGCCCTTTCCTCATATGCCTCTGACTGCTATGACTCCTGCAATTTTCTCTTTTTACCCCATCCTCTCCTCTCCCCTCAACAAACCACTCTATCCGGAAAAACAAAGGCAAGGGGAAAACTGACAATAGCTCTTAAAGGAAAAGGCTGTATTAGAGAGAAAAGAGCAGTCTAAATACCCTGTATTTTATCAAATAGGACTTACTTTTCAATCTACCAGAAGTACTATAAATATTAATTTAGAAACAATCTACAATACATAATAACTTATATTTTCTTTTGATTTTCACAGAAATGAAATAGCCTAGTGCAAGAGCTAGAATTCAGAAATTGCTCTTCACAGTTGACAGTGTTTTTATGGACAAAAACACGAGTTTTTTAAAGCTATTTCACAGTCATCTTTACATAACATTGGGACTGTTATCCAAACATTACTGGCTTTTTAAATGAAATGACCAGTGACCAGTCATTTACTTAATATGAAATCAATTAAAATGTTAACATGGAACAAAATAATATGTCAAAAAATGAAAAAATAAAAGTATGATTTACTGTCAGAAGGACCCCCCACCTACACACCCAAGATCAACATCAAAAACAAAAATCCTTATTACAGTGCAATCAATAAAATTTGTAACAGATTTAATAAAATGAGTATATACATACAAGTATGTTTTTATTTTGCAAACATTTTCTGTAAAAAACCAGATAGTATATATTTCTTGTGGGCAATATGCTCTTTCACAACTAGTCACTGTCGTGTGAAAGCAGCCATAGACAGACATAGGCTACCAAAGGGTATGACTGTGTTGCCAAAATCTTTATTCACAAAAATAGGCAGCAGAACACACGTAGCCTGAAGACCGTAGTTTACCTAGCCTTGATTTACACCACTGCATGCAACATGTCAGGCAAGTAGTGTGCACTGGCTAAAATTTGAATAAATAAATTAGTACAATATGGACAGGACTTCTGAACACATATGTATAAATACATCTATTTCAACAGAAAAATAATTGTTTTGTGTGCTACAACTAAATAATAGAATCTAGTTTTAGAACTGGAAGTGACCTCAGAAACATCTAAATATCAACTCATCAATTTTATAGATGAAGAAACTGAAGCCAAGAACATTCAAATGGCAGGAACTATGTTATATATTCTTTTTTTTTTTTTTAATGAAAGAACACATTCCAAAATCTTAAATAAACAATTTTAAAAATGCCAAAATAATACCTTTCTAGTTACAGTGATAAGGAACAAAAGAAATGTATTGCCATGGGATTTTACTGTTTGTGATAAAGCAACAATTTAAAGTTTCTGTTAAATTTGTATTGTCTACCACGACTTGCCATAAACTAACCACATTACTTAAAGAAATTACTTTTTCTTACAAAAATAAACTGAATTTCCATCTATTATCATTGTGAGCAAAACTGTCAAGGACTGCAGACAAACGAAGAGGCTCAATTTTATCTGAGATAAGGTAAGATCTATTAATATTCATCACCCACTTTCCATTGCATGACTTCTTTGGGTATTAGACACATAAATCATTTTATCTATCATGTTTGCCCTGCTATTTTTCTAAAGGGGCTGCATATAGAAAGATTATACAGACATATCTATCCATATACATGGAAAGGAAAGTGTTTATAGTTCTATTAAATGGCTATTAAAGAAAGTAAAACACCTCAGTATAGATATAATATGAGCAGAATTTTAAGGATAAATTCACACAAAAACAATAGTGTCCTTACATTAGTGTTATATAGTATTTTAGGGAAAAAGAGAGAAGGGTCTAAGGAATGGTTACTAGGGGTGAACTAAAATATAGTTCAGTGCTGCTAACAACCAGTCAACTGATGGGTACCAAATGCAGGTTCTTCTCCCAAATAACTACCTTTATTTCTCAGTTTCTTTTCTTTTGAATTCCACGTTAGAAGGTTCAAAGGTCATGGAAAGACAGGCAGATCAATCAAATGAAAGGGGAGAATTGATGACAGATACCACAGAAATACAAAAAATTATAAGAAAACTATATGCCAACAAATTGGACAATCTGGAAGAAATAGATAAATTTCCAGAACCTCACAATCTTCCAAGGCAGAATCAAGAAGAAACAGAAAATCTGAATAAATTACTACAAATGAAATTAGTAATCAACAAACTCCAAAAAAACAAGAGTCCTGGGCCATATGGTTTCACAGGTTAAAAAAAAAAAAAAAAATATATATATATATATATATATATTTTTTTTTTTTAATTAACTCTTATTCTCATCAAATGATTCCAAAAACTCCAAGAGGAGAAAAGGCTCCCAAACTCATTTTACAAGGCCATCATTATCCTGATTCCAAAGACATTACAAAAAATGAAAACTATAGGCCAATATCCTTAATAAACAGACAAAATCCTCAACAAAATATTAGCAAACCAAACTCAGCAATACATTAAAAAGATCATACACCATGATCAAGTGAGATCTATTCCTGGTATTTGAGACTGGTTCTATTTGCAAATCAATTAATGTAATATACCACATAATAAAAAACAAAAAAATCATATGTTTATATTAATAGATACAGAAAAAGTACTTGACAAAATCCAGCATCCATTTATGATTAAAAACTCTCAGCAAAGTGGGAATAGAGGGAATATATCTCAACATAATAAAGGCCATATATGACAAAACCACAGTTACTATCATGCTCAATGGGGAAAAGATAAAAGCATTCTTCTTAAGATCTAGAAAAAGACAAGGATACCCAGTTTCAACACTTTTATTCAACATAGTACTGAAAGTCCTAGCCACAGCAATCGGATAAGAAAAAGAAATAAAAGGCATCAAAATTGGAAAGGAAGAAGTAAAACTGTCAGTATTTGCAGATAACATGATAGTATTTACAGAGAACCCTGAATATTCCACCAAAAAAAACTATTAAAACTGATAAAGTGAAGAAGCAGAATAAAAAATTAATATTAAAAATTGGTTGAATTTTCATATACCTATAACAAACTATCAGAAAGAGAAATTAAGAAAATAATCCCATTTATAATCTCATAAAAAATACTTAGGAATAAATTTAACCAAGAAAGGAAAACACTTGTGCTCAAAAAATAATAAGACACTGAAGAAAAAAATTAAAGATGCAAATAAATGTGAACATGTACCATAGTCATGGATAAAAAGAATTAACATACTTAAAATGTCTACACTACCCAAAGCAATCTTTAGTCACGTTGCAATTCCTATCAAAATACCAATGGCATTTTTCACAGAACTAGAACAAATATGGGTTGATCAATTTTGGCTCCAATCAAATAGAAAATGAACAGGAAAATACAGTTTAATAAAATCAAAAAGAAATGTACCTACCTTATTTATTTTCAAAGCTGCAAAATTATTTTTGTACAAAATCACCACACACTTCAATACACTTCTGCCAACGCTGCATGAGTTTTTGAAATCCGTCCTTAAAATAATCAGTGTTTTGTATTTGAAACCATTTCCTCACTGCAGACGACACTTCATCACAGATGAACCACCTCACCCCACGTCTTACTGCCCTCACATCAGCACACTGACCACCACAAACGGCTTGCATTCGTCTGTGACTTTCAATTTAACTTTTTCAGCTGCTAAGAATTCAGTAATAGCACGTTCTTTGAACTGAACATCTGAACACATTTCCATTTCGATGTGCACTGGGTGAAAAATGTAAGCAACTGTGTGTGCAAGGTCAAGAATGATGGAGGGGAGAGACCATGTGACCACACAGAACCCGTTAGATCTGGATATGTCTGATGTAACAAAAAGCATTACAGTGAAGGCAAAATTTATCAGTCCACCATCATAGTCACGTGATATTCTCACAGCATAGAGAATATAGTCCATTGTATTGTAATAGCTATGTGTGGTGTCCGATGGATAGTAGACTTGTTGGGGTCACTTTGTTTGGGGTATAAATGATTAATCATTATATTGTTTTGTACACCTGAAATTAATAATTAAAAATATTTAACAAAAGAAAATATGAGCTTGAGTATTTTAAATGAATATTGATTGGGCTTGGCTTCCAAATTGACAGAGAAGAATTGTACATAAATATTCAATGCAGCAAAAAGAACAAATAGTCACTGCTAATTATCTCAAAAGATTTTGTTTTTGGCTAATCTCACCAAATCCTGTACCATTTGGATTTATCGTTTTGATGATCTTTCTGCTTTAGAAAGGAATGCATTTATTTTTTAAAAGGTTGCTTATGATTCTAATTCTCTTCAGAAATAAATATTACCTTACCATGCAGTAATGAAACAAAGACTATGATTAAAAATAGAAATTTGCACTTACTGAAGTTGATGATTGTCATTTTCTACTGAGACTCCAAATTTTATTTCTAGTACTGAATAGAACATGTTTACCATCCCAATCTTTCTAGTTAGTGTATGCAGTAATATCCATCTCTAAGCGTAAATCGAAACTGAACAATGGATAGCAGGCACTTGGTCTCTCAAATATAAATAAAACACCACAAAGTGGAATTATACGTATGATCTCCTCACCCACAATGAATGGGGCTTAGGAGAAAGGGCATGTGACAAGTGGACATACATAAGAAAATAATTCCTCCATACAAATATTCAGCTGGGCAGGAGGGTTGGAGAATTGGAAGATTCCCAGTGCTCTTTGAAATGACAGGTACATGGGCTAGTGCTTTGGAGTACTTCTGGTCCTCTTCAGTGACTTCATCACAGAAATTGTTACAGATTCTGTGCAATATGTGAAAAAGAACAAAAAAGAAAAGTCATGGGGTTTGTAGATAATTAAACCTAGTCAATCCAGCCTCCACCACCTAACACAATTTCACCTGAGGAAAGCAATTTCTCCCAAATTTGATTTCTTCATCTCTAGACTGGAGACAGTAGTGGTTTGCAAGATGTTGGAAGGATTTGAAATAATTTTCACGTCAAGCCTGGGCATACAGTAGATGCTCTTCAAGTGATCAAAACTGTTGCTGTTCTTGTTGGCTTTAGTAGTAGTCACAGTGGCAGAGGTAAGAGTAGTTAACAGTGGTCACATTAGCACTAAACTACTTAACCAGGCACATTATAATACACACTTCCGTTGCCATGTAAAGACTTGAGTGGAGCTAAAGCTAACCATGTTCTTCTCATCTTCCTCATTCCTGTATATAAAAATGATGGTGTCAGAGACTTGAGTTCTTCCTACTTAGACAATAACCAGTTTCTCCTCAATCCAACTCAAAAAAGAATGACTTAATGACATAGTCAGAGGTCACTCCTAGTTACTCTGTCCCAGGTAATGTGATGCTCCAGCTAGTTCTTCCATTAGTGAGAGATGAGCTGTTGCAGGTTCAAACCTAGCCAGGGCCACACTCCCCAGTGCTTCACTCTTTAGCTGGCAGAATGATATGCAGTATGAAAACAATTTCAAATTCAATTTAATTCATACTTTTTCTTAGACCAAGCCTTAATATTTAAATTATGTAAATCTATAGAAAATTGAGGGAAAAAATAAAATTGATGTGACCTCTAAGTCTGCCCCGTCACTGTAATAGCAGCTAAAGTTTTGAAAATTTGTAAACAATACTTATATTGTATAATGAAACCACGTGAAAGATTTGATTAGAATTCAACCCCCAAATTCAGAAAGTGATAAAGACAAAGACAATTCCCACTACACATTACCACAAAGGGCATTTTTAACAGCATGTGAGATAATCTAAGGATTGTTCCTAATAAGACTGAAAAGCTTTTAAACTCTTAGCCATTTTCTGCCTTCGCAAAAGAAGTATCCCCCTCACATTCCTGTGTGTGTGGTCTTACTTGGAATTTATATCACTTGATGTTATGCAGAATACACTCCCCTTAAGAGACCAGGAAGTGACAGCCCAGCCTCGCAATACTTCTTACACCCAACGTTGGCTCTCCATAAAAGAAGATGGATAGTTCTATCTTGCAAATTCCTCTACTATTCCTTGTTGATGCATTATTTGTTTTTATGCTTTTACTTCCCTCATTGTGTGATTTTTTTTTTAGATGAGTGGTTCTCAAAGCAAGACCCCAGATCTCAACTGGGGCTAATTTTGTTCTTTAGGGGACATTTAGTAGTGTCTGGAGTTATTTTTAATTGTCACCACTAGGGGTGTGCTATTGGCATCTAGTGGGCAGAGGCCAGGGATGCTGTATGACATCCTACAATGCACACGACAGCCCATCACAACCAAGAACTATCCTACCACAACATCAATAGTGACACTGTTGGGAACCCCTGCAAAAAGTAATAAATATTTTAATATAGTTTCAATAACTTTTGAAAGCCTAATGAAATAGGTGTTTATCTAAGATCATGATGCACAGGCTAACCAGAATTGAAATACTTTTTTTGTTTTCAGTTGAATTCTTAATAAGTTAGTGTTGTGTGGCTTCTTATTTTACTCTTATAATTAACTCTGATTGGCAATTATCTTTTGTAGTAATACTTAATGAGAAATGGATTATTGTTATGTAAATGAGCCAGCAATCTGCTTCAAAATACAAGGTCAATGGAGGAATGAACAGATGAAAGCAATACTCACTGCTAATGACGTTGATAACCACTGATACAGGTCTGAGTTATCAGAAAAGAATGTTTAATGTTACCTGAACAATAACATTTTTGTTAAAAAGCAATTTCCAAATTACTCCATTTTTTCTAACTTGCCTTTCAGGATAGTTTCATATATTAGCATACAACCTGCAGTGTCAGTTTGAGTATGCATCGCCTTGCTGACTTTTTACTGACTGTATGGGTCTCCTTATGGGAATTTCAAACTTGAAAACAATTTCTCAGTTCCAAGAAAAGCATTTTCTTGACCCAACTCTTCTGCACTCCACCATTTCTCTCCCTTTCACTAAATTACAGCCTGGGTGTTACCCCATCCTCCACACAGCCTGCTTCATCCTACTACTGCTAAATCTCTTTATTTTGGATGCAACATATTTTCATAAAATCCTGAAATACATTTTTTTGTGATCATCCTATTCTCTAGAATCCAGACTATAATGATCCTCTGCTACCTTTTCGAAGAGTAGAGTGGCTTCCACAGCCTACAAAAAGGGTCAAATTCTAGAGGTTTTATGTCCAGAGGGCTTGCCATTTTGGTAGCTACAGCATCAACATAGGAATATTCTTTTAAATAGATGACAAAATTGTATCATGACCACCATCAATATTGGAGTTCCTAAAATTTAAAGACCATGGGTTATAAACTTTTATTAATTTGATAAACAGGCTAAATGCAATGTGCTAGGACCCAGGTCAGGTACTATTATGCTAAAATAAACATGAGCCTTTGTCAAGGGCCACATATTCTGTTAGAGGAAACCTATAGAAAAGCAAATGATTGCTAATATGATGCCATTTGGCATACTAGACACATACACAGAATATAGAAATAAACACAGTATAATATAAGCCTATAGTATAGGAACAGTGATCAGTCCTGCAGGAGAAGAGCAGAGCAAAGTGGGGAGAAAGTTTAACTCAAGTTGGGTCTTGGAGAAGTCACAGTTTATCAAAAAAAGGGAAGAGGGCATTTCATTTAACTTTTTTGATTCCATTTAAGCTTTCTTATTTCAATTGCATTATAATTGGAAAACTCTCTCCTTGGCAAACAAGAGAGAAAAAGACTAGACATTGTGTATTTTAAAATTTCTGTAATACTTTCCTATTTCCTCAGTCTCTGTAAGATGCAAGGTACTCCTTCAGTAGAAACTACAGGTGTCTCTGGTCTTTCTTTTTCTTTCATCTCATTATGTTTATTCCTATTTTTTTTTTATTTTATTATGTTTATTGGGTGACATTGGTTAATAAAATTGTGTAGCTTTCAAGTGTACAATTCTATAACAGACCGTCTCATTGACCTAGAGTCAAATCTTCTTCAGTCGCCATATATTTAATCCCCTTTATTGTTTTTTTTTTTTT